>PVJO010000408.1:0-236787 GCA_004026905.1 Hystrix cristata | reverse complement strand
CCAAGGCCACAAAACAGGAAATTGGGAGGCAGCTCCGGGTCCTGGATAGGGAACGCAATGTCATGTGGATGTCAGTCCTTCTGAAGGTAGCATGTAAATTTAACATGATCCAGATAAGAACACCAAGAGGTTTCCCCCACACTGAGACAAGACAAAGTTTATACTGAAAAATTAAACAAGCAAGAAGAGGGGCTGGGGATTTAGGTCAGTGGTAGAGTGCTTGCCTCACAAGCACAAGGCCCTGAGTTCGATCCCCAGCACCAGAAAGAAAGGAAAAAAAACAAGCAAGAAGAACCAGGAGAATTCTCAGAAGGAAGAGGGAGGAGACGAGCACGGCCCTGTCTGATATTACAACTGTGGTAAAGCCTCAGGAATCTGCTCCACTCCACAGCTCGGCCTGGGAGCAGATGGACAGTGATAGAAAGCCCTGAAACAGGACCCAACACACACAGCTCAGACTACGCGATGGGTCTCAAATGAGAGAGCTGACAGTGGCTTACAAATTTGCTGGGGATGGAACCCAGGGCCTGGAGTATGCTAGACAAGCCCTCTACCACTGAGCTGCACCCCCAGCCCCTGGACCTTTTAAAAAACTTTTTTTTCTTTTGAGCCGGGGTCTCGCTATATAGTCCAGGCTGATCTTAAACTCACTATGTACCACAGGCTGACCTTGAACTCACACAATCCTCCTGCCTCAGCCTCCCAAGTGCTGGGATTACAGGTGTGCGCCGCCATGCCCAGCATTAATAAATTTTAATAAATCCTCTCTGCCCAGTCGTGCAGCCATCTGCAAAAGAGAGCTGGATCTATCTACTTTACACAGATCAGCAGACAAGCTTCATGTGGATCAAAGATTTAAACATTAAAAACAAAATTGGGGCTAGATGTCTAACTCAGTGGTTAAGCATGTGCTTAGCATGTATGAGGCCTTGGGTTCAACCCCCAGCACTAAGAAATAAATATAAAAAATGAAAATTGGGTAGGCAGGTGCCGGCTGGTGGCAGGGTACTGACTGGGGACGGAGCCCGTGCTGGTTAATCGTCTGCTGGTCACCTTGCAGGTGTCACCCTGTGTCATCCTGCGGGCCTTGCTCAGCTTCTTTTAGCACCTGTCTCCACCTGAGCCCTAGAAGACCACGTGTTCATGGTTCCTGGCCCCATTGCTCTAGAAGCGTAGGAAGCAAGTTGTGCCCACCCACAGCGGCTGTGGGGACAGGGCCTGACCACTGCCCTGTTGGGCCTGGCTGCGGACACCCTCAGTCACTGCCAGCATCATGTGACCCAGGCAGGGCAAAGGGCTGGAGCAGGCAGCAGGCCAGGAAGTCGGGAAGCGGCTTCTCAGTCACGCAAACAAATGCAGACACGTAACACGGGGGCAGGGGGCATGACTGGGGGTTTGAGACAGCAGGGGTGCGGGAACTCACTGGAGCTGGCAAAGGTTCTCTCGGGGGGTTCGTGGGATCAGGTCTCTTTGGGAGGGATAAGTGGATACACGGAGAAGGGGGAGCAGAGCGGCCAGCAGAGAGGACGCTGGCCAGGGTAAAGGGGACCGGAGAGACCTCTGCCTAGGATCCCGGCTAAAACTGAGGCTCAGAGGGCTTGACGTGCTGCAGGAGAAGAATCAGACCGAGTTCGGGCTGGATGCCAAGATTGGCGTCAGCACCTGCACAACAACCAGGTATGGTGGCACATGCTGTAGTCCCAGCACTCTGGGAGGCTGGAGGCAGGAGGATTGCAAGTTTGAGTCCAGCCTGGACAACTTAGCGACTTAGTGAGACCCTGTCTCAAAATAATTAAAAAAAAAAAATTAAAAAGGGCTGGGGGCGGGCTGGGGATTTAGCTCAGTGGTTAGAGTGCTTGCCTAGCAAGCACAGGGCCCTGAGTTCGAGCCCAGCACCAAAAAAAGAAGAAAAAGAAAAGATTGGCCATAAAAAGGGATGGGGACGTAGCTGAGCGGGAAGGCCCTGGGCTCGTGCACACACACACACACACACACACACACACACACACACACAGCCGCAAAACACCTACATACAGATTCATGGTGGAGCCTCAGACCAAACAGGTGACTTTACCATTGTTTTGATTTTTAAACAGATGGAGGAAGGGGTAAGAGGCTAAGGGCCCTGGTCACATGGCCAGGACTAAGGCCTGAGGTCCCAGGCCTGTAGTCTGTGCGCCCGAGGGGCAGGAGTCTGGATCAGTGGGTGGAGGGTGGAGACCTGGGGGAGGCTCCTGCCTGGGCGTGGACACATCCCCTCGGGCTTCCTTCCGGGTGCTGTGTGTTCCTGGTTTGCCTCCTGCCCTTCTCCGCGGCTCAGCTCCTCTGTGGCTTCCTGCTTCCCTCCCTGTGGTCCTGGGGGACTGCTTCCTCAGGCTGGGGTCAGTCCGAGGCCTTGCTTCAGGGATGGCTTCAGGGATGGCTGCCGACGTGCTGACCACCCCCAGGTCTGATTCCCTACTCGGATCTGTCTCCTGGGCTCTGGTGAGCACATCTGCTTCCCCCTTCTCATCCATCCTCAAGTGCCTCAAACTCAACCTGTCCCACCTCTCTCTCCGCCCCACCCCTCGCATCTTCCTCCAGGGGCCCCAGGCTCAACAAATGGCAGTCATATATCCTCCCTGAGGGTCATCATGACCCGTCTTGTTTGTCGGACAGCTGCACCAGTCTCTGCCCACCGTCGAGGCTAAACACCCTCTTGAGACCTGTCCACGCAAAGCCTGTACATGAAGCTGGGTGTGGTGGCACACGCCTGTCATCCCAGCACTCTGAGAGTGAGGTAGGAGGATTGCAAGTTCGAACTCAACCTGGGCAATTTAGTGAGTTAGCAAGACCTTGTCTCAAAATAAAAAATAAAGAGCTGGGGATGTCCTTCAGTGAGGAGGTCCTGGGTTTAATAATTCCCAGTACTGAGGGAAAGAAAACCAAAAAAGCCTTGTACATGGATATTCAGAGAAGCACCATTCATAAAAACCAGAGTACAGGGCTGGGGATTTAGCTCAGTGGTAGAGCGCTTGCCTAGCAAGCACAGGGCCCTGAGTTTGATCCCCAGAGCCCCCAAACCAAAACCAAAACCAAAACCAAAAACTCTATAGATCCATGGGGTTGGGGATTTAGCTTAAGTGGTAAAATGCTTGCCTAGCAGTGCAAGGTCCTGAGTTCGATCCCCAGCATCACCCAAAAAAACCCCAAGCCCCCCCAAAAAACCCCAGAGTGCAACAGTCCAAATGCTCTCAACCAAAGCGTGTATAAACAAAAGGTAGCATATCCACACAATGGAGTATTATTCTACCATGAAAAGAAGAAAATATGGATATGAGCTATCATGTAGATGAACTATAAAAAATATTATGCTCAGCCAGAGAAGACAGATACATAAGGCCACAGAGTATATGATTCCATTTATATAAAATGTCCAGGCTGGCTCTTGGCAGGGGCTGGATGGGGCTGTGGAAGCGACTGCTAATGGGTACAGGGTTTCTCTGGGTTGGTGACAATGCTCTGAAGTAGATTGTGGTCATGATTGTGTAACTGTAATATAAAAACACTGGACAGTGTCAAGCAAGTGACTTTTTTTTTTTTTTTGGATGCTGGGGATCAAACTCAGGGTCTTCTGCTTGCAAGGCAAACACTCTAACCACTGAGCTAAATCCCCAGCTTCTTTTTTGAGACAGGGTTGACAGGGTCTCTGTAGTTCAGGCTGGCTGTGAACCCATGGCAATCCTCCTGCCTCAGCCTCTAGAGTGCTGGGATTACAGGTGCCCAGCTCAAAAAAACTGTTCTTAAAAACAAATGAACAGATGCACTATTTAGAATGCTCACTGGCTCCTTCCTGTGGCTTCCCTGCCTGGTCTGGCCTCATGCTGAGGACTCCTTGGGCCCTTCTGTCTCCTCTTCCCTGTGCTCAACCCCTTCTCAGGGCTGGGTGCTGGTACGCCTCCCTGCTGGCACTTGCTACCTCCCTCACAGAGCCTCTGTCCTCTCAGCTGCTTCCAGCTGCCCAGGTGGTTTTCCTGTCTCCCTCATCAGGCCGCCTACAGGTCTCCAGGCTGGCAGCCCGGTATTGTGGGCTTTGTAGAGCCCGGGAGGCTTTTTTGTTTTGTGTGGTACTGGATATTGAACCCAGGACCTCTGCTACAACCCTAGATCTTTTTTGTTTTTTGAGTCAAGGTCTTGCCAAGTTGTTAAATTACCCAGGCTGGGCTGGAATTTACAATCCTCCTGCCTCAGGCTCCTGAGTGCTGAGCTTACAGGCATGTGCCACCATGGCCAGCTTGGGACACATGGTTCTTAAATCAGACAATAAATAGTGTAGAGTGGCCTGTCTGTTTCAGACACTGTTTTTTTTCTTTTTTCTTTTCTTTTTCCTTTGAGACAGGGTCTCGCTATGTAGCTCAGGCTGGCCTTGAGCTCACTATGTAGCTCAGGCTGGCCTCAAACCCATAGCAATCCTCCTGCCTCTGCCTCCCGAGTGCTGGGATTACAGGAGTGCACCACCACGCCTGGCTCAGACAGTGTTCTTGGGAAGCAAGAGTGACTGCATTCCTGCACTACTGGGTTTAGTATCCAGCGGGATGGGTGAGAAATCGTGAAGTAGTGATGAGAGTCACAGAGAAAACCAAACCAAGAGAGGAACAGAAAGTGCCAGAGAGAAGATGGTTGCTGGCTACACGTGGGGAGGGCTTCTCTGAGGTCCTTTGTTTTTTTTGCAACAGAGTCTCATATGTAGCCCAGGCAGGCCTCGAACTCATGGGGATCCTCCTGCCTCAGCCTCCCGAGGGCTGGGATTATAGGCATGCGCCACCACGCCCAGCTTCTGAGGTCCTTTCTGAGCAGAGGTTGCATGAAGTGAGAAAGGACAGCAGATGCCCCTTACAAGAGGTCTGTCCAGTGGCTGAACAAGCAGAGGCAAGGCAGCATCAGAGTCACGAGAGACATGGACAGGATGGGCCCTTCCTGAGCAGACCAGCTGGCCTGGAGAGCAGAGCTGGATCTGGGTCCAGCAAGTCTAGTTGGAGAGTGTTCACGTGTTGGGCCAGTTTTCTTATATTTTAGGGGAGGATAGGATGAGCAAGTCTATTTCCTTCTCTAAACTCTTCTCCCATGTGCTGCTGGGGATTGAACCCAGCCTTTTTTGAGACAGCGTCTTGCCTAGCTGCCCAGGCTGGCCTTGAACTCCTGACCCTCCTGCTTCAGTCCCTGGAATAGCTGGGGTTACAGGCATGTGCTGCTGCACCTGGCTAAAACTAACGTTTATAATGGGGCTTCTCAAGTTTCCCACAACCCATTCCTCCCAAGGGTGGGCCCTGGACATTCAGGGCAGAGTCGCTGCTGTCACAATGAAAGCCCAAAAGTCAGTGGTGCTGCACCTCAGGCCCCTCAGCTCACTTGCAGCAGGCCATGCTGATGCTGGCCTCGTCTGCCGGCTCTCCAGTGTGTAGCCAAAAGCAGAAGAGATGAAGTGGAGAGCCATGTGGCTATCCGCACACAGCTCTTGCGTGCCAGCCCCTCGGCACGTGGCCACTCAGAACCAAGAGGCTGGGCATGCGCTGTAGCTGACAGGACAGAGGCCTGGGCAGGCTCCACTCTGACCCCTACTTCCTAAGCCAGTGTGAGCTTGGCCTTTCGCTGGCTTTCCAGGTTCTAAAACTCAGCTTTCCTCTACAGACTCATGGAAGCCTTGGGTGTCAGCAGGTAGGGACAGGTGCATCGTGTGGCTACATTCAGAGGCTCCTGGCCAGTTCTGTCTTCCTGCTGCTCGGGTAGCTTTTGAGCTGTCTCCAGGCACCATGCCGGTCCCTGCTTCTGCCCTTCTGCTAACATTACACTGCCTGCTCTGTGTGTCTAGTTTTCTTCTTTTGTGTGCTGGGAATTGAACATGCTAAGCACATGCTCTACCACTGAGCTACAGCCCCAACCCTTCCATCCTATTAGTAATCGTCCAGGGCTGGGTGTTGCTCAGTGGTAGAGTGCTTGCCTAGCTTGTGCGAGGCTCTGGGTTCAGCAAAGAAGTTTCACCCAACATTTAGGTCAAGCTAACACAACTCCCCATCTACTCCCAAGTACCCTTCTTCCTGCCCCCAGACCTGTGTGCTGTCTGTACTTCCTCTCTGAAAGTCACTTGGCTGAGGCTTGCACAGCAAGCAGTACAAGAATAGGATGCAGAACGCTTGTCTACCAAGTACACCAGGAGCCTAGAGTGGGGTAATTTCCAGCTTCAGGAGGTCTCAAGAGTAGAGGTGGCCCGCTGTACAGAAGTGGAAAGGGGTGGCTGCAGGTCTGTGAAGGATGTACAGGGCTTACCCCCCACCCCACCCCAAGAAGTCCCCAGTGCCAGAGGTGGAAGAGTAGGGCATGCACTGCAGGGATGGACTTGCTGCCAGAAGCCAAACACTCCTGTAAGAGGAAATGGGAAGGGGCCACAGCCGCCTACAGTTCACAGCACAGCCCAGGATGCTAAGGGGCACTGACACAAGGGCTGGGTGCCCCAGGAGCCTGCAGCAAAGGGGAACACTTGGGATCTGGTGGGTGTGACTTGTTTTTTTCAGTGCTGGGGATCGAACTCAGGGCCTTGCACTTGCTAGGCAAGCGCTCTACCACTGAGTTAAATCTCCAACCCTTTTAGTTTTTATGGTACTGTAACATAAAAATACAGCTACATTCCTCTTTTTTTTTTCTTTCTTGAGACAGGACTCTAGCTGTTTCTCAGGCTGGCCTTGAACTTACCTTTCTGCCTCTGCTTCCCAAATAGCTCTGATTACAGGTGTGCACCTCTGTGCCCAGACAAAGACTGCTTTTAAATCCCTAATCTAAGAGTAATAAGGCTATATACTTGGACACCCAAGACCAGTGTTGCTCAAGATAAAAAAGGGCTAGGAATGTAGCTCAGTGCAAAAGCCTTGGTCAATCTTCAGTACTCCAACAAAATGAACTTCATCAAGAATCCAAGTGGACCTGGGCATGGTGGTGCATGCCTGTAATCCCAGCACTTGGGAGGCTGAGGCAGGAGGATTGCCTCAAGTTCGAGGCCAGCTTGGGCTAGTGAGTTCAAGGCCAGCCTGAACTACCCATCGAGACACTGCCTCAAAAAACAAACAAACAAACTCGAACAAAAATGATCCAAGTGGAAATTCTGTAGGTTTTTCTTTTGTTCAATCTCTCCCAACAAATCTCACTGTAACCAGTGCTGTGTGTGGTTATGCAGGGCACCCAAACCAGACTACCGAGTGCTACGTAAGCTAGGGAAGTCAGGAATAAGGACCCAGGAGTCCCAACTCCCTGACCTAACCTCTTTCAGTTCACAATATTTAAGGGAAGGGGGAACAAAGATACAGAATGAAGAATTCATTGAATGTTTATTATTCACAAGAATTCATTGTAGGTTTATTATTCACAGTTAATCACTACCTACCAAATGCTATCCGCAGTTAAAGGATTAAGTACATAGGTCTTTTTATTTAAACATTGATTTTTTTTTTAAATATATACACACAAAACTTAGTTCAGCAAGGCTTCATGATATACACCAATCCCCAAATAAAACAATCAAATGGTCCAGGTGTCAAATGTAGAGATTTCTTGATCATCAGCGAGGAGAGGAGCAGCACGGTGAGAGGGGGCCAGGCGAGGTGGGAAGAGCCCAGGCCTCAGGGTGTCTCAGGCTGAGTCCAAGTCCATAACCAGAGTCCAGGGAGACGCCCCCCGCCCGTCAGAACCCAAAGGCCCAGGGCCGCTGCGACTTCCAGGAGAGAGATGAAGTGGTAATGTTTTGTTGCAGAGGTGGCTGGGGGGAGACAGTGGCTTACAGGCACATCATGAGGGACCAAAAGCTGACAGATGATGGACAGAGCTCTGCTATACCCTCACCTCCCCTGACATCCTGCTGCTGGGACAACGGCGGAGCAGCTGCTGACAACTCGCTGTGAACTGACTGATGGACCCATGACCCTCCTGGTTGTGGCTGCTGCCCCGGGGCTTGCCCGCATGTTAGGGGACTCACAGGTGAGAGCCAGGATCTCATTTTAAGAGCAAGAAAAATGAAAAGCACGTACTTAAATTCCCACCCCAGTGTTGAGAATACGGACTGGGACAGCTAAGAAGGGCAGTTAGAGGATTGTTTTCTCTTCTGGCTTCCCTGTGTCTGCAACTTGCTGGCTCATGGAGTTTGCGCCTGGCTGGACAGGAGGAGCAGACCACGCCCGAGACCTGGAGGTCAAGGACTCTGACTCCCCTGCACACAGATCCCTTCGCCTGGGGCCGGGGGGGGGTGTGCCCACAAATTAAAGCTGAACCCTCGAAGACTTCTGGCTTAGGATAGGCAGACTGCCATATCTCCACTTCTGCTCATCTCCTTTCTCTACCCTGTTTTCCCTTCCCATGAGGGAAAAATATTTACACAGAGCAGGAGACAAATTGGATGAAAAGCTCTGGACTGTCTTTAACTTATTTAAAAACAAAACAAATAAAGAACACCGCTCATAAGCAACCCTTGAAATAAGGAAAAAGGCACTATGAAAAAACAACATCTGGAGGGAACCAAAGCAGGCAGAGACACAGGTTTGCAATCTGACCTTCTCTGGAGGCCGTAGGGCAGCAGCATGCTGTCCTCTTGCGCCCTACTCCCAGCGGGACGCGGGTCCCCTCCAGCAGAGGTGCGCAGCACAGCCCGGCCTGCCTGCCCCTTTTGTGTGTACATATGAAGAACACGGAGACGGCCATTTTGCTTTCAGTTATCTCTACTAAAAGAGACATTCTGCATAGAGAAAATACCAGCCCGCTTGGTTTCTTTTTTTTTATTATTGGCATCAGCTGGGACTATATGTGGCCTTAAATGTCATGCACCAAAGGACAGGAGAAAAAGAAGAGAAAAAGGACACAGGAGGGAAACAGGAGCAGTGTGGAGAACCTGTAATAAAAACTTAACTCAATAGGTAAATTTTGGAATTCCGATATCCAGTCCCCCTCCCACCCCCCAGAGTTCCAACCAAAGTGACAGGGTCACCAGTGTGACCAGCCAGATGTTCTTGGCTCCCTACATACTGCTATTAGAGGCAGCCTGTGGGTGTAATTCTTCCTGTGTTTTCAATATTTCACTTTCTTTAAATACTCTCTCTGCTTCTTAGACGTTCCGGTTCACAGGGGTGACGTAGTTGCGGGGAAACATGCCGGTCTGCCCGTGGCAAGCCCCCTTCCACCAGTTGGGGTCTGAGTTATCCATGACATGGATGAAGTCTCCCCGGCGGAAGCCCAGCTCACCATCCTCCTGGGGGTCAAAGTCAAAGAGGGCCTGGACATACGTTGGCTGCTGCAAGAGAGGAGCGGGGAAAACACACACACGGCGTTCCTGATGCGGATCCTGCCACCGCCCTGTAAGCTGCTGCATTGCTTATAAGACGGAACAGGTGTGTGTAAACTCTCATGCTTCCCGAAATACCCTCTCCATTTATTCTTTTTTTTTTCTTTCCATTTATTCTTACATGTCCTAACCCTCTATGTGGGTTCAATGTAATTTTCTACCAATGCTCAAAACACTAGGGTATATCTCTCTGGGGGCAGCCAGTGTGCCATATTATCAAGTAGGAAGCAGCAAGTATGCCCGGAGAAGAGGATTGGGTTTTTGGTCACAGAGTTGAAAACGTTCGTGTTCCTGTCATTTACAACACCCTTAAGATTTTACAGGGTCCAAAGCTCAAGGGCTGGAATAAAGTAAGATGGCACTAGCCACAGCTCATGGCTGGGATATCAGGGGTGAGAATGAAAGCGTATGGAGCCCGCTCCCTCCCAAGTGTGAGTTCCCTCACGATCTGCCTGAGAGGTGCTAAGGTCATCTCCCTGGTAGACAGGTGGTCAGCTGGCTGCTTGGCTTTGGAGGACACCAAAGCCTGGGAAAGGGACAACCATTTCAGACTACAGAGCTTCATGTGAATGAAGGGTAACACTGAATAATGCACAAAGCAGCCCCAGAAGTGACCCTCTGGGAGGCAGCAGCTTGCTTAAGGAGCCAGCCTGCCTTCCTCAGAGTTACCCCAAGCTGAGGTTCAGGCTCACCTGTGGCACCTGTTCTATGTCCCGCAGGAATATCTGCTGGTTTCTGGACACGGATGTTGATCTGTGGTAATCTACCAGCTCATTCAAAGAATTGAACTTCACCACCCAGAGGAAATACTTTCCGGCTCCATCGCGGAGCACCTTGAAGTGCTGCACATCATTTCCGAACCTGGTGAGGTGGGAGACACATGTGAATGGCCACAAGGCTGTGTGTGGCTAGCGAAGGGCCAGCTGCCGAGCAGCAGGTGTGGACAGAATCACTTTTCTCACAGATTCCTCACAGCCCGAGGGTGCAGGAACTGCACAGCAAGCTGGCCCCCCACTGAAGAAAGCTGGGACAATCGTGGGCCTCTCTGGCACCCTTCATGACCAATGGTTACTAGTAACAACACAAAGAATCCTTATAGATGGAAAATCTCACCTACTGGTCTAATTCTGAAGAAAACAGAATGTCCTAACCTACCGCATACCTGTTTCTTGCACTCTACCAAGTGGTAGAGCCTCACTTACAAGGGCTCTGGCATTACTAACTTCCTCTGAAACAAAAATATTAGAATGTGATGTCACACTCAAAAACTAGGAAAGATGGGACAGGAAGTAAAGTGAGGAGGGACTGGACATACTTCAAACAATTCTCTTGTAATGGGAGTAGCTCCAACTTGTGTTTTCCGTTCAGGAATTTAGGGTACAGCTTTCCCTTTTCATGGGCAGAAAAAGTCTCAGGACTAAAGGACATGCTGGGACAATAAAAGAGACTCAGGTGCCAAAGAAACAAAAAATTAAAAGAGGCTCAAGCATCAAACAAAAAATTCTGTATCACTGGATCACACTGATCAGCAAAGTAGCCAGAGCGTGACCGACTGGTTCTGGCTCACAGGATCCGTCATAACGACATCTGGCTGGAACGGAAGCTCAGCACGCACTCTCCTGTCCTGTCCACTGTACAGCCCTCCAAAGCAGAAAAAAAAAAAAAGAAAAAAGAAAAAAGAAAAAAGGGACACTGTGAACTTTTGTTCAATGAATGGAGTCTTCTCTCCTTCAGACTTAAAGCCCGAAAAAACCAAATGCTTCCTAAAAACAGCCCAGCAGGTGGCAGCACTAAGCTTCAAGCAGGTGAGTGCAAGACACCAAGTGTTTCCTCTTTTCTAGGGGGAACTGTCCCAAGACCCCCATTGAGGCCTGAAATCATAAATGCCAAAGCCTACAAATGCTATGTACTATATTTTTCCCTATATGTATATACACATACACGACTATGATAAAGTTCAATTTTCAGTAAGACAAAATCAAACAATTGTAACAACACAGTGTAATACAAGTTATTTTAAACTTATGAGTTGTTTATTTCTAGAATTTCCCATTTAATATTTTTGGACTGTAGCTGACCTCCAGTAACTGAAACTGAGGAAAGTGAAACTGCAGATGGGTGGGGCAGCTACTGTACTCATTTTTCATGCAAGGAAAAAGTGGGGATGGTGAGCAAGGTCCATGAGGAAGGGCGTGCTCAAGAGGCATTTCTGGCCCCAGAAGCCACTTGAACTGGGCTGATGCTGCTGGATTCATAGTACAGGACCCTTGAAGGTGAGTGTTATGTCAATCACAGTGTTTAAATCAGATTCTTTATTTTTTTCTTTTGGGTTAAATCAGATTTTGAACATCCTGAAAGTAGAGAAATGTACTTCAGAGTCTTGATACTCTTTTGTGTGTGTTGTTTTTTTGGGACAGGGTCTTGCTATGTAGTTCAGGCTGGTCTTGAACACACTGTGTAGCCCAGCCTGCCCTTGAACTCACAGCAATTCTTCTGCCTCAGTCGTCCAAATCCTGGGATTACAAGTGTGTGCCATCACGCCCAGCACTCCAATGTATTTTTTTTTTTTTTTTGGTGCTGGGGATCAAACTCAGGGCCTTGTACTTGCTGGGCAAGCACTCTACTACTGAGTTAAATCCCCGGCCCCTACAATGTATTTTTGAAATGTAAAATGCTTAGGTTTTATATTATTTGTAACTGGGAAATTGATTTATAGCTCTCATTTGAAAAATAATTTTAATGTAATATAACCTAATCACTACTTTGCATATAAAGGAAGTGATCTGCAAAACTGGAGGAGGGTTTCCTGTGATAATATATTAACTAGAGAAGTACTGAAATTAAAAAAAAAATGAAAATGACAATTTAAAATCATTTAAAAAAAATAAAATCATTTAACAGATGAGGTATGACAATATTAATAATGTACAATTTCATTCTTCTATGTGTATTCTTATTTTTCTATTTTTTGAACCAAAAAACATTATTTTATATATGAAACTATTATTGGTAGTATGGCAAGAAAGGATTATGGGGCACTTTCATTATTACATTAAATAAAATGTTTAAGAAAATGGAAATGCTAATTACCTTGATTTGATCATTACTGATTGTATACATGTATCAAATTATTATGCCATAAATATATACAATTATGTCAGATAAAATAAAAATTTAAATATATAAAAAATGAAACAAAACAAACCAGATGAGGTATGTTTTGCTTAGACTCCTTAAAGTTCCAATTTATATTTGCCATGATTTCCAAGATGGTAAGATTTCTTGTCTTCCCCACTGCCTGCTGACTAGCTCTACCTTCCACATTTAATTTGTTTTTGTTTTTTGAGACAAGGTGTTGACAGATAGTCCAGGCTGGCCTTGAACTCACCATGTAATCCATGCTGGCCTCAAATTCCCTCCGCTGGGACTATAGGAGTGCACCACCAAATTTAACCTACATTAAATTTTTTTTTCGGTGTTGGAGATTGAATCCAGGGCCTTAACCTTGAGCCAGCTGTATGATATTTTCTCCCCTTCTCCTCTGTCCCAGGTCCTTTTTAAAATTTTGAGACAGGGTCTCACTAAGTCGCTAAATTGCCCAGGTGGGCTCAAATATGATTTTCCTGCTGCAGCCTCCTAAAGTGCTGGATTACAGGTTCCTTCCACAGTTAAATTTACCACCAGGAAAGCAAAAACCTTAAATCCCCTGTGGTAATAACCTTTTCAACTTAATGTGAGAGACCTGGGAGGGGTGGTGGAGTTGGGCAGGCTGTCAGCTAAAGGCAGGAAAGGCAGAACTAGGAGTGGTGGGGATGAGTGAAAACTGATGCATGTGCTCTCTCAGGGCTGCTGCTCAGCTCCTAAGGACTTGTTCTGCTGAAGAGCCTAAACCCCAGGCTGCCAGAACTAATTTTTACTAGGAGCTAAAAATTAAGGATTTTTTTTTTGGGTAGTCTGGGGGTCGATCACAGGGGCGCTCTGTCACTGAGCTATAGTCCCGCCTGCCCCCTTTTTTAGTTGCTGGGGATCAAACTCAGAGCCCACTGAGCTAAATCCCCATCCTCCCCCCAGCCCTTTCTGAGACAGGGTCTCAGTAAGTTTCACAGGCTGAGCTTGAACTTTTGGTGCTCCAGTCACAACCTCCTGGAGTGCTGGGATTATAGACAGGCACCACCAGGACCAGCTCAGAAATTAGGATTTTAATGTAAATGTAAAATACAGTTTAGACTAAGCCTCTACTAGAGCCTGTGCATAATCAGAAACCCGACCAACAGCCTCCCCGTTCAGCCAGGGAGGCTTTCAGGCAAGCACAGCAGGAAATACTTACTTGACAGAGAGGGAGAAATCCCCAGGAGCGCTCTCACTCTCTCGGATTAGAAAGGCCCCATCATGCCGCTGTTTGCTAAGCATTTCTTCTGCCTTGGCTCTGGGGATTTTGCCAAAAAACCACCTAAGGAAGGAAGGCAAGCCAGTCAACATCTGCTTCCCCACAAAGAAACGGGATGTCCAACCTTAATGTGAGTAACAGAACACTCACTGCCAGGGGCAGGCTCACTCTGAACCCTCTAGTCTCACTATGCCCAAGACGGATGACATAGGGGTGGGTCCTCCCCCAAGAGACATACCTTCCTGGCTTCACCGTACTCCACTTGCCAGAAAGTGACTCATCAAGGCACTACCATGGGCCCTGGCCACTCTTTCTGGAGAAGACACTTGAAAATGGGCCTCCCAAGTCAAAGCCCACTGGCCCCCAGCTAACTCATCAGAGAGGCACCAAGGAAAGATCTGGCCCGAAAGATGTGAAACAGGACAAGCGACACAGGAGAGTCAGGTC
Source organism: Hystrix cristata (assembly GCA_004026905.1). Lineage (NCBI taxonomy): Eukaryota > Metazoa > Chordata > Mammalia > Rodentia > Hystricidae > Hystrix > Hystrix cristata. The sequence goes on along the minus strand of PVJO010000408.1, from coordinate 222,598 downwards.
CCTTCTTGCAGCCATTCGGTAAGGTCGCAGCTTTGGCACAGCAGAACGAAGTACACAAGAGGAAACCTGGGAAGGCCCAGAAGTTGGGGGCAGGGCTGCTTCTGTGAAGAGCCACAGGGAAAAGGCAGGCCGAGAGTGCAGCATCTACCAGTGAGGAGGAGCAGCATTCCTCTCAGGATCTCCCTGGGTCTCGGCAAAGCCACCAGCAAGAGCCCTAGGTGGGGTCAGTGGTAGAGTATTAGGCTGGCATAAGCAAGGCCCTGGATTCGATCTCTGGCACCAAGACCCCTGGAAGTCCCCACAAACCCACAATATCGGTAACGTAATTTACCACACACTCAGCAACCAGTTGAAAAATTAAGATCGGGTTATTTCAAGCAAATTATAGACTCCACTGCTCCCAACACCAGTTCACTTTGGTCAGAAGAAAATGTGGCTGAATTAATGGAAAACTGTGGGAACAAGTGGCTTCTGGCTATTCAAGAGGAAAGAGGGGGAGCACCTCCGGAAGAGCTCAAAGTCAGTGCTGCCTGGCTACTTCCAATGCAAACCATTACTAAGTGGGGTGGAGGAACCAGGAAGATGATGTTCCCTTTTCACAATCATCCTCAATGTTTCAGTATTTTTAAAAAGCAAAAACATTTGCAGCAAAGACAGACCTATCTTACATGGTAGCCTGCATTCATTTAATAGGCAAAATGTAATAGCAAAGGTATCAGTCTATTAAAGCTATACTTTTATGTCTATCTTACTTATATGCAGCCATAATGCAAGATATTTCTGAACTGTTACACCGTACTAAAGTTCAGATCGAAAGACAGGCGCCTTTAGGAGAGATATACCCAGGGGCTGCCTTGGTAACCCAAATGCCCCCAATCTACTGACTTGGGTCCTGCTTTTATGAACCCAAGCCTGGGCAAGCCTGTGGTGCCAGGAATGAGGTCACTCCAGAGAAACTCTGTATTAACAGACTAGTATGATCTTGAAAGATGACAAGGAAGGCTGCCAGTATTGAGGCCATTTAGACAGCTGGTCTCTGGTGCGTTTGAAAGTACACTGTACTTGTGTGTGGTGTGTCTGGCCGCTGCCGAGGGAGGGCCCACCGTGGCCTTCTGCATGGGGTGGGGGGGTCCTGGACACCAAGAGCTTCCCACCAGGCAGCACCCCTTTATGGTATGTGTTAGGTTTTCTCTTGTTGCTGGGACAAAATACTAGACACCGAAAGTTAGGGGAAGGAAGGTTTATGTAACTCAGAGTTTGTAGAGGTTTCAGTCCACAGTCAGCTGGGTCCGAGGCAGAGTGGCATGGCAGACAGGCAGAAGGCAGCAAAGTAAGCAAGGGATGCAAGCAAGCGGGTGCAAGGGGGCTAACCAGCTTCTTCCTGTATCTTATATCTTATCCAGGCTACCTGTCTTTAGGGTGGGCAGTACTCCCACCCTTAATGCTAATATCCTTAATCCTAGCATCACATCCTTGATCCCAGCAGAACCATGCCAAAGCAATCAGTGGGCTAATTTAGTAATCACACACTCTAGATCCAGCTACAAAATGACCGTTTTTTTTTTGGGTACATGTTTTTAGTACATAATGTTTACATTCCTTAAATAGAGCTGGTACATGTATATAACATGTTGCAACTCCTTTTGTTCATCCCCTAACCCTCTTCTTCCTCCCCACTCCATCTCTTGATACCCTCCCCCTTCGAGAATGATCTATCTCTCTACTTCCTATTACCTTTTCTTTCGCTTTTTATTTTTATTCTGGGTTTCACATATAAGAGAAACCATGAAATATTTAAGCGTGTGTGTTTATTTCATTTAACATTATGGTCTCGGGGGTAGGATTTAGCTCAAGTGATGGAGCACTTTGCCTAGCAAGCACAAGGCCCTGAGTTTGAGCCCCAGCATCAAAAAAAAAAATAAGCCCCAAAAAACAAAAGCACCATTATGGTCTCAATCCATTTTCCTACCAATGACTCAAGTTTATCTTTCTTTATGGCAGAGTAATACTCCATTGTGTATAACCTCCATATTTTGTTTATCCATTCATCTGTTGATGGACATATAGGCTGATTTCAAGATTTAGCTATTATGAACTGTGCTGCTATAAACATGGGTAGGCGGCTGGGGATTTAGCTCAGTGATTAGAGTGCTTGCCTTGCAAGCACAAGGGCCTGAGTTCGATCCCCGGCACCACAAAAAGAAAAAAAACAAAACCAAAAAAAAAAAAAAAAACAAAAAAAAACATGGGTAGGCTTCTTGTAACATTGATATTTATGTGTAACTACATGCCTACAGTCCAATAGTCTATAAATCTTAAAAAAAAAAAAAGCAAGAGACACTGGGATGGTTGCTAATGCCTGCAACCTTAGCAATCTGGGAGACCGAGGCAGGATCCAATCACAAATTCAAGCCCCAGCCTGGGCAATTTAAGAACTTTCCGAGATCTCATCTCAAAATAAAAAATACAGGCATTAGGGATTTAGCTCAAGTGGTTAGAGCTCTTGCCTAGCAAGTGCAAGGCCCTGAGTTCGATCCCCAGCATCCCCTACCCCCCAAAAAATGGTTGGGGTGTAGCTCAGTGCAAGTTTTGGGTTCAATCCCCAGTACTGCGGTGGGGGTGGGGAGGAGCAAGGGAGAAAGCCAAAAGAGGTTATTTTCCAATTTAATTATTTGTGCCAGGGCTGGGGATTTAGCTCAGTGGTTAGAGGGCTTGCCTAGTAAGCACAAGGCCCTGAGTTTGATCCCCAGCACCAAAACAACAACAAAAACAAAAAACAACAACAACAAAAACAAATTATTTGTGCCATGCCACGGGCTCCCATCCACCTGCATTTACTTTGAAGAGCACAGCTATGGAATCACACCCAGCACACACAAATCAAGCAGCAGCACAAATCAACATTTTGTAGTCTGAAGTGTAGAATTTGTTTATGCAAGGTGAGGTGGTTCTTCCTTTTGTACATCCCGCTTTCTCTGCAGCAAGAAGGGGAGAGGGTTCTGGTCCCTGTGCTGTACCACAGCTAAGACACTGACACCCACTAACACCTACGACCGGCTAGACAGTCAGCAATCCCACACGGGGACAGCTCTACACAGGCATACACAGTCCTTTTAGCTTTTCACTTTCCCTTTCAGAGCTTGGAGCGGCAGCACCCTGCCTGTCCTGAAGCTCTCTGTAAGAACCCAGCAGAGCTGGTGCTGGGTACTTCCTGATCAATTATAATTCCGAAGTTCTTTCTATCAGGGACAAAGGTCAAGGCACAGAGTAACTTTCTAACCAAGATCAATAACTACAATTTTCTAAGGAAGCTGGCCTTTTCTTTTCCCTCCTCTCCCCTCTCCTCCTTTCTTTCTTTCTTTTTTTTGATACAGTCTTGCTATGTAGCCCAGGATGGCCCTGAATTTGAGGTGCTCCTCTTGCCTCAGCCTCCCTACAGGAATGCATCACTGCACCCAGCTTGCTTTTGCTTTTTACTATCAAGAATTTGTGCCTGAGTTATCAATTAAAAAATACTCACTGAGCCACTATATGCAAAAGCAAAGTACAAGTTATAATGGAATATAAGCAGAAGAAACAAATTCTCCAGGGAGCCTAAAAGTCTTTTAAAGGGAGATCAAACTCAAACACTTAAGAAGATACAAGACAGTGCAAGTTCCAAACAAAACAAGACAAATGTAGTCTTACAAATCAGACAGGTCTTCACGTGGTTAATCACCCAATGAAACATCTACCTAAGAGCCAGTGTAAGGTGCCTGGTTCTTGAAGTAAAAAGGAGTTTCCTTGAGGACCTCTCATTTCCTCGCCATGGCATCGACAAGATCCCTCTGTCACCCTGAAGGCCAACCCTGCCTTCTAGCTCCAGGTAAGGCTCCTGAGTGTCACCTCTAAGAGCTCCCCCTGAACAACCTGGGAATTTTATTATGCCCTACATGAACTGCAGAGCGTAATTCCCCATCACTTCGTAGAGTCCTGCCACATAATAAGCACCCTGGAAGAGTTTATTGACCAGGGCATGAACTCATCAGACAGTTTCATGGGGAGGCTCCTAAATCATTTGTTTCATTTTACAGAAGACACTCGTTCTTTCAGAACAGGTTTGGGGTTTTGTTCATAAGGAGTGTTGGACCCGCATTTAGTTGCTACCACTGGACAAGCTCATATACTATAGTTTTCTGTACTGTGAGCTTTTTTTTGGTGTGTGGGGGTGCTGGGCGTTAAACTCAGGACCTTGCACAGCAAGCACTCTACCACTGAGCTAAATCCCCAACACTGTACTGTGAGGTTTTTATAATGAGAGCTACATTCATAAATTACTGGCATTGAAATAAAAAAAAATACCAGAAGTCTTCCTAATTTGCAGGATAAAAAAGAATGAACTAGATAACCCTGAAGGCCCCTTCAGGCTCAATGACTTATGTGTCCAACTATGTCTTCGGCATTTGGAGAAATACAAAGAAGTATGTGGTTAGCTGGGGAAAGAGAAGTGACAGGTATATCTTTGGACAGAGATACTGGAGAGAGGGGATGAGGGCTGCTACTCATGGTAAGGTTATTACCCAGAAGTCTTATTGCTTGTTGTTAAACCAAGCAGAAATCATCCCACTGAAATTCTAGTCTGAGTGTTGAGAGGCTGCACTCCCCCACCACACACTCACAAGGCCTGCAAATGACTGCTTTTGAGGCAGGAGCAGGGCCAGTGAAAGAGGGACGGGTGAGATGGGAGGTCAGCGGTCTGTAAGAGCCCCCAGGGTCCCACTATGTCACATCAACAATATAAAGCAGGGGTGGGGGTCTGAAGGTAATTAAATATGCTCACTGCTCTCAGCAGCCTGGAGGAAAACATTTCTTACTCTCTGAAGTAGAACACTTAGGTGAAAGAACATTTACTGAGAACTATCATATGCCAGTCATTATGCTCTGAGAATATAAAAATTAAACATGCTGTCCCAAGGGGTTCTCAAACATATCAACACAAAACTGTGTAGTAATTACCCTTCTTAAACTTAAAAAAAAAAAAAAAGCAGAATTATGAAATATACCTGGTCCCCGGGGTTTTACAGAAAATTATGGACTTACAAAAATACTGTTTTATTTTCGAAGATCACTGACAATCTAAAATGTATATCATTACTATTATACTATCATTATATACTATATACTACTAATACCAAAATCAAGCTGGGGATTTAGCTCAGTGATTAGAGTGCTTGCCTTGCAAGCAGAAGGCCCTGAGTTCAATCCCCAGCACCAAAAAAAAAAAAAAAAAAAAGAAAACCCAAAATCAACATGGTGGGTTAATTCCCTGGAAAGACAGAATAAACAGCATGACACCCACCCCTGTGGTCTCAATTTAAAAACAGTCTTTGAAACAAGCAGATGGGCTCTCCCTTGAGAGAGCAGTCAACTTACGGGTGTGGCTTCATCTCTATGTAGTTCTTGGGTATGAAGCCATCCTTCCCATTGAGCTCTGCCTTGTACCAATTCTGATCACATTCTTCATTCAAAACCTGAGAAGAAATGAGACAAAGTAAAGTCAATCACATGTCTTTCCCTCTAAGGGTAGCCACAAGACACTCTGTGCTGTCTTAGGTCTGTGAAAGGTCTTATTTCAAGTATCATCAGTTATATAGAAGTAAGACTACTAGTAACTTCAAACAACCAACATTATGTCAAACTCTGTGAAAATTAAAAAGAAAAAGAAGCTGTCTCTGGAAATCAAAGGTCAGGTTTCCAAACATCTTGAATTAAACCTTCAGTAGGAAAGCAGAAGGTATGACAAGGAAAAATATTTTGATTAGTGGCTTTTTTTGTTTGTTTGTTTTTGAGACAGGATCTTGCTGTATAGCTTAGGCTGGTCTCAAACTGGCAGCGATGCTCCTACTTCACCTCCCCAGTGCTGGGATTACAGGCATGTACCACAGTACCTGGCTCAGTATTAGTAGGCCGGCCGGCCTGCCTGCCTGCTTGCATTCCCGCCTCCCCTCTTAAAGAGAAGAAAGAAAACTAGGAGATTCTAGAAATCGGCAAACATTGACATCAGAGAAGGAGGGGAGCCTGACCAGGATTAAATAAGTCTGTAACCTGGGACAGAGCGGGTATAACAGTAGAAGGAAAGAGCAATAGGAAAGAACTTCTCTAGATCCTTCTCTTAGAGCTCTCCTAGAATTCAGAAACCCAATCTTGGGATTTCTCAACCACTTCTCTAGATTATTCCAAGTACAGATTGTCCACCAAGCAGCTCCACAGAGCTGCTGTGTGCGGACAACTACACATCCTTGTAGGGGAAAACTTTACTCACTATGTAGCCCAGACTGGTCTCGAACTCCCTGAACTCCTCCTGCTTCAGCCTCCTGAGTGCTAGGACTGCAGGCATGAGCCCCTATGCCCAGCAGGAATTATTTTTAATGAGCAAGCATGGCCACTTCAGTAACCCATAAGGGCCATACCGTGTTCTGGTTAGATACTGCTAGAAGGACACCAACAAGCACAAACCAGGTAGAAGACTTTGAGATGATAAACGGAGCCACTGGACTGTACAGATGGGAAAACAGATGTAGAAAAATGAAATGGCTACCCCAGGTTATGAACTAGTGACCTTGTGTAGCTCAGAATCAGGCCCAGACCTGGGCTGGAGCTCAGCAGTAGAGCACCTGCCCACCATAAATGAGGCTGAATCACATCCTTAGAGATTCCAACTCAATGTTTTACAGCAGCCTCCTGTAAGTCACGTGGATGGACAGGCCCTGAGATTCATTAATCTGTAGAGCAATATGAGGACCAGAACAGAACTTGGTATAACATTCATACCACAAATTCTAGACTTTTAACAAAAAGCCAAGGGCAGAAGGCATAAAGTTGGTATTCTGAAAGAGAAAAGAAAACCTAGCCAGACACAGCGGTACAGGCCTATAATCCCTGCATACCAGGAAGCTGAGCCAGGAGAAGAATAAATCTGAGCCCAGCCTGGGGAATTTAGCGAAACCCTGCCTCAAAATTTAAAAATAAATAAAAAAGGCTGGGGACATAGCTCAGTGACAAGGCCCTGGGTTTAGTCCCCGATATCAGGAAATAAAAAGAGACAAGAGACAAGGGTCAGGTAGGAGGGGATAGAGATGGGTGCACTATCCTAAAATGGCAAGTGAAGGAAATACTATAGTAGTTAATCTACACCACATCACAAAATTCTAAAAGGAACCTGGTAAAATTTTTTGTAAAATGACTTATTCAAGATACTGAAGAATGCTGTACTCATAGACACATTAGAAGCCGGACTAATTTAAAGTGTCCAATGTCTGTGTGTTGATATTTCTCAGTGACAAATGGCATCAGAAGGGGCAGACAGGCTGACAGGTGACAGCGACTTGCCAAGCTGCACAGGCTGTTCACTCCCGCAGGCCTGGCCTGAGGAGCTCTACCCTGCCGGCACTTATCTGTGATGTGGGTCAGCCTTGGGTCACAGGTGGGTGGTCACTGGGTTTAAGTGCATGTGCACACAGGATAATAAATGTGAATAGCAAGAGTTAAAAAAGAATTAGCTACTGCTGAGCGCAGCAGCTTCACCATTCTTGAGTCTCACACATGCTGACAGAGTGGTAATAACTTTTCTCTTCATTCTTCCCTTCAAATAATCATTTTATAAAAGACTGCAATGATAGAAAATATATGACATATTTATAATTCGTGTGTGTGTGTGTGTGTGTGTGTGTGTGTGTGTGTGTGTGTATGCTGGGGATCCAACTCAGGGCCTTGGGCTTGCTAGGCAAGCACTCTAACCACTGAGCTAAATCCCCAGCCCCCTATTTATAATTTTTAAAGTCTTCATTTAAAAGCACTCTCATTTTGCTGCTCACAAAGTCAAACTGAAAACAAAACTTTGGGAAGGAGAGGGCTTGGGACCCCTCCCTGCCACAAGGAGACCTCAGCAGGTGGCACGAGAGGAGCCTCTTGGGAAGCTGCTTAAAGGCCAGCATTCTATTATCTACCGAAAATAAAGACTTCTAGGAAAATGTGGCCGAACAATGATCTTTTTTTTTTTTTTTTGGTACCGGGAATCGAACTCAGGGCATCATGCTTGCGAGGCAAACACTCTAACCACTGAGCTAAATCCCCAGCCCCGAACAATGATCTTGTACAGCATCATCCTCTAGAAATAATAAACCAAGAGGCTCATGAACTAAGCGTCTCAAGATGTCCAGAGCTCCTGAACTGCTAAGGCGCACGGACTTTCAAGGGTGCTTGGAAGGCGGCAGCCTGGCTGACAAGAACCTGCTTGTGGTCTCTTCTGGCACCACAATGGATTAAGGCAACCACTTAGAAAAGAGCAGTTTGATTTATGACCAGTAGCCTGCAGAAAAAGGCAATTGTGCCAGGTGTGGTGGCACATGTCTATAATCCCAGCACTTGGGAGGCTGAGGTAGGAGGATCGCCTTGAGTTCGAGGCCAGCCTGAACTGCGTAGCAAGACCCTGTCTCAAAAAACAAAACAAAAATGAAAAAAAAGAAAAAGAAAAAGGCAATTGTGCACACACCAGGACCTCCTGGAATGGCATTCTTTTTTTTTTTTGTGGTGCCAGGGATCGAACTCAGGCCCTTGTGCTTGCAAGGCAAGCACTCTAATCACTGAGCTAAATCCCCAGCCCTGGAATGGCATTCTTATTGTCACCTATACCAAGATGCAGGCAAACTCTACCCTGAGAGGTTAGAAAGAGGTGCCTCCCTTGGCCAATAAATGAAATGCCATGGCAACTCCTATACTTGGAACCAATTTAGAACATGGTTTTCTACAGAACAAAACTATGACATAGTGTTTATATGCTTTTCTCCTCCAGAAGGCATAGAAATATGGAATTAATATTCTTTTAATTTAATGCCTGAATACATGTGTGGTTACAATTCTGGCTATCTGGAAACTCTAACATCCAGAATATCACTTTGTCCAACACTCCAAGTGTTGCTGTGCCTGGCTCTAAACCTCTGCACTCTAGGATCTAAGGAGGAGCTGGTTCTGCTGGAGGTAAAGAGCAGGAGGAAGGCTGTACCTGTGATCTCGGGGCTGCCCCAGAAGCGATGGATTGGTGCCTAACCACTGTATGGTACATCAGGGTTTGCAAGAAAGCCCTGACACTGGGATGGCGTAACTTAAAAAAATGTTTGAAAATAAAGTTTTATTCCAATGTTTAAACATACAAACCAGCAAAAGAAACAAATGAACCCAGCTGAATTGTGAGTAGAGTAGGGGGAGACCAGAGCCATAACAGGTGCCTATGAAGACTGGTTCTAGATGAAAGAGCATATCCTTCAAGCCAGATAGAGTGCTGAGGAGGAAGCTGCTTCTGTTACCATTTCCCCACGAAAGATGGCTTATCACTGCCTCATCCCCGACCTCCTCACAGACAGGTGAGCTCACCAACCAATGTTCTGTCCCGCCTTGTAAATTCCAAGAGATGTTTCTAGCTTTCACCTGACAGCTGCATTTTCTTTCCAGCCTCCACACTCCCTGGAGCTTTGCCTTGGTAGCCATACAAAGCACCCTGCTTTTACAGAAGCAGACTGATTAAGAGATGAGATTATAAAAGGAGGAAGAGCCAAGTTTCAGTGAAGCATTCTTTTTCTTTTTTTTTTCAAAGACACTCTGAAAACAATGTTAGCCTGAATTAAAAAGAGATTTAAGAGACGAGGAATGAGATGTGCTTTACGACACACGAAAAACATCCCAGTCAACAGAAGGGGACATGAGAAATTTGAGGTGTCACTTAATATTTCTTGATCAAGTATAGTGTACATAGGTGTGTTAGGTTTGTGAAAATTCACTTCACCATATAGAGGGACTTTTTAAAAATATACATTATACCTCAATAAAAAGAACTATTTCAGTCAAGAAAATATAGTAATGTTATAGTTTACTGTGTGAACGTTAAGAAAAATACATCAAGGCCTCACATACAAGCTTCACACCCCTCAAAGTATATGGGAAAGCAGAATGTAACACAGTGAGACCTGAGAAATTCCCATGACACCTCATCACTGCTACTCTATGAAAAAAATTAACTCCCAGAACTAAGACTTTCTTCACCACAGACAACTCAGCAATGAACATGCGCAACTTCTCTATACTGTTGGGCTAAATTTTCACCCTCAATATGAGATCACTCTAAAGGCAATGCAAGTTTCTATTTATATCCAGAAAAACTGGAAATTTTCTGAATAGTTAAAAAAAAAAAGAAAAAAGAAAATTCAGTGCCAAGATGTAGATCTAGTGGGCTGCACAAGCAGTTTAGCAGTAAAGTGTTATGCATGGAGCCTTCTGTGTGTGTATATGTGTGTGCGCGTGCACACACACATGAAAATACAGGTCTCAGACCCAGTAGGACACACCTGATCTGGTACCAGGAACCCAGGATGCAATCCAGATGCTATGTATGTAATGCCAAATTCCAATCTTACCAACATGAACGATGACTCTGGGCAAGCTACCACTAAATTTTGGTTCTCCTGAATATGAAGTGATAATATTTTATAAGAAAATGTAGTAAGCACTATAGCAAACAGTATACTGCAACAATGACATTCCTACGGTGTTGGTAGACAAATTTACTTCACAATGAATTCTTTGATCCATTAGTAGTCCTGGATCTAACAAAATGTGCCAATCCTGGGGGACTAAGTTTTACCTTCTCTAAATTACATCTCTGCTGCAACACTTTTCATGGGCTCAAACAGTTAAATATTAACAGAGCACTGGAAATCCTGAAAACACATGGGTTCAGGCAACTGCGTTTACTTCATAAAAGATTTTATTTTATTTTTTTTTTTGAAAATGTTTATTAAAATATATAGGAAAGGTCTTTAGTATAATTAAAAGTGCCCCAATATAATATGTATCATGTTACAGTATATGTGCTGCCAAAGTGAGCACTGTATCGTGTTATAATTATAATTATTTATAATATATTTTCAGAAAAAACGACAATATTCAGATTAAATGCAAGAAAGAAAACATTACATTTTAAACACTTGATATTTCCACTGACTCATGTTCTGCAATTGAAGGATAGTTTCACATGTTTAGTTTTCCTAACTATTCCAGGAGATTTGTGTTGAAATTTTTTTTCGCCATTAGAAACTGTGATTCTCTGTGGGACCTTTTCAGTTTTGCACGCCGATTTTGGAACCAAATCTGGATTCTGTCTTCCTCTAGATTCAATTTTTGAGCTAAGTCTTCTCGGATATCAATTCCAGGATAACAGTTTACTCTAAAGACATTTTCCAATACTTCAATCTGGTTTTGAGTAAAAGCAGTTCTTGGTCTTCGTCCTCTATACCAACTCATCTCTCTTTTCAAAGATAGTCTTTCTGAAGTTGAAAAGTAATTTTCATATTTCAAAGCTCTTTCTTCTGGCATTGGGTGACCCGTTGCATAAGGAAATGAGACCCCATTGGGAAGACTTGGGGCAGGTAGACATAGGTTACCATCTTTCCCTGAGGAGCTGCAGGTATCTGCCCAGGGCCTGTGAGGCTTCATTGATGGAACACAGTCTTTCTTCTGGTCCAGTCCTAAGATACTCTCGATTGAAAAGGAGCAGGGAGAGGGTTTGCTTTCCCTAAGCGGAGCACCTTTCTGAAGGCTGGGCGACATCCTTCCGTGAGCTGAGCGGTGAGAGCTCTGGCCTTGCTGCCGGCTCTGCCCACGTGCACAGGGCTGGGATCTTCCTGAGTTCACCTTATAGCTCTGCTGACAAGGGGGCTGGATTTAGAATGTCCCTAATTAAAATCCTTGAAGGTCTTCCTGCTTTAGAGCCAAGTTGCATTGTTGTTGCCAATAACAGTCGGGTTTCTTAGACGCGTGAGTTAGCCATCACCATTTTGCTGGAGAGTTCAGACTGTCTAGGTCAGAGTTGCAAAGGTCATAATTTGAGGAAACTAAGGGGCCAACAGTAGGGGTTCTTCCAAGGTCGCTGAGGAAACAGGATCCCAAAACCCGCAGGAGCACACGAGGCGCTTGCCCCTCCTAGGCTCACGGAAAAGCCCTGCGTCGCCAAGGAACCTCCCAGTCAGCCCCGCAGCGCTGATCTTCATAAAAGATTTTAAATACAGAGTTTAAAGACTCCTAATTCTCTTCCCTGTACCTTCTTTCTAACAATACCAGGAAAGAGAAGAAGTGCATTCTTACAATTATTAAAAAAATGCTAAGTGTTTGGTATACAGAATTGCTGCACTGTGAAATATGGGGATATTTTATTGACTGAATATAATCAGTCATCTGTAAATGAACAACAAAAAAGAATCTTTTTTTAAGAAATAGCTGTCTAGTTATGATCCCATCAAACCTTTCAACATAGGCTTTAATGCTAACAGCTTACAGGGCGTTATCAACACATCTTCAAGGGAAAATTATTCAAAGTTGTAGCAATCTGTGAGGCAGTTCATTTGTATAAGAGCACTTGTACACTGGCCAGGGTGGTGTATGCCAGTAATCCCAGTACTCCAGAGGCTGAAATAGGAGGATCATGAATTTGAGGCTAGCCTGGGCTACAGCGCATAAAAGATCACTTTTGGTGGGGGGAACAGTACAGGAGATTGAACCCAGGACGTTGTGCGTGCTAAACAAGTGATCAACCACCAAGCTACACATCCAGCCCCACACCCCTTTTTAAAATTTTGAAACAGGGTTTTGGTAAATTGCCCAGGCTTGTCTCAAACTTGTGATCATCCTGCCTCAGCCTCCCAAGTAGCTGGGATTATAAGCGGGCACCACCATGCCCAGGTAAACACTTTAAAAATTTTTTATCAGTACATGTTTGCATAATGATTACCTTCATCATGGGGAGCTGGTACATATATGCAACACATGTTAATTACCTTTACTTCTCCTACCCCAGTTGTTACATTTTAAAGCTCTAATATATTAAAAACCAAAAACATCATACATAGCTAGTCCCTGCCTTATAGAAATTCAATGTAAACCACTGAGTTTTACCAGTCCTTCCTAGGGCCCTGGCAATTTCGGTTCAACCTCCATCTAAAACCCAGGCAATTTCAGGTTGAGTATCAGTCAATCAACCAGTTCCAAAGGAGGAGTGATACTGAAATACTGCCATGATTTCAAGATCAATATCAAGAACTCTAGTGATATCTACCACATAATTTCAAGTTCAGACAGACAGACATGTGTGTATGTACGTGCTCTTTGTAAAGACTTTCACCCTTATGAAGAAACTCTACAGGACTCTGGCTAGTATAACAGTCCTGGGAGAGCCAATTGAAATCACTCCTCTTTGGCTGCTGTTACATATTTCATTAGAAACTGTGAGAATGCTGTCACCCTCTCATGAGTACGGACACTGACTCAGTCTGGCACCGCACTGATTCATTACCAACACTGCAAAGAAGTGCCTTACGATCACCACCTCCATCTGTTACAGGTTTTGTTCAGCATGAGAAACATCTTGGCTGTGCTGCTCAAAATCCTGTGTGCCAAACCATGAAAAACACCCACAATGCATTTAAACCATTATGCACTTTCATGATGAAACAACCGATTTAAAGGTGCTTTCATAGTGAACATTCTTGATCCCACAGAGGCCCTGGCCTCTTACTAGGCATACAGAGTGCCACAGTTCCCGCCTGCCCGTGTGCCAGTCTCTCCCACGGCTACAACAGAGACCAGGACTCACTGCAAACACACAGAAAATCATTACCCAGTCAGGCCAGGCTATGTGTATCTGACCCTTCAAGACTAGCACTGTGAGAAGAAATGAAATGCATTCATAAAGTATAAAAACTCTCCTGATTTTGGCAGATTTATGAAATGGTATGTAAATAACAAGCTGTGTTGTTTTACTAAATGACTAAAAGAAAACGTATTTACTTAAAAGTATTTACATAATGATACCAAATCAAGAGGCTATTTTATCTTATGTCATAACATTCCTCAGCAAAAGAATATTATCCATGCCACAAAATGCTATTTTAATATATAAATGGGTATTTCCAGGGGCCTCATTTCTTTGGGGATCCAGGAGTCCTGCAACCCTTGATTTTTTAAAATGCTGTTTAAGAGAAACCATACAATATTTAAGTCTGATTTATTTCACTTAACACTGTGGTTTCAAGGTACAACCATTTTTCTAAAAATGACTCAAATTTATCCTTTTCTAAGCTGAATAGTATTCCACTGTGTACAAATACCACATTTCTTTATCTATTCATGTGGTGATGGATATATAGGCCACTTCTAAGATTTAGCTATTAGGAATTATGTTGCTATCAACATGGATATGTTAACGTCTTTTTCTTTTAAAACAGAATCTATTTATTAAACTCTCGGACTCCAAAGGGCATAGTGTTTGTTGGTCAAGTCTATCTTTGACCACTAGTGATGGAATAGTGAAAAGTTTTTGCCTTACCACCTTTAAAAAAATTTAAGTGAGGTGCACTGGTGTATACCTGTAATCCTAGTTACTGGGGAGGCTGAGGCAGGAGAGCACAAGGTTACCCTGCGCAGTGAAACCCATCTCAAATTAAAATAAAAAAGAAGAGCTGGGAACACAGTTCAGTGCTTCCTGGGTTTAATCCTGGCACCACCACCATCCCATAAAAAAGATGAAAGAAAGGAAGGGGAGAATTCTACACTCTCAATCTCCTACTGGTAAAAAGCACTGATCACTTTTTGAGTATCTTCTTTCCCAACTACTGCCTTTCTGAGCAGCCACTGTCATTGGCAACCAATTTGCAAGAATGCTCATCAGTCTTGCAGGTCCACCAATGTCCAGGCAGCATAGCTTGACCTCAATCTATATGGTGCCCTAAATCAGTGAAAATACTAGTTTTCTGTTAAAAGGTTAAACAGCAGGCTAAGGCTACCTTCTATAAATCCAAATTATTCTCAGTTTGGCATCCTACTTTTCATAATTTGGCTATCACCTAATTCTCTGCCCTTACCACTCACTAATTCTCTAAACGAACCTTGAATTCAGTCAAGCTCGTCAACTCACCAACCTCTGAACAGACACCCTTTCACTGTTGTCCTCTGGTGGTACTGTCCTCTTCTTTATCTAATCAAGACATTTTCAGACTCAGTTCAGAACTCACAGTGACCTTGGCCTTCCTTCTCTCTTATCCTTTTCTAGTATTTCATCGAAGATTACTGCCCATAACAACATAATCCCTTAATACGGCCCACCCATCACTACTTTACACCACTCACCACTCCTGAACCAACCCCCAAGCTCCCCAAAGCTAGTTCCCGTCCCTATTCTCATCTGTGTTCCTTCCCACAGTTCTCAGAATGGTACCTGGCATATTCTAAGGGAGTGATTTGCATTTCTTGGTGAGAAAGAAGAACCTCTTAAGTAGATCCAGAAAGAAGACTGTTATGAGTTTGTCCCCCAAGGAAGGAGAGGCAAAAATCAAGGAAGCACCAGAATTATGCAATCTTCAGTAACTTAGCACCACCGCCAAGCCGCCACCACATGGAGCACCTCAAAAAGGGGTACACTAAATCTTTTCCACAAGACTACCTGTGTGCATTTTTACAAGATGGAAAAAATACCGACTGCCTGATGGTCACAGAAGGCACTTTCTTTCGGGATTACAAGCGCAGAGATGAATTAGGTACATTTACGATCAATACCTGTTTCTCTTCTTGGCTCTTCTTCTTGGGGTTTGATAAGAGCTTCTACTGAGTGTCAGCTACAACTCCAAGACAGAAAAGAACTGCTTAAGAGTGGATAGGACATAGGTGTGGAGGGAAAGCTCAATCTGACATAGACAAAAGAAAGCAATGATATGACTGAACTAGGACAGAGGAAGTGTGGCTGTGTCTACACATTCCTGCTAATCCCACCTGGGGCCAGGACACTGTCTGGAAATGTGAGGATGCCTGCTTCAGGCTGCAGGTTTGACTTGCAACTGACTTTTTACAGTGTTAATTTTATAACTACCACTCTTCCAGCAATGTTTTGATAAAAGACAGTGTGGAAGACCTTGGACTTTTTGATTCTTCCACTGAATGGCAGCAAGACCAAGGCAGAGAGAAAAATGGTGTACAAAGGATAGCATTAGGAGTTCAGGACCACTCATGCATTTTTGGAAATGTATGACTTCCTTTATGATATTTATCTATGTTAGACGATGAACAATTGACACAGAGTAGATTACAGGATATTTCTCTGAGACACAGTATAGTACTCGAAACCCAAACTGGATGCCTTCCTTAAAAGCTGCTCATGAAAGAAAGAAGGAAGAAAGGGAGGGAGGGAGGGAGGCAAGCAAGCTCCTCATGGTATTTTAACAAAACAGGAAGGTATTTCACACTTATACGACATTATTACTCCACACAGACAAATCTGGAAGCAGCGACACATTTTTAAATGCATAGAGAATACCCCCAAATAAACTCTTCCTACCAAAGAGAGACACAATTTCCATTCAAAATAAATGCCCTTTGTGTCTTGTGACTTGTGGAAGACCTTTTACTTTGGTGTTAGACTGCTCTCAGATGTCAGAATCTCAACTGCAGGAGTAAGAAAGGAAAGGGGGCAGAAAGACAAAGACACACACAGACTGGGGAGTTACAAGAGGGGAAAGCCTGTATGTCTGAAAAATTCAACAATCAAGATGCTCTGTGTTGGACAAGCACTGTGCAACTAGAGTAAAGGCTGAGCCAGGTGAAGCAAGGACACAAGGGCCACCTTCCCCAGGACCTGCAGCCTGGCAAGCCGTAACTGCAGCACAGTGAGAGTGGTGCTCAGCCAGGGCAGTTCTGAGTGCCACTGCAACTACTACATCAACAGAAAATATCTTGGTTCCAAACACCAAAGAGAGCCATCTAACCTGATTTAGGGATGTTAGGAAAACTTCCCAGACAAAGTGTGAACTCCCTGTTTACACTCCCTGTTTGCATCTTTAGCTCTGCTCAGCCTGAGCAGAACTGAGTGGAAGGAATACAGAAGACTCCTGAAACTGACTGTCAAGCAAACAGAGAGATGGATTGTTTTTTTGGCCAAATTTAATTGTCACCAATTAGAAGACAGTTAAATGGGTGGCGTAATCCCACCACTTGGGAGGCCAAGGCAGGAGAAGCAGTTTTGAGTTTGAGGCCAGCCTGGCCCACAGTGAATCAAGGCCAGCATGAACTGCACAGTGAGACCCTGTCTCAAAAAACAAAATCAAACCAAACCAGACAGGGTAAAACAGGTTAAACTTCCTTAAGTTGAAAAGTAAAAACTTTTACTAATGCTATTAGAACTGCCTAACCAGAAATAACCAAAATAATCTCAAACTATAGCTAACTCTTTCACAATATCTATTTAGCTACTATTCTCATCATCTTAATCACTAACAGAAGAGCTAAACATGAAATCCACAGGAACCTATTTCTAAATTAGCTGCATGTAGAAAGCTCAATTCATACCTGGAGGAACTAGAAAGGGAATAATTTCAAATAGTCTAGAAATACAGCCAAGACCTAAAGGTACAGCAACTCAGGGTTATGCCAGAAAGTAGAGTAAGCAAAGCAATCTTTCCATCTTTTAATTGGGTTTAATTTTTAAAAATTGGGTTTAAATAAAAGAAGGAACCATGTTTAATCATACTATGCTTGCCGCCCTTGGCCAGGCTGCACTCCACCCTCCTGTGATGAAGCTGCCCTGTGCATAAATGACAAATGGCAATTACATGCCTTTTGGATAGCTGGCTGTGGCTCAATCAAGCAGTCATCTCCTACAGGTAAAGCAGCCAGCAGTGTCACTCTCTTAGAGAAATGCGGCTGCCCGCCGGGAGGGGCCAACACACCCTTCCTGCCTTCTCTGTCACCACCAGGAAGGCTGAAGAGTCTGCAGCCCTGCAGCCCTCAGAGACGCAATGTCACACTGGCTGGCCTGGAGTGACTAGATACAGTGTGCATTCCAGACCTCTGAGTTATGACTCAGACATGGGATAGAAAAATTCTGATACTGGGGAGCAAAGCCAGGGCCTTCACACCAAGCTTTATCTGCAGCCTTTTTAAAAATTTTTATTTTGAGACGAGGTCTTCCTGAATTGGTCATGTAGGACTCACCACTACTCTTGGCAGAACATGTGGGTTTGTTTTTGTTTTTGTTTTTTTTGGTGCTGGGGATCGAACTCAGGGCCTTGTGCTTGCAAGGCAAGCACTCTAACCGCTGAGCTAAATCCCCAGGCCCCAGAATATGGTTTTATGAAAAGTAATTTGGTCATACATGTTAAAGATCTGAATTTTCATTTCTCCTAACCCAGCAATAGCATCCCTCATTCTAATAAAACCACCAAAGATGTATGAGGGAGCAAACAAGGACGCAGGGAGTGCCTAAGCCAGCGCCAGTGCTGTGTCCTGTGATACAATGAAGAGATAACCCTTAGTCTCAAGTTGCCGAGAGGCGGCTCTGTGATGAAAAAGTTCAGGACGCTTTGCAGAACATATCTTTAGGAGACCTAACCGCACACAAAGATGGGAATCAAGGAGATACTCCTTGGTGGTTAACATGTAAATGGGGATTCAACTAGGCTAGGCCTGGGGTAGGAATGGAGAATCTGAGTGAGGGCAAAGAGAAAGGTTACAAGCGCAAGAGCTTAAATAAATTTTTTGGGTGGGAAGGGGGTTAGCGAAGACTGGGAAATGAAACGCACGCCTGAGCGAGGCAAGTGGCAAGAAGGGACACCAAGGTCAGAGATAACTGGGCCAGATCATGCAGGGATGGAAGGGCAGAATGAAAGTGTGGACTGGTGGGTCATACGTAGAGAGTAAGTATCTGAAGGGGACAGAGGGATAGCACGTGGTTAAGAGGGCACTGCTACAGCAAGCCAGGCAAGAAAGAGAAATTTAGTATGGGCAGGGTAGTTTCTGGCTGTTCTTTCTTTTCTTTCTTTCTTCCTTCCTTCCTTCCCTCCCTCTTTCTCTCTCTCTTTGAGACAGAGTCTCACTATATAGTTCAGGCTGGCCTTGAACTCACTATGTACCCCAGGGTGGCCTCAAACTCACAGTGAGCCTCCTGCCTCAGCCTCCCTGAGTACTGCTATTACAAGTGTATGCCACCACACCCAGCCTGTTTCTAGCTATTTTGAAAAGTCTCTAAAATGAACATTTAAAAACCAACACGTAATTTAAAGAATCTACATTTACCCTTTCCTCCTAAAAGATTTCCCTCCGAGCTGGGTGTGGTGGTGCACACCCGTAATCCCACCACTTGAGAGGCTGAGGCAGGAGGACCACCTCGAGTTCAAGGCCAGCCAGAACTACACCGTGAGGCTCTGTCCCAAAACACATACACACACATGCGCACACACCACCAACAAAACCCAAAAGATCTCCCTCAGTACTTTTGTAAGAATAGGAGACCTCATACAGTACTGGGCGAGAAATCCAATTTCGTCTACTTCACAGGCTTCTCAAGGTGACATAATTAAAAAGTTAAAGAAAGTATAATTATTAACCATATACAAACAAAAAGAGAATGAAAATGTACAAAAGGAATAATCTCCCAGTTATGATGATTCCATTCCCTGAGAACGAAGGTGGTGCTTTAACAGCTATACAATCAGAAATTGCACATGACACCGCTTTTTCATAACCAATTCAAATGGACACAATGTGCAGAAAGCCTTCAGAATCTACAAAAATATGTCATTTAGTCTAGTGAACCCTGACTTATGCTTACTCCTACCATGTATACTTTTTCTACTTCTGAAAGTGACATCAGAGGGCTCATAAACCCCCAAATATAGACCCTTTCATGAAGAAAATGGGCATTAAAGTTTAGGATGTAACAACTTTTTTCTGAGCATCTCCAACAGACTGGAGACAAATATAACTGTTGTTAACAGACAGGCTAAATTACCCCTCCCTCCTTTTGCTGATGGAGTGGAGGCCTTGATGGTAATTACTGTGCTCTGGGCTTCTTTCAGGCAGCTGCAGGGCTTCAGGCTCAGAAGAAACAGATCTGAAGGGCCTGGGGGCGGGGTTGCACTCTGCACATCCCATCCAAAGAAGACAAGCCTAGCCTTGCTCCGCCTATAGTTTTCTCTCTCTAAGCACCTACACACTGCTCCATGTAGAAAATCCACATTTTCATCCCACAGAAAACGTCACAACCTGCAGAGAAGAGAGGGACTAGGAGAGCTAAATAATAGGATGTGTTAATGCAACAATCAGTGTGTCACCCTCAATTCCAGACTACAAGAACAACTTCCTGATTTCACATGGCATTTAAAGGGAAACTTGTGTACCATTTGATGATTCTGGGTGGGCTACAGTGCTAAGAGAACATCCATGCTGCCTGGAAACAGAAGGGTGACTGGGCATAAAATATTCACTCTCTTGCCTTATATAATACAGCAATACCTCTGTTCATGAATGTTTGTGTTCACAAACAATTTGGTCCTCAGACAAAAATGTTCAACAAAATTTTGGTTCTGTTCGCAAACTCCTCATCATGTGACAAACACAACCATGGCCATCTTCTCTGAAACTGTAAAACAAATTAAGTTCGTGAACTGTATGCAGTTTCCCAAATCTTAATAATCAGTCATACTGTGTTCAACAAAGATATAACTACTGTTAGCTGCTACAGCACAGTATCAATTGACCTTTATAATCTCCCTTCCATACAGCAAAGGTTTTTTTTTTTTTAATTAAAATCTTTTTGAGATAGGGTCTTGCTATGTAGTTGAGGTTGGCCTCAAACTCATGGCCAACCTCCTGCCTCAGGCTCCTGAGTGCTGGGATTATGGGCATGCGCCGCCACGCCTGGTCAGTAAAAGGATTTTAATGTCATGAATGTTCATGTATAAGAGGTCTCAATAAATTTATCATTAAAGCTATAGTCTCTAATTGTGGAAGATAAAAAGGTTAAGCTGGCTCATAAAATTATACTTCCTTAATTAGATGGCCTGTCTAGGGTTTCCAATGGCCTTAATATCAATTTTTTTTTCCTGGACTTATTACATTCTTAAATTATTGCAATTTTTCAAGAATAGTATAAAATTGTCTGTAACACCCTTTTCCCAAAGACTACTTGCAACAGGTCTATTGTTCTGGGATTTTCCTCAATACTCTCTCCTCAGCTGGAGGCACTGAAACTTAGGGTTCACATCATCCTCATTCTGGAGTTTTGCCCTAGTGCATCATTACTTCTCTAAGGGCTGCTTTTACTTGGGAAGCAAACTTCTTGAGGTCTTGTCTATCTGACAATGTCTTTTTTCGTTTTATTTTTGAGACAGGGTCTCACTATATAGTTCAGGCTGCCCTTAAACTCACAGCGATCCTCCTGCCTCAGCCTCTCGAGTGCTGAGATTACAGGTGTAAACTACCATGCCTGCCTTGTCTTGATTCTGTACTTTTCTTAAATGCTGATTTGACTGGGTATAGAATTCAACAAAGTGCTATGCTAAACAGAATTCCTCCAGAACTTGGAAGAAAGAAACTGTTTTTTTGCTATATGAAGTATACAAGTGAAGTTCATTGGTAGTCTGCATTATTTTTTTTTTTTTTTTAATGCTGGGGATGAAACCATTCTAGATAAGTAAGTGCTCTCCCACTGAGATATACCTCCAGGCCAGTCTAAATTGTTCTTGTTTCTTTCTTCCAGATGCTTTTAGGACTCTCTTTTTTTTGTCATCTTCAAATCTCACAATAATTTATCTGAATATGGATCTGATTTTATTCACAATACGGGTATGTGCTGGGTCCTTCTGATCTGAAAATTCACATCCATCAACTATGAGAAGCTAGCTTTTTTCTAATTTAATGTCCCTCTGGAACTCTGCACCTTTGAGAAAGCCTCAGCAGGCTCCTAACAGTTTTCAAGTCGTTCAGTCTCTGCTTTCCCCCATGACTATTCCAACATTCTCCATAAGCCTCAACAGCACCCCACTGCTTCCCAGAATTTCCTGTTTCACTGAAAAAACAATGCAACCAAAAGAGATCTTCAAAAGCTCCTGCTGTATCTACATAGCTACTTCTTCCTATATCCTTACTTTTGTCCATGGCAAAAATAAAATTCTACCTTAATATAGAGTCCATCTCTTCCCTGCTTAAGGACATTCACCCAGTTTTCCCTGCACCATCAATGTTGTTTTTTTCTCCTGCCTCTACGGTATCTTTTCTGTTGGTACAGGATAATGCTATTATCTGTTATCTAAGGGGTGTGTGTGTGTGAGAAAGCAGACTTCTGACTCTTTTGTCTCATTTCTCTTCTTTCCAACAAAACTTGGTGGAACAGTTGTCTATAATCCTATCCCAAAATTCTTTGTCACTTTCTCTTCCTATCCCCCAATGTTTTATTATGAAAACTCAAACACAGAGCAAAGTTAGAAAGAGTTTTACAGGGTTAGGGGTGTAGCTCAGTGGCAGAACATTTGCCTATATGCTGAAGTCCTGGGTTCCATGCTCAGTGTGCGTGTGTACACAGACACACAGACACACACAATTTCACACTGCATTTACCACCTATATTACACCAAGAATAATATTAGCTTTATTGCACATCTGTCTATTTATATATCCCTCTATCCTTCTGTTAGTCTATCTCATTTTCTGATGCATTTCAAAGCTACAGACATTAGTACACTTTTCCCCAAATTCTTTGGCACACACATTACAAATTCTAGTTAGTGTTTGTGATATTTTCTTTTGGTGTAAAACTTATACGACCACCACCATTGAGATACAGATCATCACCCCAACCTGAGCAGGTTTCCTCAGACCTCTTTCCCTGTGTCATCCTCTTCCCTGTGAACCTGCTCTCATCACTCAGCTTGCTGCTGAAGCTAAAGGTGTATTCCCCGGCTTCACCTGACTTGGTCTGTAGACAGTGTGGGACAGAGTGACCCTTTCCTTCACACTTTCTTGCCTTCTAGGACACATTTTCATGGTCTTCTTTCCACCTGACTGACCACTCATCTCCTTCCCTAGTCTCTTCTCATCCTACCAGCCTTTAAACATTAAAGTGCCCTTGGGTCTATTTTCTTCTGACGCTGTACCAGCGGTGGTGAACGTATGGCACACATGCCGCAGCAGGTTGTTTCTTATCACTGAAAGCTCTTAAAGGCTTGCCCTCACTGCTCTATACTCATGCCCTCAGTTCTCCTAGCCAGTCTTACAGCTTTATATGTCCCCAACCAGAAGGAATGCCTCTCTCCAACTCTGCTGCTACTGCTCGGGCCCAAGCTATCCATGTCTCCACTCTGGCGCTGGCTTCTTAATCTGTCCCCCCACTTTCATTTCCCTCCTTCAGAATGTTCTGAATTCAGTAACCAGAATTAGTACCATTAATGTGTAAGACAGAACTGTCACAGCCAAGTCCGAGGAGACATGATGACTAAATATGATATAATATTCTACATGGGATCCTAGAACAGAAAGAAGACAGAAAACTAAGGGAATATGAATAAAATATGTATGTTAGGTAATACTGGTTCATTCATTATAGTAAATATATCTACCATATTAATAACAGAAGAAACTGGGTGTGGCACACACAGAAATTCTCATTTAAAACTTATGTATAGATCTACAACTGCTCTGAAGAATAAAGTTTACTTAAAAAGAAAAGCAGTTAATATTCTCATGTCATTCTGTTCCAAATCCCATTTCTCAAATGCATGATGTTACTTGGTTTGTGTTCGTGGTGCAGTCTAGAAACAACTGGTACCAGTGCAGCTTGGCAATGGAAGACTCTACCTTTAGGGTGAGTGTGCAGTGCCCTGGCTACAGGTAGCTGTGGGAAGAGCAGCGGAATACCATTTCCAATGTCACCAGCTTTCCTGCAATACTTGGCCACAGTGGTATTGTCCATTATCTTCACTAATGGTACTATCCCCAAATGACAGTTCTGTCACTGTTGATACGTGGACACTGTCTTCACTGACAATAAATTTTCACATCATACTGTGACATCCCTTCGAACTTTCAGACCCTGTTTACTGTCTTTGCATTTCTCCCTTTTAAAATAAGACCCTGAATACAAATAAATACTCAACAAACACTGAAAGGGAATGGGGAATAAGCACGATGTAGATTAAATGAGAAGAGGCATCTAATTGAAACTGATGTTAAAAAAACACTCATAATGTAGGAGATACTGAGCAACATCATTAGATCTTTAAAATAACAAAAACAGACTCAGGCATGGTGATGCACACCTATAATCCCAGCACTCGGGAAACTGAGGCAAGGGATCGCAGTTGAGTTTGAGGCCAGCCTGGGCTACAAAGTGAGACCCTGTCTTTAAAAAACAAAAAAATCCTCTAATGAAAATGTTAGGGGGTATGGCTCTGAAGTAGAACTCATGGTTAGCATGTGTAAGGCCTGGGTTTTATCTCCAGCATCAATTGAAAAAAAAAGTTAAAAATGAAGATTCTTTTTCCCCCCTAAAAATTTAGGTAAATTGCAATTTGTTATCAATTCATTTAAAGAGGCTTTGTGGCCTATTTTTAAATATTTACTTAACTTACAAAAGCTATTTTCTTCCTTAACCTGTGTGGGCAGTGAACTTAGTAACTAAGCTAAATTGAAGGATGGAGAAGACCCAGTCCAGAGAACTTACCACTGACTAACAGCAAACAACACCATTATTTGGTGGAACTTAATAGTATTTTCAGGTTGGCACAAAGGAGCCTGGCACTAAACACAAAGGTTTCCACTCTCCAGCCCTCACCTAATCCTCTGGTGGTGGCAAACCTGTGGCGCACATGATGCAGTGGGCTGTTTGTATCATCGAAAGCTCTAAAATATTTGCCATCACTGCTCTAGATTCATCTTCCTGTTTCTTCCTGCCTTGAACTCCAAGTTCCAACTAAAGCTACTTGCGGTTCCACAACTGCTAGGCTGTTTAATAGATGACTGTTCCTGCTGCTTGAAACGGCCAACTCGAGACCTAATTCAAGGACCTCTTCTCGACTACCATGAACTTTGTTTTACTTTCACAGAACTAGAGCTATCATACTTGCCTCAATATATTCTAATCATAGTATCTGTCTTCTCTCCTAGATTTGACTATGTGAAGACTGGCACCTTATCTATTCTCAGTATTTTCAAGGGCAGTCAATAAATGACTTGTCTTGTAAAGAAAAACCTTTGTTGAAGAAAGAGTATGCTACAAAAACATTTTAGTGCTTTCTGTCTTAAAAGAAATGATAAACTATTTCTCAAATTTAAACTGAGATGTAAATACATATATGATTATTATATAATGAATATTTATGCCTGGTTTTCTTTTTATTCACAATAAGCAATTGCTTTAATAGGTTAAGTCTCAAAAATAATTTTGAACAGATTGTAGCCACTCCTGCTTCCCCAATCTCTCTCTACTGCTTAGAAAGACAATTCTGGACAACAGGGATCAGTTTTATAAGTGTTTTGGAACAATTCCTGGTAATTTAAATCCCTTCACCACTACCCCCAAAAGACCAGATGGCATTTTAGGAGATTTTCCAATCCTTTTTCTTATCACAAAGCCCAGTAACTAGAGTCACAAATACGGACAAGGTAATTACCCAATTTTAGAAGGCTTCCACAGAACTATCCTTAAGAACCCACACAAACACAATCCTCTACCAATGCAACTGAGGTCAAGCAGAGCGTAAATTCACAAAAGAAGGCAAAATATCACTACTACCACATGCATCTGTGAATAAGGAGGGACTGGCCCAAAACCTGGCAGTAGTGGAGATAAAAATGAACACGGGAACTGAGTGGCATCGACTCTTGGCTCCTTCACTCTTGCTCTGGCCACTTGGCTTCTGAGCCCCAGATAAATTCCTTGTAAAATAAGAGCCCTATATGCTATGTTCTGTTTTAAAGTGAGAATTTTATAAAAGTACAACATACTGTGTACATGTTATATGACCTTTATGTGCATATTAAAGGCAACTTTTCCTGAAGAAGGTACTTTTATTTTATAGATGAAGAAACTAGGATTCAAAGAAGCCAAGTGCCTTGACCACAAACACAGTTAATAAACAGTGAAACTGCAATTACTTCAAATTCAGCAGTCTTGTTCTCAAAAACATTTTGCTAACCTGCCTACTTTACAAGAAGAAAAGGAAACAAACTAAAGTACAAGGTGGCAAAGAGTCAAATAAGTGTCCCCCCCACCCCGGCAATGTAAGGACACAAAGTAGGTGAAGATGGTCTACCATGCATGGGAAGGGAGAGGGACAATTTAAGAAAACCAGGTGCAGACACTTGATTCTTAAAATGTCAGTACAAACCGGGCGCGGTGGCACACATGTGTAATCCCAGCACTTGGGAGGCTGAGGCAGGAGGATCACTGCAAGATTGAGGACAGCCTGGGGTACATAGTGAGTTGAAGGCTAGCCTGAACTGCATAGAGAGACCTTGGTCTAAAAAAAGAAAAGTCACTATAAATCCTGTTAGCTCCTTATCAACTGCCTTATGTATCAGGAGAAGTGACTTCCTTTGCGTCTTAGGTTTGCTGTATCACATAGATACTACACCGAGTTACCTGCTTCAAAGTACAAACGCCAACATCTTGAAGAGCAATGCGAGGCAAATACATACTCTAAATATGTATTGAAGAACCATACTAAAACTCATGGGGGGAAGAGGAATAGATGCAGGAAAATAAAAATTAGTAAGGAAAAAAAAACCTTTCCCAAATGAGTTTTAACGTCTCTAAAAACATGTATTATGCTTATTAAATGTCTGTTATTAATTGATCAACTCTATTCCTAAAGCTTACTTAAATCAGTACTTTTTTTTTTTTTTTTTGAGACAGGGTCTCACTATGTAGTTCAGGCTGGTCTTAAACTCACTGTGTAGCCCAGGCTGGCCTCAAGGAAACTCCCAGTGATCCTTCTGCCTCAGCCTCCCGACTGTTGGGATTACAGGTGTGCACCACCATGGTCAGCTAGTACTCATTTCTTTCAACTCCATTTTCCAGTTTATTTTCATATTCAATTACTTAACAGTTTACCCCAAGTGTCACTCAGGCAGGTGTCATTTCAACCAGTTGATTCTTGTAATGAATAAATTTAATAAAAATATTTTTATATTTTCTGTTATCTTATGAAAAGTAATGAAAAAATATGCAATATTTGTTCATCCTGTATTTAAATAATTGGACTGGTAAATGGTTAAAGCAATCTATGTTCTCTGATACAGAAGAAATGTAGTGAGGTTTTTCTGGGTTGTTGTTTTTTTTTTTTTTTTCCTTCCCCCAAGAGATCGGTCTCATTATGTTGCCCAGGCTACTATCCAACTTCTGGACTCAAGCAATCCTTCTACCTTAGCCTCTCACATAGCTGGGATCACAGGTGTATGCCACTGTGCCCAAACTCTAAATATATTTTCTAAAATATTATTTGTATTCTTGGTAAGTATTAGAAACACATATCAAGCCATAGTAGCCCTAAAAGTACCTAATGCACCTAAAGCATTTAGACAGTGAAACTACTTAGAAATGAAAAATGAAGAGGGTATACTAACCCCCCTAAATGGACACTGACTTTGAGCACTACAGGTCCTGAACAGGGGAGTCTTGTGGGTCGGGTCTTTAGGCGAGGAGTGGTGGGGGTGCTAGGCATGGAAGCCAGTGCCTCATGCATGCAAGGCATGTGGTCTGCATCTCTGAGCTACACCCCAGACCTCGTTTAGGAAAAAAACCCTTTTATCAGGCTGGGGATTTAGCTGAGCGGTTAGAGTGCTTGCCTTGCAAGCACAAGGCCCTGAGTTCAATAACTAGCACCAAAAACAAACAAAAAACAACTTTTATCATTGCTCCTCTCTTCAGTCTAGATATTTTCCCTTTCATTAATACTTCTTACAAATTTTGATACCACAGATATACTACATATTTACATACAGTACTAGCATCTGTATTTTATGCATAAGAACTTTTTTTTTTAACCATCCAACAACCAAATTTTACCCCCATGAGGGATTGAACTCACCCCTGTTGAGAATGCAAGATCTGGCGCATCTGGCTCATTTACTCTATCAATTACTCAGAACACACATAAAGCAGAAAATATTAATATGGGAGGCAGCAGATATAATCTGACCAAGATGTAACAGTTTTTTGTGTTTTTTTTTGGTGCCGGAGATCGAACTCAGGGACTTGTGCTTGCTAGGCAAGAGCTTTAACCACTGAGCTAATCCCCAGCCCTGATAATAACGGTTAAATGTTGAGTAATCTGTACTTTATTAGCATTTAAAATTTTTGAGTGTTAAGAAAAACAAACCAGTGGTTGGGGATTTAGCGCAAGTGGTAGAGAACTTGCCTAACAAGTGCAAGGCCCTGAGTTCGATCCCCAGCACCCCCCCAAGCAAGAAAAACAAACCAAAGTTACAAAAGTTCTATTGGTTGCAAAGTCTTTATCACTGCCCCACCCAATGGGCTTTGTCTTGACTTAAAAATTCTAAAACTATAACATGCTCCACCCACAGTACCATGCTTTTGCATTCAGAATCCAGCCAGCTTGCCTCTGCTCCTGTGTGGGTACCTAAGCACAATGGTGTGTAGGCTAATCTTCAAAAGGGCAGGACAGCCCCCCACCTCCAGCAAAGCTCACCCAAATACTAATGTGACAAATACTGGCAGCCAAACAAAGCACTACAGTTAAGTGCTAAGTGCTTTCCCATTTTAGGGGTACAGAAAGGAAGTATGTCTCAGGGATGGCTAGGAAAAGAATGAGAACTGTGTGACGTGGAAAATAAAAGGAGATGGAAGGGAAAATGAGTGCTCTAGGTGTCCTGCTGCAAGAATAAAACCCTTTTAAAAGCCCAGCAGTGAGTTGTTGTGGACACCATGCTTCATAATGTGTTCTTGTCACGAAGTATGTCTGTTCCGTTCTGTTCTGGGGGAGTGGAGATTATTTTCCAAATGCCTGCTAACTTTTAACAATCAAGAGACCCTTTCTCAAAAGTTTTGAGCAGCGTGTCTCACCTAGATTATCTTCTCAGGTTAGTGTATGCCCTAATACCCACCTGTAAATATGTGTAACTGCAAGGTCACCTCTATAAATCTCTACAGAGGATAGGCCACTCTTACTTTCACTCACAACAGCATCTTCTATTTGTAAACTTGCTTTTTGGACTACTTTTTCCACTTTGGAAAATTACATGGACTGTGGAGAGGACAATGACAGATGTACTGTTTGACTATTATTTCAGGAATCCAGAAGCACAACAAATGCAAAGAATGTTATATTACACTTACAAATGCTTTACTAAGTCTTACTTCTATGAAATTACAGCTGTGAATCTTTGTTGAGCTTGTCCCAAATCGGCTAAAGAACACAAAGACAGAGCTGACATGGTGTGTGCACCAAAAAGTCAACATTGTGACTGCACAGGAAAAAGTCATCCTCAGATATTCCTGTACAACGACCTCTTTCGGCTTCAGGGACGGCAGAAATACTCCATGACACTACTCCCACTGGCTCCTCTTTAAACGTCTGGCATTCCTCAAGATTCTCTTTTTGATATTGTTCTAACTCTACGGTGTCACTTTAGAAAAGCCCACAGCCACACAAACTTTAATTATTGCTTATTTTCTACCCAAATGTGCCCAAATCTCTCTAAGTCAGCAGTGGAGAACCTATGTCATGTGTGTGCCACAGCAAACTGTTTATTACTGAAAGCTCTAAAAGGCTCGCCATCACTGCTCTAGGTCAAACCAACATATACATCTGCCCAATAAATCTCTTTCTCTGTGTATCTTGCTCAAACTTAACCAGAACCAAGTGAAACTCATGATATTCCGAAAAGTACTTTCTCTCCCCATTACCTTCCCCAGTTCATAGCAGCACAGCCTTTGTCAGACTGCCATATGCCCAGCCCAGCCTGGTGCCTTCCGTCCTCTAGGTACATGTCATCTCCACATGGAAGACAGCGACATCCTTGCTGATTGCCCTGCCTCTTACACTTTAGGACAGTTTCTTCCTTAAATACAAATCTGGTATTATCTCCATGCTTAAAATCCTTAGATTATTTCCTATCCTTAGTGAATCAAGCCCGATTTTTAGCCCAGCATGTGAACTCTCCATTTTCCCCACAAAAGTCCCTCATTCTGACTGTAGTAGAAGGAACTCTGCAATCCCCTCGTGGTCCACGTTCTCTCATGCCCTTGTACTCTCTGCCTGGAACACCACGCCCTCCACCTTCATTCCCTTAGTTTTGCCTCACCCTTCAGAACTTGGAGGAATGGCTCAGCACCTGTGGAGGTGACATCCCACTCTCCTTTCTAGGCTTGCTCCACTAATGAAGTCAAACTAAATGCACCACCATGAGGCACGCATCTCTAGGCCACATCCTCCAGAGCAGTGTCTCTAGTTTTATCACACACATATTTGAGGAACTAGTCTCTCCTTTAATAAATAACACAACTGAGTGCCTGCCTTTCAAGCACAAGGCCCTGAGTTCGATCCCCAGCACCAAAAAAAAAAAAAAAAAAAAAAAAAACAACGAAAAAACAAAACACAACTTACATTTATTAAACATTTAGCATATGCCAGAATTCATGATGTATTAGGTCATTTTATCCTCACAACTCTGTAAGATGGGTGGATATTATCCAGTTTTACAGATAAAGAATCTAAGGTCTGTTTAAAGAGGCCAGAAAACTTGTAGAGGGAATAGGCAAATCCGAACACAGGTCTGATAATTCGAGTCCACCTTTGTAACCACTAAGTAGACTTCCTTCCATGTGCTGGTGTATATGATCTCCAAATGCTATCCACAGAATTTCTTTGTTTTGTTTTTATTTTCTTTTTAGTATATGTTTGTGATACATAATAAATATATCCATTGTGGGAAATTAGTACATATATATGGCATCTTGATCTTTTTGTTTTTTATCTTTTTTCAACTTCCACTCATCCACACTTTTTCACTTTTTTTTTTTTTTGGAGACAGGGTCTTGCTATGTAGTTCAGGCTGGCCTTGCACTCAGGGTGATCCTCCTGCCTCAGCCTCCTTAAGTGCTGGGATTACAGGCATAAGCCACAATGCTGGGCTGTCCACACTATTTCTGACCAATACTTCAAAAACATAGTTAGGAGTTTTGTATTTTCTGAAGCTGAGGGGATAGAGTAATTTCAGATTGAGACAGTTTTGGACAATGATCTTAGAATAATAGGCTTATTCCAAAGAGGGGGGGAAAAATCACTTGAGTCCTCTGAGGTCTATTTAGGAGAAAAAAAAAAAATCTACCAACTACTTATTTACTCAGGTCAACCCTAAAAAAGAACTCCTCCTCTCACTTTCTGGGACAACAGAACAGTCTGAGAATATCAAAATTGACTTGCTGTTTTGAACCTAATACCCAAACTTCTCGTGGCAGTCCATGAAGAAAAAGAAAGATCCAACTGATCTTGTCAGCCTCCCCTCCACTCCCGGCCATCTTTATTTTTAGGACACTCTCTGGCAGTGCTAGTATCAGGGGACTGCTATAATGAGAATCTGTGAGCTTCCCAAGCTGGCAGGTGTCTGACACCAAACCCACTGCAGCTCCATCTGTTGCCCACCCAGATGCTTGTGTTGAAACTGGAAAGAAATCAATCAAGGGGCCAAACTATGGCTCAGCTGACAGCAGATCTTCCACTTTTCACTGTCTCAAAACAAAACCTCAAAATCGCCAAATTTCATATAATCTGAAGGTTATTTTCTATGCCATTACTTAGAGCAAATTTTGGATTTTTAACACAACTGTATGGGGCTAGTAGGGCCAGGTTACTCTGGTAAGATGCTGCCTTAGAAGTTTCGCCTTACTCAACTGAGGTAGTCAAGGACTGCTTAGTTTAATTTGAGAAACAACAGCTACAATCTACATCCAGGTGAAAAGGTTCGAATCAAATGGGACTATGGGAGATAGAAAATAACGAATAAAAGGGGAATAAAAAAAGCATCATCAGTGCAAATGTTTAAAAGATAAGACAATAAGAAATAATTATAAATAATATCCAGTAGTTGCTTGTTGGGGAGAGATCTTTAGATGCACCAAAAGGCTAAACAGAAGAGCTAGGAAAATGGATTCTACGTTCCACATGCCAAATCCAAACCTATCATTTCCCCAAATCTTCCTTCTCTCAAACTCACCAAGATCAGTGTAGAAATACCACTTTCACAATTTCCTTTCTTCCTTCTCTTTCATATTCACATCTAATCAGGTACCAGGTTTTATTCTCTTTCTAAAACACCTCCAAATATAACAAAGATGACCGCCTAAGTGTTAATATAAATAGAGAGTAGAAAAGGAAACATCCTAAAATATCTAATAGTAATGGAATAGTTAAGTTATGGCACATTCAACTAATCACATGCTGTGCAGCTGTTACAAATGTTATTTACAGGGAATAGCTAGGAAAAAATCTCAGAGACTCTGGGTTGGAGCCTGGATCAAATCCTGTCTGATCTCTATCTACTGTTAAATTTTTTTGCAGGGAGCTGGGGATGGAACTCAGGGCCTTGCACTTGCTAGGCAAGCACTCTACCACTTGAGTTAAATCCTCAAGCCCCGTTAAACTTTTTTTGATTGTGGAAGCCAATATCCCTTTTATTATTTAGGTCAGTATGAGTATCACATTTTGTTATTTGCAAACAACAACCACTGGCTTAACACAATGGAAAATATTTTTTAAAAGATAATTTCATATACAGAATGGCTTCTACTTTTTGTTTCATCTTTTTTTGTGTGTGTGTGTGTGCTGGGGATCAAACTTAGGGCCTTGTGCTTACAAGGCAAGCACTCTAACCACTGAGCCAAATCCCCAGCCCCACGTCTTATTTTTTGAGACTGGGTCTCACTACATACTTCATGGAGGCCCTGAACTCACTACGTAGCCCAGACTGGCTTCAAACTCACAGTGATCCTCCTGCCTCAGTCTCCTGAGTGCTGGGATTACAGGCATGTGCCACTATACTTGCCTAGAATGGTTTCTATTTTTAAAATAAAAAATAAAATGATTATTAGAAATGACAATAAAATATAAACAGTGATCACAGTGAATGGACTAGATTTGGGTACTGATCAAGAAACACCACAGCATTACACTCTTGATTTGAAGTTATGCTACAAAGCTGGAATGATAAAAACAGCATGGTACTGGCAAAAAAAACCTCAACCAACCAACCAAAAAACCAAAACCAAAACAAAATCGGAAAAACAAAACAAAACCCCAAACCAGAAAAAACCAGAACTGAGGATCAATGGAACAGAATAGAAAACACAGAAACAACTCCAAGAACACTTAGCTACTTTATCTTTGACAAGGAGGCTAGACACCCTAACTGGAAGAAAGAGAGACTTTTTTTTTTTTTTTTTTTTTTTTTTTTTTGGTGCTGGGGATCGAACTCAGGCCCTTGTGCTTGCAAGGCAAGAAAGAGAGACTTTTTAATAAATGGTGCTGGGAAAAATGATTTTCCACATGCCGAAAACTGAACCTAGACCTGTATCTCTCACCATATGCTAAACTAAAATTGAAATGGGATCAAATGTCTAAATATTAAAACAGAAACACTGAATCTGCCGAAAGACAGAACAGGTAAAACTCTGGAAGACATAGGTGTATGAACAAAACCTCAATTGCACAGGAAATATTACAAAGAATCAACAACTGGGATCACATTAAAATTAAAAAGCTTTTGCACAGCAAAGGAAACCACTGAGAGTGAAGAGACAACCCACAGAATGGGAAAAAATTCTTACCAGTTAGTCCTCAGGCAAAGGACTTAATATCTAGACTACACGAAGAACAAAAAAAGCAAAACAAAACAAAACAAAAAAATCAGACCCAGGGCTGGGGATTTAGCTCAGTGATTAGAGTGCTTGCCTTGCAAGCACAAGGGCCTGAGTTCGATCCCCGGTACCACAAAAAAAAAAAAAAAAAAAAAAAAAAAAAAAAATCAGACCCTCCCCCAATTTAAAGATCCAATCCAAAAATGGGCATCTGAAATGAACAGACATTTCTCAGATGAAGTACAAAGAGCAAATAAATATATATATAAAATGCTTGACATCACTGGTCATTCCAGAAATGCAAACTAAAACAACACTGAGACTCCATCTCACGCCAGAAAGAATGGCCATCATCAAGAAATCAACTGGTAACAAATGCTGGTGAGGCTGTGGGGAAAAAGGAACTCTTCTCCATTGTGGTGGGAGTGTGAACTGGTACAACCACTATGGAAATCAGTATTGAGATTCCTCAAAAAGCCAAAATTAGAGTTTCCATTTGAGCCAGCTGTTCCTCTTCTAAGTATCTTTCCAAAAGAGTTAAAAGCATCATACCACCATGATATATGCATACCCCCCCATGTTCATAGCAGCACAATTTATAACAGTTAAATCTTGGAAATAGCCCTATACCCATCAACAGATGAATGGATAAAGAAGTGTGCTATTTGTATACAATGGAGTATTACTCTACCATAAAGAAGTATAAACCTGAGTCATCTGTAGGAAAATGGATGTACCTTGAGACTATAATCTTAAGTAAATAAACTGGACACGGAAGTTTAAATACTGTATTGTTTCTCTTATGTGAGAAACCCAAAGGGTAAACAAGGACCATAATGGAAGATAGATGACTGGGAAGTAGGAAGGACATGTTCAAATGGGAAGGGGAAGGGAAAGGAAAAAAATATTATGTACAAATTCTCTGTGATGAATGTGATCAACATGTATGACAACTATGTACTAATGAAAACATAAAGTTAAAAAAAGAGCCACCACACAACACACACACTTTTTTTTTTTTTTTGGTGCCAGGGATCGAACTCAGGGCTTTGCACTTGCTAGGCAAGCACTTTAATCACTGAACTAAATCCCCAGCCCCAACACACACACACTTTTTAAAAATTATTTAAAAAAAAAAAAAAAAAAGGCCAGGTTGATGACTGTCCTTAAAACTCATATTCCATTTATACTCTGACCCGCAGTGAATATTTCTTCCTAAAATACACTTCTTTCTTTTTTTTGTCTATTCAAATCTTAGTTATTCAGGATGAGTTGCCTACCTTACTTCCTACATATAATCCTCAATATTTTTAAAAAATAAACTTTATTATGCATATTCAAGGTATGCAACATATTATAAGATACATATACATAGTAAAATCCTTATTATCACTGTTATAGCTTATATTGGAATACCCCCCCCAAAAAATGTCCCCCCCAAAGCTCATGTGCTCATAGGTGGGGTTTTCAGAGGTAGCTGAATCCAGGGCATGTGATATTGGGATTAAGGGTATACAGTACTAAATCAGTCCTCTGACTGGTTTAGTATAGTTCTGGGTGTGTGTAATGGAAGCCCCAACCTGGGTGTGGGTAGCACCACCCAAAAGGCTTGCAGCCTGGATGAGATAGAAGGGGAAGGGAGGCTTGCTTGCTGCTGCTGCTGCTCAATGCCTTGTGCCTACCACACCATGAACTGTTTCTCCTCTGTGATGCCCCTCTGCCATGGCACCCTGCCTTGGAGCCAGCTGACTATAGACTGAAAACTCTACAAACTGTGAGCTAGAATAAACCTTTCCTCCTTTAACTTTGGGTGTCCAGGTATTTTGTCTCAGCAAGGAGAAAAGTAACTAATACAACAGTGAAACAAATTAACATATCCAACATCTCAAATAGTTGCTTATGCCCCCCTCCCATGGTAAAAGTAACTATAATCTATCAGCAAAAACCCTGACAACAACACTATGAACTATGATCCTCATGTGGTACATTATTTCCACTCACTCATCTGACTACTGCTACTTTGTATTCTCTGACCTACATTTCTTTACTTCGTTCCTAACACCCTGGTAAGTGCTTCTTTGACCCCCATCCCCTCCAGATTCTACATATAAGTGGGATCATGCAATTTCTTTTTTCTAGTCTATTGTCCTCCAGGTCTATCCACGTTGTGGCTAAGGAGGGCCTCTTCTTTTTATAGCTGAGCAATGCAAGAGAGGGGGAGGGCAGGAAGGAGGGAGAAAAAGAGAGGGGAAGAGAGGGAGAGGGGAGGGGGGAGAGAGAGAGAAATGAAAAGAGACAGAGAGCAAGAGAGCATCACATCATAGTTTCTTTATACACTACTGGGACATGTAGGTTGTTCTGATGTCTTGGCTACTGTGAGCAATGCAGCAGTGAATATGGAACAGATGCCTTTACATGGTGATTTCATCTTCTTTGGGTTAGTATCCAGAAGACCTGCTGGGTCTAGTAGTTGTCATAAAGAGTAGTAATCCCATCCATTATTCAGTTTAAAAAGAAATCATAAAATAGGAATTTCCTAAAGCAATATGATCTCAGGAATACCTCAGGTTCTTGAATGTCAAGGCTGCTTCTTGCTGGAGAATATGCAGAAAGAAGTTACCTTGTAAAGGAGTTGAGTCCCCTTATTGTTTACTTAATACAGCAGCGGGCAAAGATTCTAAACTGTCCACCATATTTTCAGTTGAAACTTTTCATATGGTTTAGTGATCAACCTTTTAGCATCTATAACTAGTTAATTCCCAGCTTTACCACCTATGTGGTGGTGCCATTTTCCCCTCATCCTCAAAGTCCAGAAACCCTCTGGCTAAACAGAATCTCTCAGCCAATCTACCCAATCATCAGCTCCACTTAATTTTTCCCATGTAACGACCTCTAGAGTTTAGGTCTTTTCTACTCCTATTAACTTATTGCATGAGCTTGCCTGACATAAAATTGCTTGTCTGGTACTGGGAATTGAACGCAGGGCCCTTACATTAAGCTATACCTCCAGGTCTGGTTCAAGCCAGGGTGCTTAGTTTCTGACCTCTCACCTGTTCCTACTTCTATCCCTATTACCTGAAGTAATCTTTCTAAGACAGCCTTGGCAAATTCAGTATCCTACAGCCTATTAACAAATGCTGCTGTCTGTTTCACCAAGGTGGGCCCTTCTGATGGGCCTACAGTTCAAATCTGAAGTAGACAAAATGCTCAAATGTTCTGCTTTTCCATTTAGTAGCTGGGCAATTTCACACAAGTCACTCAACAACCCCTGTAAGTCTGTTAACTCATTTGAAAACATGTTCTCTCATTGTTAACTCAACTGGAAAATGCTTTTTCATGGAGGTGGGAGAAGATAAAAGAGCAGCGTACCTGGCACCTTGGCTCCACATAACAGGAGCTCGGCGAGAGTTCAGGTTCTTGCCTCTCATGAAAGCTTTACTTCAGTGATCTGTCCCCATGCTCAAGTCTGCCTGTACTCATAAGTCCTCCTATCCAAAAAGCTCTAGTCACCCAGATGAGATCTAGTTTTATGAAGGATTTCCTAGTATGGAATTCAAAACTATTTATAGTGAACAATCAGTCCACCTTACTATAATTCCCCTACCTCAGTTATTTAATGAAAATATGCATTTCACATAACTGCCTTCCTTACAAATTATTATTCTATAGGTGTAGACTGCTCACTAGCTCAACTCAATTCGCAGCAGACAGAAAAAGTCTCCTTTGCGCAAACTCAAAAGTGTCCTGAGGGTTGAGGCCAGCCTGGGCTACATGGCAAGACCCTGCCTCAGAAAAAAAAAAAAAAAAAAAAGGCTAGCTGGGGATTTAGTTCAGTAGTTAGACTGCCTAGCAAGCACAAGGCCCTGCGTTTGACCCCCAGCGCCAAAAACAAAAACCAAAAACAACACAACTTCATAGTATATGAAAAGAAATTTTAGAAATACATTAATGTATGATTTTCTTCATGTTACATCAGTATCATCAGATAGTTCTTTTTATAAAGACCGATTTAAATGTTTAGCTGGAACAAGGAGCAGTACCTCAAAATTTTAGCAAAATTCAATGTTTCTTTACGCAACAAAGGCATGAACCAAAGATAAAAATTTAAGCACAACTAGGCATGGTGGCATACACCTGTATAGTCTTAGCACTCTGAAGGTGGAGGCAGGAAGATCGCTTGAGCCCAGGAGTTCAAGGCCAGCCTGGGCAACACAGTGAGACTCTGTCTTGAAAAAAAATTAAACTAAAATTGGAGTATTAGCAGTGCTGCTAATACGTCAGTGGCAGAGCACCTGCTTAGCATTTGTGAGGCCCTAGGTTCAATACTCAGCATTGAAAAGAAAATTTAAAATGGCACTATTAACCTCATACAGAGGAAAGCTCCATTTGTTCAAGTTTGTTTCTCTAGTGCTCAGATGATAAGTCAGAACATGAGGCTGAGACATGGGCCACGCACTGAATGCTGTACTGTGCAATCATTGGTTTCTGACCCTGGCTGACCCATCTAAAGAAGCCCCCAGGCATAAGAGGGATGGTGTTTAAGAAATTATTGACTCTCTGATATAAATGTACCTACTACTACTAAAAAACACCTCAAAACAAATGAACATTTTTTTGTTTTGTTTTGTTGTTTTGGAGGGGGTGCTAGGGATTGAACTCAGGGCCTTGTACTTGCTAGGCAAGCGCTCCACCACTTGAGCTAAATCTCCAACCACCCTGTTTTGTTTTTTTTTAGCCAGGGTCTCATTACATAGTTCAGGCTGGCCTGGAACTTGTGGTGCTCCTCCTGCCTCAGCCTTCCAAGTGCTGGGATTACAGGCATGCACCACCGTGCCTGGCTAACAAATGAATGCTTTTAAGGATTAGCATTACTTACTCAAAACATGGACCACTGTAGTACTAACAGAGTGGCATGGATATGCAAAATGAATGAAATGTTTAACACATAAATTGGGATTTAGCTCAAGTGGTACAGCACTTGCCTAGCAAGCACAAGGCCCTGAGTTCAATCCCCAGCACTGTCCCCCCAAAAAAGTTTAACACTGAGTGTTAGGCTGACTCTTGGGGTCCCACTACAGATACAAATTCACTACTGAAAAGTACATGGTTAGCATGCAACACAAGCCACTGATGCAATGTCCAAATTCCAGGTAATTACCAGTATGAACATGCTCCAACAGCTGGCTTCTGTGGACATATTTTAAAAGTTATTAGTGCTCAAAGGACTGAAACTCACTATTCAGTGCTTAGAGGAACTGAAATGATATTTTATGAAAAAGTGTTCAGAAGTGTTTCAGATCTGCCTGCGTGACTGTCAGTGAAGACAACCCAGCTCTGACAAAGAGAATGCATGCTGCGTGTTCCGACTCTGGTATCTTGTTCGGCTTGGACACACTCCAGGCTGGCCACAGCTATATTTGGCACAATGAAGCATGCCAGCCAGTCCGAGCAGTGTTGCTAATAAGAGCTCAGAAAGCATCTCTGGAAATGCAGACACACAATCCAGAGTTCAGACAGCTGTTTGTTAAACTAAGTGTTCTGGCGAAGCTTGAAAAACATGAAAAAAGTCTTCCCCTCAACTCACCTCACTTTCAGCAATGAAGTAAATGGAAGAGAACATCTGACGAGAAGATTCCTCCTCCCACACCCTGTGCCCTACAAGGTTCTTCTCTAGCACTTTCTCTAAGGCCACAGGATGTATAAACTATGTAAATTAGAACAAATTGTCAGAATAACTTCAAATTATTCCTGTACATTTTTTTTGTTTCTTATACATTTTAAGGATAAAGAACAAATTCAGTAAGAAAAGCCTATGTGTTAGAATCTCCTTTTACAGTAATATTTCTCACCTAAGCTTGATTAGGTGAAATAAAACACTGCCATGACTTCAGATGAAACAAATGTGCAAGAACAAAAACTGATGGAAATTGACATCGCTTATTGGGCAATGACTTAAGAAAGTTAAATTGATAAATTATTCCTTAGATTGCAAGCACAGTAAAGTGTAATTATACCTTACAAAGAGTCAAAGGAAAAGTGGTTAAGAAAGTTACCAAGGAGGTGACAAAAAAATAAAGTAATAAAAAACTATAATGAAAATTCAAGAGTCCCTAATTCTGTCACCCAAATAAAGGCAAAATTGCTGAGACTCCATGAGAACCAAGCCTGAGCCAGGTGTAGAGGGGCAGGCCTGCAATCCTAGCTACTCAGGGGACTAAAACAAGATGATCATATGTTTGAGGCCAGCCTGGGTAACTTAGTCAGACCCTGTCTTAAGATAAAATTTTACAAAAAGATGCCCAGCACCCCCCAAAAAAATTTTTAAAAAGGACTGGGTTGCAGTTCAGTCAGAGTGCCTGCCTAGCATGTGTGAGGAGGCACCCAAGCATGAACAACAAGACAATGCTTGTTGACAGAAAGATGGCATCAACATTGGACTCACTCATACTAAGTAGGATGAACATGGGGTAGATTTCAACTTCCACCCCATTCTTCCTTCCAACCACTAAGCTACCATGTTTCAAGGCACTGTACAAGACTCCTCCTGCACAAGGCACAGCAGATACAAGAAGCTGAGGATGTGGGCAGACAGGCACCATGGAAGACGATTCCCATGTGCTAAAGGGGTCGTGAAGGGACCCTTGGAGAAAGAAAGCACTGAGAAATCCTTTGGGAGCATGAGCCTGCTCTAAGAAGGGAAGGATGAGAGGTGTCCAAAGTTGAGTTAAGCTTTGTAAAACCTAACCTTAGGGTCTGAAAGAAATTTCAGCAGTTTCCCTTTCTATGCTAAAGGTTATACTGTACCAGACAAAAGAAATAGAAACACAAGACAGCTCAGTGTGTAAGAAAACCAAGCAACAAACTGAAAATTGACCAGATTTGGTTTAAATATAACCCATAAGATCACCTGTCAGTATTTTTGACAATACTGGCAAAAATGTTACAAGATAACACTGTAGAGCTTTTCCAGTGAAAATATGAAATTCTGTGTAAAATTCTGGTACAAGTTAACACAGACTATAAATGACTATCTACAGTAAGGGTAAGGCTTTGCCTTGCCTAAGAATACTTGCATGAAACAGAGTTTTGAAAAGAACACACAGTAATTATGGTTTTGTTGAATTCAAAGAAATGCTGCCTTTGCTCTCTGGATGTGCCTCAGATGCTGCTGTCGGCACATTCAGCTCAAGACCACATTACACATCCAGAGACACAGGCACTCAAATTAGAAGAGGCAGCACTGAACTGAAGAACATCCCACTGGCCACCTCAGGAGTGTTTGTATGAGGACTCTTCTGGTCCTTCCATTTAATTTTTATGGGTCAAAATGCACTACTAGGTGACAACAGGCTCCCCAAGTCTGCCTGTGCACAGTCCACAGGTGAAAGCAGGCCAGCACCATGAAGAGGGGGCCTGGAATATCAGAGGTTGACAAGAAAGGCGCAATGCAGATGGGAAGGGACTTGCAAGAAAGGGGAAAGCCCACCCTAATTCTACTCCTAGTCCACAGCAGAACTTTACTTGCCACTCCCATACCAATTCTGCCCAAGGGCCTCTCACCTCCAAAGACCAGAGTTAGCAGGGAGTTTGCCATGAGGGGAAGATATCATTTCAAAGTGAAGTTCTAAACATTCTGAGCAGCAAAGCACAGTGATATGACAGGTGTTATGGTTTAAATCTAAATGTCCCCCAAAGTCTCATGCAATCACAAGTGGGGCTTCTGGAAAGTGACTGGATTAGGATGTGGGGTCAGGCTGGAAAAGGCAGGTTATGGGGGTGTGACATAAAGTGTTTATCTCCTTCCTCAACTCCTTCACGCTCTGCTTCCTGGACTTGAGCAGCTGTCCTTTGCCAGATCCTCTGACATGCTGTTTCTTCTTCGGAGCTGGCCACATATTGGAAGGAGAGGCAAAATAAATCTCTCCTCTTTTAAGTTGTAGGTGTGGGGTATTGTGTCTCAGCAAAGAGAAAAGTAACTAAGGAGGTAATGTTCACAGCACAGGTACCCAATAAAACTTTCTGCAACTATATAAACATTCTATATCTGCACTGTGCAGCATAGTAGGCACTAGCAAAAAACTTGAAATAAGGCCAGCATAAGTGAAAAACTACAGCCCCCATGCTGGAGGGTCATACCATAGCTCTGCATATGCAAAGCAATGTTCTATTGTGAGTTACACCCCAAACAAGTTTCACTTCTACCTTAAGGAGAGGATCATGGTTGAGAACACAGGAAACAAGATGTTACCTCCTCCTCTATCAACCATGGGTCTTGGGGCTTCCATACTGATATTGGTAAATTTCATTAACTGAATAAATGTTAGATCTATGACGAATGCTGAGCTTCTTTATTTACCCGATCCTTTATTCTTTTCTTTTGCAGTGCTAGAAACAGAACCATGCTAGACAAGCACTCTACTGCCGAACTACACCCCTAGCTCCATTCTCTACTTGTTTTGATACTTGACTTTAACTTTAGAAATTAACATCTAGCTAGCAAGTTTCAGGTATATACCACTATGAACTATAAACAAACTTGTAAAATATAATATTCTATGATGGAGAAAAGGCTTAATCCTTTCCATTTCTGAAGTTATTAAAATACTGATGTTAAAGTTCAATATATGGAAAGTTCTAGTTAAAAGCAGTCCCACTTAAACACTCTACTGTATATTTTCTATGTATAATATGAATGCATAATGGAAACTCTTTTTTGTTTTGTTTTGTTTTTGTTTTTGGGCAGGGTCTCACTTATGTAGTCCAGGCTGGGCTCACACTCATAGTGATCCTCCTGCATCAGGTTCTCAAGTGCTGGGATTATAGGCATGTACCACCATGGCTGGCTAGAAACTTTTCAAAATAAGAGCAATTTCTTAAGAAAAAGTGGAGTTACAGGCATGAAGTCTGAAGTCTCTTACAAAATGTAAAAGAAGTGTCATAATTATTTTGAGAATCTTGCATATGCCATCCTGCTATCAATATGGCTGACGTCTACTTTTATACCTCTGCCAAATACACTGAAAGACAATTTAACTTTCAAGTTTAAGTGTTCTAGACAACTCCAACAGCCTTCAGAGTTGACAAGTTTTGCTGTTAGAAACTAAGCCAGGTATATTTGCATGGACAAAGCAGTCATGAGAACTTTTTTTTTTGAGAACTTCTAAATTACCTCAGAAAGCTGTTCAATATGCCAGGTGCAGTGGTTCACACCTGCACTCCCAGCTACTAGGGGTGGCACAGTGAGAATCCATCTCAAAAAGGAGAAAAAAAAAAAAGGAAAACATTCAATACTCATCTTACTAAGTCTGGTTCATTTAAACCCAATTCATACCTTCAGCAAAACTCTTAAAGTAGTGTATAAAATATTATTTAGATCTCAAATCTCAGTCTTTGTATCAATCTCACCAGTAACATAGCACCCTTCACCTAGGAAATACTAAAAATTCACCAATATAATTCACTTCAAGGTACTGAATATGTAATTTTTTAAGAATTTATCAAAATTCTACAACTATCATGACACATTCACATGAAAATGAAAAATAACTAGATCTAACAGACATCTATTGAAGATTCCACCCAACAACAAAATATTCATCTCAAACACATTAGTAGAACATTTCCCAGGACAGATTATATAATAGGCCATAAAACAAGCTCCAATAAATCTAAAGGAAGTGAAATATCCATAATACATATATTTTTAAATTACAGTGGAATTAAAATGAAAATCAACAACAAAGAATTGTGGGAAATATACAAATGTGTTCAAATCATACGACATGTTCCTAAATAACCAATGGGTCAAAGGGAAATC
Organism: Hystrix cristata; assembly: GCA_004026905.1. Lineage (NCBI taxonomy): Eukaryota > Metazoa > Chordata > Mammalia > Rodentia > Hystricidae > Hystrix > Hystrix cristata. Next base: position 179,066 of record PVJO010000408.1, on the reverse strand, counting down.
AGAAAATACTTTGAAATGAATAAAAACAAAATGATATATCCAAATGTATGGCATCCAGTTAAAGCAGGAAATTAGAGGGAAATTAATAGCTATAAAAATCTATATTAAAGTGTTGGGGATTTAGCTCAAGTTGTACAGTGGCCCTGAGTCCAATGCCCAGCACTCAAAAAAAGAAAAAAAAAATCTATATTAAAAGGAAAAATGTGGGTTGGGGATTTAGCTTGGTGGTCAAAGTGCTTGCCTTGTTGCAAGTACAAGGCCCCGAGTTCAATCCCCAGCACATACACACACAAAAAAGTGCCAGGCATGGTGGTAATAACTTATAGTCCCAGCTACTCAGCAGACAGAGGCAAAAGGATTGCCGGGGCCCAGGAGTACCATAACACATTTCCAATTAAAGTTGGGTTGTAATTATCTTTAGTGCATTAAAAAATCAAGTGCAAATAAAAACCTTTTATATTTAAAACTCAAGTCCAAAAGCAAATTATACAAAACTATCTTTTCATTAGGCTGCCTTCATACACAGATGAGAAGCACATTCTTTCTGCCAGGTTCTTAAAATCTAATAGGGATGAGGTGAAGTATGGAACAGAATACGCAGAAAATTTACCATAATGGGTTCCTGAATAGATTATGACTTTCCAAGTTTCTGAACAATTTAGAAGTATTGGTTCTTCTATACTAGTAACCTAAATTTAGGAGGAGCTCAAACAAGTAATTAATTTCAAAGACAGACTTGTAGGCTCTATCAGTTTCCACTTCTAGTATTAAGTGAAGCTATTAGTCCACAAATTCAATTGGATGGGTATCTGATATAGACTACATTAGCTTAACTCTTCACAAAATTCACAAATTCCAGGTTCCACTCTGACTCAGCTTTGACATATGACTTTCAATAAAGTCTTAATCACTGATTTTCTCTAACAGCCTGGCATAGAAAGCCTTTGAACTACCTCCATTTTCTTTCTTTCTTTCTTTCTTTCTTTGGTGCTGGGGATCAAACTCAGGGGCTTGTGCTTGCGAGACAAGCACTCTAACCACTGAGATAAATCCCCGGCCCTACTGCCATTTTCTAAAGTGATACCATACACTTAAACAGAAATCCTACAGGTCTCTCCAGAGATGAGGTACTTGCTTACTTTCATTACTAAATTTTCAAAAAAACTTATCCATCATACACAAAAAGTATGTCACACAAGTAAGCTCTGATACATGCATTATTTTTCTATGAAAGGTTACAGAACATTTTAACAATGACTTTCTTTAAGAAGTGGGTTTGAGGCTGGGGATTTAGCTCAGTGATTAGTGTGCTTGCCTTGCAAGCACAAGGCCCTGAGTTTGATCCATAGTGCACGCATGCACACACACACACACAGAGCATATTTGTCCTATAAATTTTCTAATCACAAGTGAAATTTACTTATTTAATTTCAAAAAAGTTTCTATGTGACAGGAGGGAGTATGACCTTACACTTTACTATAATTCTAGTGAACCTTTTTTTTTTTTTTTTTTTGAGACTGTCTCACTCTGTAATTCAGCTGGTTTTGAACTCACTGATGTAGTCCAGGGTGGCCTCAAACTTGCAGCAATTCTGCTTCAGCCTCCAGAGTGCTGGCATTACGGGTGTGTACTACCATGCCCTGCTCTAGTAAACATTTTTGAAAAGAACAAAGACATCTAATTTTTAAAATGCACAACAGATAACTAAAACCCACTTATAATTTCAAATCTTCATTTCTTAACCTTTTTTTTTTTTGGTACTAGGGGTTGAACTCAGGGCCTTCATAATGAGCGACATCTCTGGTTCCTTTTAATTTTTTTAAAGATGGGGGCCTGCTAGTAAGTCACTAAACTGCCAGGCTGGGCTTCAATTTGTGATCCTCCTGCCTCCACCTACCAGAGCTGTGGGATATTAGAGGCATTTGCCACCATTTGTGGCTTTTCTTTTTTTAAACTCTATTTTTATTTCCTTACTTTTCAAAACCAAACGTTTTACAGAAGCTGATATATAATAAACAGAAGCTTGGCTAGATCTACCTAAAGATGGAAAAAAGATGAAGAAAAGCATTTTTAAAAACCCTATAATTTGGCTGTATTAGTAATTCTGATCTAGTTTGGAAACTGATTTAAATCAAAAGTGGATACATAGGAAAAGCACATTACTTACATATTAGGTACAGGGCAAGAGTAAGACAGCTATTCCCAGAAATCTGAGCAGCAAAATCAGTTTTATGCCCCTTTGTTCAATTATAAAGAGCTGAGCATGTCTCTGGTTTATCATCATATATTCTACATAAAGTCAAGATAGACAGTAGTCCCAGACAGAGTAGAAGAAGTGTTACTACTTGCACCAAGAAAAATCTTAATATGAAAAGAAATTGTTCCAGGAACTTGTGCCCATTCATTTTTTTTTTCTTTGTAAGAAAACAAAATGGGGCCGAGTGTGTGTAGCCCATCCCTGTAATCCCAACTTGGGACACTGAGGCAGGAGGATCATCCTGAGTTCAAGGCTAGCCTGGACTGCACGGCAAGACCCTGTCTCAAAAAAAAAAGGGAGGAGGACTAAAATGTTTGTTGACTTATAAACTGACATCTGGAAAACTACTGTAATGTTTTTTATTTTTTTGGCCTTTCTGATTACAAAACTAATACATGCTGGCAAAAACACCTATTATAGAAATGCTCGCCATAGAAAGTGAAAGCTCTTCATAAGCCCAACATTCAGATGCACCGTAGTGTGCATGTGCAAACTCGAGGATGTTTCACTACCTTACTCTATCTTTTTTTCCCAAAAGCCTTCAGCATGTGAGGCATAAACTAAACAAAGTCTGTTGGTATGTCTTATATTTTTCAAGACATGAGTTAGGATGGATGACCTTCTTTCAGAAGACATTCATCCAGTTCAAAGGAGAAAAAGTGAATTAAAACTAGAGCATTATCTATGAACATACACCAAAATTTTCTGGCATTATAATTTCTTATTAATTTTACCTCCTGACAAAGCTCTAAACCAAATTAATCATCTGAAAGAACAGCATGAGAAAATATGCACCAGAAAAAATACATCAAAAATGGCTTAGGTGCCAAATATATTTAAAATTTCACCAATCTGATTACCACAGTCCTATAAAATGCTGTCAAGCTTTGAAATAATGTTCTTTCGTAAAAGGAGACTGGGAAATGAAGTAAACAGTAGCTGTGCTATTATTATGTATCCTGACTAGAGATCATGGACCGTTCTCATTTAACTATCTTAAGTAGGTAACCATTTGTTCAGTCCTTTTGGACAATAGGGAAACAGGTATCGAAGCCTCCTTTGAGAGTATGAACTAAATTATTAATAGAAACAAGTGAAATATCCAACAAATAGGGCAACAGTTAAGCCAATTATAGAACATTACCTTGATGTATTAGATAATCATTAAATGTAATTAGTAAAACTAATATGGAAAATCTTAGGGGTTGGGGATTTAGCTCAAGTGGTAGAGTGCCAACACAAGGCCCTGACGGAGTTCAAGCCCCGGCACCAAAAAAACAAAAAAGAAAGAAAGAAAGAAAATGGTAACAAAAAGTGAAAACACTGGAAAAAAAAAAAAAAAGAAAAGAAAATGGTAACATGTTATAGTATAGTAAGTCCCTTACAATACAGCATCATAAAAATGTATGCATAGTGATAAAGCCTAGAGATTTGTGCTGGCCATAGTGGGGCATCCCCGCTGCTTAGGCCAGGAATGTAAGACGCGGTCCCAAAGTAAAATAAAAAGGGCTGTGGGTGTAGAACATCCTGGGTTCAATCTCTAGTTCTGCAAAACACAAAAAAGCAAAACAGCCAGATGTAGGGGCATATGTCTGTAATCGCAGCACTGGGGAGGCTGAGGCAAGAGAATAGGCATGAGTTTGAGGCCAGCCTGGGCTACATAGTGAGACCTGAGACACTTGTCTAGGGGAAGAAAAAAAAAAAAAAGATTTAGTCTTTTTTTTTTTTTTTTTTTTTTTGGTGGTGCCGGGGATCGAACTCAGGCCCTTGTGCTTACAAGGCAAGCACTCTAATCACTGAGCTAAATCCCCAGCCCCCCCCAAAAAAAGATTTAAAACCAGATTAAACCCCGGCTATTAAAGAAGTGAACCTGAGGAGACTTCTTGGTCTATCTTTTATGGTAAACTAGATGAAAAATGTTTACTATTTTAATGTAATTTTATTGTTTTAATAAAATGCACATGTGTACTGTTAAAGTAATACAAGATGGGCAGGGGATTTAGCTCAGCAGTTAAGAGTGCTTGCCTAGCAAGCACAAGGCCCTGAGTTTGATCCCCAGTACCAAAAAAATAAAAAAATAAAAAAAAATAACACAGGAGAATACACAGAAACAAACAAAAAACAAAACAAAAAAATCACCTGACATCCGGTCACTTGAAGACAACAGCTACCTTGGGGGGAGAGGGCATTCAGAAAGAAGTCTGAGTAGGTCTAAGCAAAGAGAAAAAGCAATTCTTCTTAAATGGGCTCTTTTCTAACCAGTCTGGATTTGAAGCCTGTGAACTTGAGCAAAATATTTAACATAGACCCCAGGTTCCCTGCCAGTAAAATGGGGATAACAGTATTGCGTTTAGAAAAGTAACGTGAGGATTAAAAAAAAGAATACAAGTAAAACACTTACCTTAGTGCAAGAACTTACTAAGCATTCAATACATTAGCTATGACTTATAAACGGGACCCATCTAAACGTTCCCTGTACAAATGTAGACAGTATACTCTGTTGACAGTTACATCGACATTACACAATTCACAGAATTTCATTAAATAGGCACTGTAATCTACTGTTACTGATGAAGGTTTTTTGTTTTTGTAATATCTAACTCTAGCTATCTGAAGATGGCTCCTTTGACACATTTTAACGTCTCTGAAATACATCTCATAATCTCATGATTGGCACAAAATGTTTTTACTGGGTGGCACACAGATATCTTGAAATAAACATCTTTATGTCTATATTTTTAAATATTCTTAGAATGAATTCTTAAAGTTTAATTACTGTGTCACTGTATGTTCTGATACATGTCCCCAAGCCACCACTGGGAAAGACTGTATTAGTACAAACCTCCACAGATGGGGAGGCGGTACCCATGTCCTCACACCCTAGCCAACAGAAGATGGGGGCAATCTGTATCATTTTGCTAATCTCATACACAAAAATGACCTTTTATTTATATTGGTTTTATTTTGTTTTGAGACAGGATCTCACTAGTAGTTCAGGCTGACCTTGAACTCACTATGTAGCCCAGGCTGGTTTCAAACTCACTGCGATCCTCCTGCCTCAGCCTTCCCAATACTGGGATTACAGCTGTGAAAGAAACTTACTTTAGTTGAGAGAAAGTTACTTTAGGGGAAAAAAAAGAAAGTTACTTTAGGCAAGAAGCCCACTAAGTCACTCAATAGCTCCAGTGCCTGAGGGGTGAATAAATCAGAATCACTGCATTTCTAGCTTATTTGTACCTGACAGATAAGGAGTCTAAATAGATTGTACAGAGTCCACTGCAGCCAGACCTAAGATCAAATCCCAGCTTTGCCACAGGTTGGTAGTGTGAAACTGACCAAGTTTTAACCTTTAAGCCTGCTTGTGCACTTTTAAGATGGAGCCAGTAGTGTCGATTTTTGGTGCCCAAGAAGACCAGGAATACTGTCTAATTTGGTAGGTAGCACAGTAAATACTCCATAAATGGCAGCTATTCAATGGTGACTTAATCTACAATTTTATGGAAGTAAAACACGAAAGACCCCAAAGGTCACTGCATTTCCTTACTCATTTCTTTCTCCAAAAGAGGGAAGATCGATCTGTATGTAGCCAGTTTCCTCAAGAGTCCTGTACAGGAACTGAAAGTTCATTCTCAGCACGTATATGGAAATAGTCTATTCAGCTGACAAAATGAATACATAGTAAAAAGAGAAAGTTATTTGCTTTAAGAAAACTCAAAAGTCTCCATTTCTTAAAGAGTAAATGAACCTTTAGTCAGCAAGACTGACAAGAACGCTTACCAACAGATGCTTCTACAAAGTATACTGATACTAGGATTTTAAAATAGTGAAGAAAACACCCCCACCTCTTACTTCTTGAGAGTGGCTAATTCAAACATCTGAAATGAAACCCACAAGCTGAAATTCAGAACTTTTAGCTGCAATGAAGGCTGCAACCTTGGAGGTGGGTATTTACCTTAAGTGGTAGAGCGCTTGTCCAGCAAGCGCAAGGTCCTGAGTTTGATCCCAGCACCCTTTTCCCTCAAAAAAAAGCTGCAACCAACCAAACCAGGTTCAGCTCTCAAAGGTTATAATTAATGGTCATCCTCTGCTCAGTAACACATGAAACTTACTCAAATGCCATGAGATGATATGCAGAAATCCCATGATTTTTCTTTTCAGTATCTCTCAACCACCCAATTCTTTCATTCCTAATACCAAATAGCTATACAGGTACTTAGCTCACACCCCCACTATGGCAATCTTCATGCTCAGGCCTCTGGGCCTTTGTTCTTCCAGTCCCTTCATCATGCACACAGGACTCTTTCTTCAGCAGCTAAAAACCTTCTGAGGCTTTTTAAGGACTAGATTAAACTCATTGGGGTTTTTCTTACCAGACTCCAATTTCATCTTTTTTATTACATCAAGTCTAAACCCTTAAATAGCAGTCTAGAACTTTATTGTTGCCTTCAAACAACCAGCATAACTTCCTCTGCCCTAAATGTCCTCTCTTCGCTTTACCAAGCCCTGTCTTATCCATCCTACAGGCAGAGTTCAAATCCCAACTCTTGCACACTCTCCTCTGAGGCCAGCTCTCAGCAGTCTCTTTCTTTCCTGAATTACTCCAGCAGTTACAGTGTACAAACACAACTCTAATATTCCATCAAATACCAGTTCATTACTGAGAAAGAACAACTGTGTGATTTTGGATAGATCATTTAACATCTACGGACCACAACTTCTTCACATGTAAAATAATAAAAGTGGGGTTGGGGATTTAGCTCAGTGGTTAGAGTGCTTGCCCAGCAAGTGCAAAGCCCTGAGTTCGATCCCCAGCACCAAAAGAGAAAAAAGTCTAAATTAAGAGATTTTTAAAAGGTCTTTTCTGTTCTACAAATCCTGCAAATTAATATACTGCTTTGTACTGTTTCACATATTAATCTCATTTCTCTTACAAGATTTTAGAGCTGCTGAAGGAAGAAAGTATATTTTACACTTCTCTCCCAATTCTCAAAGCAACTGATTCCAGGATCTGGCTCAAGGAGGTGCTCTGTAAGTGTGACATTGAAATAGGTCAAGCAGCACCAAGGACAAGAGGACTCTGCAAAGAGCAAAAGTAACACAAGACCTATTTCTCAAGTAGACTTAGGAAGCTGTAAAGGTAGTAAGTCCCAACCAGAGACGATACATAGGTGATGCAGGCAGGGTTGGTTCTCTTCTAGAGCTTAAGAAAGCAGGAAGCCAGCTCTAGAATGGAATGAGCACAGTTTAAAGTTCTTTTAACTGCTATGCAGCACTATCTGTCCCACATTCACCCCTACATAGCAGCTGCAACTTAGGTAAACTCGGGCAGTTTTATGTGACCTGGGGTGGACTATTCATGGTTGTTTTTGTTTTTTGGTATTCAGGAATGAATCCAGTGCCGCACCAAGGCTAGGCAAGCTAAGCTCTCTACCACTAAGCTACACCCCCAACCTGTTATTCAGGAGTCTTGTCAGTGGAGAACTTTGGGACTATCTCTAGCCTGTGCTACTTTTAACAAGGGGGGAATATTAAGTGCATTTTCAGCCATGCAAGAATTGAAACCTGCAAGGGAAGCAAGTCCTTCCATTTTAAAACCCCAGTGCCTTTCTCTTCCCTTGCTAAGTAAAACAGAGGCTTACACAAGAGACAAAACAACAAAGAGCTCTTTTCTCAGGGCAGTGGCAAGTCAATGTGTGGACACAAAGTAAGGAAAAGTAGCCAGACATGGTGGCACACGCCTGTAATCCCAGCGCTTGGGAAACTGAGGCGGAAGGATAGTTACAAGTTTGAGGCCAGCCTAGGTTACACAGTGAGTTCAAAGCCAGTCGGAACTATATAGTGAGATTCTTTCTCAGAAAAACAAAAAAGAAAAAATAAACAACAACAACAAAAAAAACAGTAAGGAAAAGGTCTGCTGGACAGTAGTCAACAGTTAATCAGGACTCCAAGATACTGAAGGGATGTAATCCTGAACTCTAGTCAGAGGCAGAGGGCAAAGACTGTCTATTTTGTTATCTTGAAATGAAGTATGTTCCATACCCATATGCATACATCTTCTTCAAGGGAAGACAAATAAATATGCTCCTGTTTCAATCAAAGTTAAACTGGTTAATACTATCCCAGCCACTTCTACACATGGTTCAGCTTACAACTAAAATCCTAAAGAGTTATCAACTTACATTGAAGCCAGTCAAATGAGGTTGCTTTACTCCTTGAAGAAGCAAATGAGGAAAAATTGCTTTTCTTTTTAATTTTTTTGCTTATTTTTGGTGCTGGAGATCGAACTCAGGGCCTTGCACTTACTAGGCAAGCGCTCCACCACTGAACTAAATACCCAACCCAATTGCTTTGTTTTTAAACAGCTCTTAAGACAAAGCATGTCCCTCCTCTTCACATAACTGTTATGAGACAAAAGGCAGCTATTGTATTGACACAGACCTTTTTTTTTTTTTTTGGAGTAAAGCCACAAGATTACTAACAAACAGCTAATGGCTACCGTTTAAAAGAAATAATGGCATTATGACTTCATATCCCAGTTATCTACCAAATTGGAAGGAACCAAATATATGTATCTTTCTCTCCAAAGAATATCTGAAAACAAATGTTAGCACTTTGATTTACTTTCTCCCTCATCATAAAATTGGTGGCGGAGGGGGGTGGTTTTTAAACAGTCACATTCCCTGATTATGGAATGGGAAAGGTTTTAAACTGGTTCCAAAGCTGAATGATTTAAAGTGAAGAACTGATAAAATGTTGATAGTCTAAGTCTAGGGCAAATTTCTGAGCCAGCAATCAGGAAACACTGTTGTTTAAACAGACTTCGAATCCCTAGTTTTATTTTAATTTGTTGATTTAGTGCTAAATATGCACTGGGAGAAAAAGATAAACTACTATCCTTTCAAGTTCAAGTTCCTAGGGTGAGCTTAAAGTAGGACAGGGGAGACCTGGCTCTAAAGGGATTTGTACAGGCTACAAATGTGTGTACTTGAGTAGCCAGTCTTACAAGTGACTTATCTGCTGAAAACAGTAATCACCCACAAAAACATCAAATTATCTCTATATACCAATGACACAGAGTAATTCAGTAATCTAAATTATACTTGCTCTGACTTCTAGCTCTCTAAGAAATGTAAGATACAATACAGTACATGTCTTTCTAAAACTTACAGCTCACTGCCTGCTTCCTAATTAATTGTGATGACTTTGAGAACATCTACAAAGAGTTTAGTGTCACAACAAAGTCTTCTTCTCCCTCAAGAGCTTTTCAGTATCATCTTCTATGAAGTTCAACCTACATTTCTAACATTAAGAAACAACTATGCAGGTAACTTCAGAGTAGAACTCTGTACCTCGGACCCTAGGGACAAAATAACTATCAACAGGTCTGTGTAACCTAAAAAAAAGTCCTTTATATAGTTCTTTCTATAAATCACACTCACTTTTTGTTTTTTGAGACAAGGTCTCACTATGCAGTCTGGCCCTGAATCACTAAGTACCCCAGGTTTGTCTTGAACTCTCGATCCTCCTGCCTCTGCCTCCTAAATGCTGGGACTGCAGGCATGCACCAGCTTGCCTGACACACTTTTGCTTTCTTCCTCTACAAATTCTACAAATTTCTTTCCTTCAGTGGTACTCAACAAATGACTGGCAAATTCCAACAACCAAACTAAGGCTCACAGTAAAAAATGTCAAGACTCGAGACACAGTGAACACTCTCACATGTTAAACTTCAGCTTTTCCTCGGGTAAAGTCAACACACTTTTTGATAACACTCCTGTAAAGATAAGCTATCTATCCAAATGGGCAAACTGCTCCAGTCAATTGCGTAAATAACACAATTAACAGTGCCAGGTGGGGAGCGAATGCTCATGTAAATAGTGGGGCTCAAAATAAGATGCAAACTGTGAAGAAGCTTATTTCTAAACTGTTAGGAGATTACTTTTGTGAAATTAGATTTTAATATGGAAGTAATTGCTCAAGTTTCTCTTAAGAAAATCGAAATCTGACCCGTACAACAGCAAGCTGAACCTTATTTTTTAGAACTTCATTAGTTTTTTCCACAAAGAATAAAAATACATTGAGGTTCTTTAATGAGTTTTGGCATATACTTCTAACAACACCTCTAAACTGGGAAAGTTAGTTTCTAAACTACCAGGATCATATTACAAAATGCAAAATCTTTTGGCTGTATAAAATAAGAGTACATATTTCAAGTTTAGATCTTTTAAAAAAAATCCCCTTATCAACTCTTATCAAGTAAATCAGCCTATTCATATCCTCCCTTTCTACAATCTCAATACTTTGACTTTTCCTGAAATAGTACCAGTATCAACAAACAAACAGAAATACTCCATGCAGTCACACAAAGGCAGTTGAAGACCACACATCACACCAACTCTCTCAAGTCCTCCTGAATATTCTACTCTGCATCTGTATCACAAGCTAGTCAACAGATCAAACCTGACAGTTAATGTTAGAAGTGTGCAATAAAAAAAGAACAAGCACAGCTCCTTTTGGGTTACCAGAGTAAAAGAAGGTAGCGGAGCACAAGGAGAGGTGATCTCAGCATTGTGCTTGGCATCAACACTTACCTTGAGGATGTCCCCCCTTTTGAAGCTCAGCTCATCGTCTGCAGTAGCTTTGAAGTCATATTTGGCGATGGCTTCCATTCTGAGCGCTGCTCAGTGCTCAGCAGCGTGAAGCAGGGGGGAAGGGAGTCTTCCCTGCTGAAGCAACCCAGCGCTCTGGGCTCAGCCTCACCTCTCTTCTGGGGCTATTCTTGCACACTGAGAAGCACAATGCCACCCTGAATCAGAAGAAGGATGATTAGGAGAAGTGGCCAGGATCCACAGCAGCCCCGCCCTGCCGATCGGCCTGCGGTCCCAGCCCCCACGCCCCCTGGCTCTGCTGGGCTCAGCCCTCCTCCTCCCTTCCAGGCAACAGCCCTGCTCTCCTCCTTCCTCTTTTCAGCCTCAGCCCCAGGCGACTGACAGGCCCGGCAGCCAATGGCAGCAGCTGCTTGAGCTATTCCAGAACACACTTCCTCTTCCCTCCCACTGGGTGTGCTTGGTGTGTGGAACCAGCTGGAGTCCCGTTCAGTCTCCACCTTTCCCCTGGCACCCCTCACACTTTTTCTCGGGTTCCCAGTTCACTACAGTATTCAGTACAGTACATGGGAAGAAAGGTCCACCCTGAGAGTTGCACCTGATTCGTCTCTGTTAAACAGGCCTATCTCCCTCCCTTCTGACAACACTTCTGGCTTCCTGAGAATACTGCCTCTCCTACTCCTCAGTCCCAAGCAAGCCATGCAGGCTTTAGTCTCATGCTATTTTACTCTCTTCTCGAAACCGAATCTTATTACCATGAGCACCAGTGGCTTCCTCTACCACCTCCAAACTGTGATCAGCCATTCAGGGCACCAGAGAAAGATACCTGGCTGGAGCTCTTCACTGGTGGTCTGTGGCTGCATAGACTCCCTTTCTTCCCCTGAAGACCCTCAAAACTTTGAAGTTAACGCTAGTCCTTAAAATAAGCTCAGCATTCCTCCACATTATTTCTAACTAGCCTAAACAACAGAGCTGAAGTCGTAATCCAAACCTGGAAAGAATTCCTTTTAAAGAACCTAAGCTGCCAAATATCTAGTCTGGAGGAAGAAAGTACAGGGATTGGTATCAGAAGGTCAAACTGAAGACACAATTACCCTCAGCACAGCTTCTTTTCTGAGCCAGAAAAGTAATAAAAAGAGGCAAACTGCAATCTGCAGGTGGAAGACTGGGCCAGAACCTCTGAGTTGTGTATTAGGTAAAGATGGGGGGGGGGATCGCTACTGTAGTGAAGGGTCTTCCACCACAAACGTGGGACACAACTGTGACCTTTGATACCTAATGGAAAATAAAGCCTCATTCTTGTTTTCCTACATGCTAAACAGAAGCAGAAAACAAGGACACTGGCAGAATAAGGACAGATTATTTATAACGGCACCTTTCTTGGATAATTACCACCTAGCAGTTCATTTGAGGGGCATGAGTGATTGTTATTCCTTTGTTCCACAGTTAATAATTGAGGCATTAATCAAGCACAGCTGCAAACAGACTAGGCACATAACCAGCTGAGATTATTCAGATTAGTCCAAGGTGAGTATTACCCAGAAGGAAAGAAATCACCGGTAAGAAGTCCTTCCAGTAAATTCTGAAAGCCAAATGTTCTGCTGCAGGTAACTAATAAACCAAGCCAATATTGCTTCTTTCAGGCTATACCCAAGCTATTCTATGTGGTGCTGGCTCTAAAGAGGAAAGTAAAGAGTTCCTAGAAACATATAAATGTTTTTTGACATATAAAAGATTAGTCTGTGTATTTATATTTGTGTATCGTTAAGTGCTCTTTACTTACAATCCATAGGTATTTTTTAGACAGGGTTTTGCAAGTAGTCCAGCTGGGGTCAAACTTGCAGTGATCCTCCTGCCTCAACCTCCTGAGTGCTGGGATCACAGGCATGTGTGTCACCATGCCCAGCAGTCTGTAGGTTTTTGGTTTTTTTTTGGTGCTGGGGATCAAACTCAGGGCCTTGTGCTTGGTGGGCAAGAACTCTAACCACGGAACTAAATCTCCAGCCCTGTAGTTTTTTAATCAAACTAATCCATACACATAACTTTAAAAGTCAGAGTATAAAATGGCTTATAAGCAGTTCTCTATCAATACGTGCACGCAATCATCCTCAGTTTTGTTTTTACCTTTCTCTTTGCATTTATTTACAGTATTTCTACATAGATCTTTCTATTGTCATTTCTTAGTTTATTCCAGTCATTATCTATTCCCTAGAAAGTGAGGATTTAAAGCATAAGGCCCCAAGTTTGATCCCCAGAACCCCCCAAAAAAGGTGAAGATTTAGCTGTTCTACCATAGCCAACTTCCCCTGCCATATCCCACTAGTATTACAGATCTGTTTCATCAGCAGTATTGTAAGTAGTAATAAATTATGAAACACTGTTCATCGATGAGTTAAATAATGTACTACACTACGACTAACCTTTCTTTTTTCGTACACTCCTTCAATTTTCCCAAGTGTTAAAAACTGCTGATTTTTTTTTTAACTTGCCTAGTTTCCAGGGTATGCATTTTTAGCTTTTTTAAACAAGTGCTCCAAAATCTCTGTTACATGCTAGCAATATCTTCTATAGCCAAATCATTTTAACTGGTACTCCGGATGAATTGTTGACACTCTATGTCAATGATAAGAAGTTGAAGAAAAACTGAACAGATTTGAAACTTGAAAGTTTCAATTTTGAAAAACAGAAAACAGAAATCCAAAGCACTGCCACTGCCAAGGTACCATATAGTAACAAGGCATAAACTCTCATGTCGTTCAGGATTAGGACATCTTAATTTTACAGCAGTAGCATAAAAACTATTGGGTGTTTTTGTTTTTGTTTCATTTTTTAGAAAGAGTCTCACTATGTAGTTCAAGCTGGCCTTACACTCACTGTGTAGCCCAGGCTGGCCCAGAACTTGTGGCAATTCTCCTGCCTCAGCCTCTGGAGTTCTGGGATTACAGGAATGCAACACCATGCCCAGTTTAACTATTGCTTCATGAGATACAGTCTGATGAGAAAATTTTTCTTTTTTTTTTTTTGGTGCTGGGGATTGAACTCAGGGCCTTGTGCTTACAAGGCAAACACTCTAACCACTGAGCTAAATCCCCAGCCCTCTGATGAGAAATTAAACCAACACTTCCATGGCTATGCAAAATGAAAATTAGCATCTTATTTAGAAAACTTGAAGTCAGCTATTAGGTTAACCACAGAAAAGGAATTCAAAACTTCCGTTAAAAATAGAAAAAAAAACCACTTTACCCCATATACAATACTAATTATTACTAAAAGGAAGGAATCTGAAGATAGATACAACGTACAATACAATTTTTGGGGGGTAGTTCTGGCGATTGAACCACGGGCCTTATGCATACTAAGTACCCACTCTACCACTGAGCTGCATCTTCAGCCCTTGCCTAGCAAATTTTTTTTTTTTTAAGACAGGGTCTTGCTCTGTAGTTCAGGCTGGCCTTAAACTCACAATGCAGCCCAGGCTGGCCTTGAGCAAGGCAATCTTCCTGCCTCAGTCTCTCAAGTGCTGGGATTACAGGCATGTGCCAACACACCCCACAACAATTTTAACAGAGGTCGCTGTCCCCCCAAGAAAATGAAGCAGCAGTACACTTAACAATGCTAAAACAAAAACAAAAACACTGCTGTCTGATGAGAGTATCTCTAAACTAACACAAACCTTAAGAAGGGTAAGTATAGTTTTTAAACTCTCTGAAAATGTAGTATCCTAAAAGATTTTATTCTTTCCACTTAATTCTCTTCTTCCCAAATTCACAAAATAAAACACGCTGCACTCACTAAGCCAGTGTGTCTTAATGTTAAGTCTGCATGGTCTCTAGAGGCAGGTTAACCGCCATTCATTCAAGTAATGACCTTGCTGGTTACAGTTATAATTCTGGGGAAGCCTTTTAAACAAGCTCCAGTTTTCTGATCTGTAAAATGGAATAATAACTACCTTATAATATCCACTGAGCATTAAGTAAGATAATACAGATAATACATAAAAGGTGCTTTGGACACAGCCTGACATATAACAGTTACTCAAATTTAAAATTTTATTCTATTCAGCCAGAAATGGTAGCACACACTGAGGCAGGAGGACTACAAGGTCTCAGACCAGCCTAGGCAATCAAGACCCAGTATCCAAAACAAAATAGGACTGGGGTTGTAGCTGTTTGAAGGCTCTGGATTTGATCTCCAGTACCACTAAAACAAATAAATGCAAACTGAGACAACACAGTTTCTCTCGCATACTAATTGGAAAAATGCCACATCACAAATTTATCTCACTGAAACAGTAATACAAAATGCAATATGCAAAACACATACACCTGATCGATATCCATATGTCAGTCAGTCAGTCCGTCCATCTATCTTTCTCTCTTTTTTTTTTTTGGTACCAGGAATCGAACTCAGGGCCTCATGCTTGCGAGGCAAACACTCTAACCACTGAGCTAAATCCCTGGCCCTATCTTTCTCTTTTTTGAGAAAGGGTCTAATTCAGGCTGGCCTTCAACCTGCTATGTAGCCCAGGCTGGTCTTGTGCTCACAGCAATATTCCTGCCTCAGCCTTCTAAATGCTGCATTACAGGCATGTGCCACCACTCCTGGTTCTGTGAGTTTTTCTGGTGGTTGTCTTTCTTTATAAGTAATGAGACATCAAGTTAGATTTTTAAAAACTACAGAAAAATTATAGTTTATCCCATTTCTGTATAGCAAAATATTAGTATATGCTAAAAGAAATTCAGAAGGCTAGCAAGTATTATATCTAGGAGTGAGATCATTTCTGCACACTACATCTCAATTGTATTTTGTTTTTACAGTAAGCACGTATGACTTCGGTAGTTAAAAGAACAGAAGTTAGAAAGCTTACAGATGCTCTGAAATTAGAGCTGGATTCAACTGTGACTTTTCCACTTACAAACTGAATGACACTGGAGAAATACCTTATATCCTCTAATCCCTAATATCCCTTAACTAGAAAGTGGGGATAATATTAGCATCTACTTTATAAAGTCATTTTGTAGACTGAGGTAAAGCTGTAAATGGCGTGGCAGGGTCTCTGCCATAAAGACATGTGAACTGCAGTCCCTTTTCAAATATCAATCCATATGCTGTCAGAGTAAATTTAGATCACATACCTAAATTAAAGGCTCATTAGGGCTGGGGATTTAGCTCTGTGGTTAGAGTGCTTGCCTTGCAAGCATAAAGCCCTGAGTTCGATTCCCCAGCTCAAAAAAAAAAAAAAATTTAAAGCCTCATTAAACACAAACTTGGGCTAAAGACGTAGCCCAGTCATAGACCACTTGCCTAGTATGCACGAGACAGAGTTTGCTCTCCGGCAGCACAAAAACAAAAACAAAAATTAAAAAAGTATACATTTAAAGATAAATCACTCCACATCACAGTCCCGACAATACCCCAAATTTATGGATATAAAACCTAATCACAGCCCAGTGCAAAGTCATACACAAGTAATCCTAGCACTCTAGGAGGCTGAGGCAGGAGGATCATGAATTTGATCTTAGTAGGACCCTGTCCAAAATTTTTTTTTCGGGGGGGGGTACTGGGGATCAAACTCAGGACCCTACGCTTGCTAGGCAAGCACTCTACCACTGAGCTAAATCCCCAACCCCCGTCCCAAAATTTAAAAAGAAAAAATAAAAAGAGCTGGGATATAGCTTAATGTGAAGGCTCTGGGTTCAATCTCCAGTACCTCAAAAACCAACCAACCAATCACACCTACAGTTAACTACACAATCCTATTCTAAATATTTACTTCAAATACATAGAAAAATGTCATTTTCTATGTAATAACTTAAGGCCCACACAAGTCCTACTATTTCATGACTGCTTTCCATAACAATTTTGGTCCTTCTGCATCAAAATTGCCCCTTTCAGACTGATTCATTGTAGGGTGTCTGCCACAGAATAATTTTAGAAAGAACCCCTGGTGATACTTATACAAATAAATCTTAAGAATCATTGCTATACTCTAAGAGTACTTTAAACAAATTTTAAAATTTGCATTCCGGCCAAGTGCACTGGGGCATGACAGTGAACCCAGCTACTCAGAGACTGAGGCAGGAGGATGGCAAGTTCCATCCCAGCCTGGACAACTCAGTGAGTCTCTGTCTCAAAATAAAAAATATTAAAAAAGCACTGGAGATGTAGTTCAGTAATAGAGCACAAACCCCTGGATTCAATCCCCCTAACTGCATTCCAGATGATTATAGTGTCTTTGCATAAAATGAGAGTAATACACATTTATTTGGCACAAGTAGGAAAAAGCCAACTTCTACAAATAAGAAAAAGCAAAACAAAGAATCTCGATGGCCATTTTCATAACAGTGGAGAGCTCCTGTGAATTAAGCCAGTAGCCAGTACGATAACTACTAATTTTTCTCAGGAGGGCAGAGTGGTTTTCTATTCCATATTACTTCATTTCTTCCAAACTACTACTCTTTTGCTCTACCTAACAATTTGATAACAGGAATTCTTATGGAATATTGCTAAGTACCACTAACGAGCAGTACTTACAACCCAGCAATTCTCTCAAATCTGAAAATCTGCTGAAGAAGTAAACTGTCTCAAGTATTTAAATGCTTACCTTTTGTGTCAAAGAAAAGACAATTATAAGAATTAACTTTTTGGGGGGAGGGTGCTGGGGATCGAACTCAGGGCCTTGTGCTTGTTAGGCAGGCACTCTACCACTTGAGCTAAAACCCCAACCCCCCGAATTAACTTTTTTTTGAGGGGTGAGGGATAACTGGGGTTTGAAGTCAGGGCCTTCACGTTAATCTAAAGCCCCAGCCTTTCTACGTTATTTTAAATTTTGAGATAGGGTCTTGGTAAATTGCTCAGGCTGGCCTAGAACTTGTGATGCTCCTGCCTCAAGGCTCCTGGAGTGCTGGGATTACAGGTGTGTGCCACTACACCTGGCTAAAATTTAACTTTTCCCCCCCTTGGGATATGGAAAATTTTGAACACGGGAAGGAACAAATAAAAGTACTTCTGTCAAAAATAACAAATGTGGGGGCAGGAAGCAAAGGTCAGGGGCAGCTCATGCTTAGCATGCAGGGGGCCCTGGGTTTTGATCCCCAGCACAAAAGAAGTAGAAGAGGAAGAAGAGGAAGAGGAGGAAGATGAAGACAGCCAAATATATGTTAATTTTTTAAAAAGACTGATGAGTACCATTACAATGGGCAAGCTTTAACTAATTCATCAACGGTCTAAATAAGTTATACTCCTTTACATTTTTCAGGTTATGTTAATGCTATTTTACCATAGGTCTGTAGTTGATTGTCATTTTTAAACATCTAACCATCTATACTGAAAACCAAAAGGAAGTCATATAAACCCCACACTGACTCAATCTTCCTCACTAATACAAAAGACACAGAGGAAGAAAAACAAAAACAGTCATAAGGATTTTAAAATGAAGATAAAAAACTAAAATACAAGCCAACTAAGTAACACAAGCAAACTACACTTGTGACTTTGTGGCACGAGTGATTACTTAGGAATGAATTCAATCCTTTCAGCCTCCCAGTTCACGGGGAAGAAGTGTTAAATCTCACACAGCTCTCTAGCTACCCATGCGGCTGGCTGAAGGCACACAGTGGACGCTTAAAGGTAAAGGAATGAAAGAAGGAAAGAGGGAATCTTCCCGAGAAAGAAGATATAATCTTGAAAGGAGAAAGAAAACCAACAGCGGCAAAAAGGCAGAAACTGAAAAATTATGCCTGAGAAGGGACAGCAAAGAGGAAGAGGAAGTAGATTAGAAAAAAAAAAAACAGCAGTAAGAGAAGCAAATGACTAGTGTTACAAAAGTAAGCATTTCGGGTCCCTAGTGGAATGAGGAGATTGAGAGAAGGCGATAACTGGAGAAGTACAAACTGAAAGAGAGGTTAAAACGCCAAAATAAACTAAAGCGAAAATTTCTTGCGTTCTTAGTTTCTTGAGCGCCAAGAGCACCTAAAGATAGATCTCAAGTGCACGTCAGCTCTTCTGCAATTTGCACTTTTATAGCATTTGAAACCAGCCTAGAACCACTTTCTAAACAAGCCGTAACTCATCTGCCTCAGTCACGTACGTATAAGGATAGCATTGCACACGAGCATTAACAGGGCTCTCGCGCGCTGAAATCTTTCTCCAAGGGTTCTGAGTAGCTTAAAAAATAAAGCTCCGGCACAGAGGCATCTCTACGGGCTCCAGTAGCAAACATTCTAACTCACGGTGGCTGAATTTCCGCACAAAATTCGCTCAAAGACGCCTAGAGATGGTGACGTGGTTGCCGTGCAGGTCGAAGGAGCATCAATCACCACGTTTGGAGCCCGAACGGAATCCCCCGCCTCCTGGGCTAAGTCAGCCTGACTCAAGGAATTAGCACCCCGCTCCTCTAGGCTGCTCCCGAGCCCCTTCTGCGCAAACCCTCACCATGGAAGGTAGAACTCATGAGGGAGACCCGGCTTCTTCCCGGGGTCCCGGGCTCTGCCCAGAGCCCAGAGCCGGAGGACAATCCCCAGGGAGGAAGCGCCCCAAAAAGGGGAAACGCGGAGTGCGGAGGCCGGCGGTTCCGCTATTGGTCCCGAGCCTCGCCGCCACGACCAGAACACCGAGTCGGCCCGGCGGCACCGCGTGCAGGCTGGGCCCGATACCCAGCAGCCGAGCGGGGAGGAAGAGACACTGGAGCCCGCCGGGCGCTGCCACCCGCACTCACCGTGGCGCAGCTGCCCTCGGCGTGCCCGGTCCGCCTCTCTGCAGCGCTGCGAGCGGCCGCGGACCCTGCTGCTGCTCCTCGAGGGCAGCGCCTGCTCCGACCGCCGTCACCGCCTCAGCTTCGGTCGTGGTCGTCACTGTCGCCGCCGCCCGGTAGCCCAAGCAGCACAGCCCCCTCGCTTCCGCTCCTTCTCCGGTCCCGCGAGAACTTCCCCACGCGGCCCCGCCCCGCCGCGCCCCGCCCCCGCGAGACTTCCCCCGGCGGAAAAGGCCCAGAGCGCAAGCGCTTCTTCGCGGCCGGGGCCTCGCAGGTAGTCGCGCTGCTTGCCGAGGCGCATGCGCGACACCGCCTCGCAGCAGGTGGCACCCGACCCGCCCCGCCCCTCGGTCGCAGTAACCCTCGAGGCGCTGGAGTGGATAATTTACTGTCTGCCCTGAAAGAATAACACTTCCACACCTAAATCTCTTTGCCTTCGCTTTCCACCAAACCTCGGCAATGAGAGCGGAGGGAAAAGAGGTCTTCTAGCATGGTGCACTGCACGTACACAGGACCAGGTCTTCAATTGTTTGGGAATCCAGATAATATAAACTGCAGTGTTAGATGAATTTGTGCAGTCGTTCATTCATTGACTGAACCACGCACCTGATATATGTAAGCACAGTGTTGGGCATAGGACGAAAAGAAATCCTGGCCCTCAAAAAATAAGAAGAAAGAAAGAAATCAATCAATCAGTCCTGGCCCACGAGCAATTCACAGTTCAGACAAGTGGCAGCGAAGTCAACAATGCCACTCCACTGTTCTATTTGAGAGAAGGCTGAGGAAGCTAAAAAGATGGAGGGGTCGCTCCTCGGCCCACTGCAGAGAAGCCTTCATGGAGAAGGTGGTGTGGAGCTGAGTCTTGGAGGATGAGTAGGAGTGGGGCAGGCAGAGCAGCCAAAGTGAGGGCATATCAGGCAGAGGGATTGGCACATACGTGCGGAGAAAAGGAGGAGTGAGGAAGTCGAGTTTTGTGCAATGCTAACTAGTTCCATTCCTGTGTGAAGCCTCCTGAGTACGGGGGAGTGTCAGAAGATGAGGCTTGGAGAACTCTTTTATTTTTCAGTTCCAAAAGCTCTTTCCAATTAAAAGAGAGAACAGAACACCTCTAATGTTTATGTGCTCTTGGGAAGTCAACAAAATAATACTGTGCTGAGAATAATCAAACATCTGATTCCACAGAGTATCCAAGCTCACTGAACTAAGGAAAATGTATTGTTCTTTCACCGAGCATTTGCTGAGCATTGGCTGCACGTGAGATGCTCTGCAGGGTAAATGATGAACCAGACAAAGCCTCTGCTTTCAAAGATTTTGTTGTTGCTTTGTTCATGATGCTGGGGATTAAACACAGGGATGCTCTACCACTGAACTACATCTTCAGCCCTTTTTATTTTTTAATGTATTTATTTTGAGACAGTCTCTCTAAGTCGCCCAAGCTGGCCTCAAACTTGGAATCATACTGTCCCCACCTCTGGAGTAGCCGGGATTACAGGCATGTGCCACCGCACCTGGGTAGCAGTTGCCTAGTCTGAAAGAAAAGAAGTTAGCCCTAGGTGCTGCTGAACTGCATAGAGAACCAGCCACAGAGGAGCGAGCCAGTACTTGGCACTGAGGTAATCAGGAAGGAGGTAGCTTGAACTGCAAAGTGAGAGCACAGAGGAAGGGGATGGAATCTGCCAATATTTCAGACTGGGCAAGGCCCAGGATTTGAGGGAAGAATAATGAGAGGAGGCACTTTTTCAAGTGAGGTGCAACCTGGAAACTTTCTGAGCTGAAGAGTTCTGATGAAAGGTGAAAATAACAAGAGGAGATCTATGTGACCCCCCGAGCTATATAAAGTTATAGTGCCTCCCAGGGCTGATAACAGCCTCCATTTTATTGTAACTGAGGCTCAGAGAGTTTGGTAATTTACCTAAGGAAACCAAAATGTAGTAGACCAAGATTCGAACCAAAGCCTGTCTTGTGTTTTTTTTTTTTTTTTTTTTTTTTTTTTTTTTTTTTTTTTTTTTTTTTTTTTTTTTTTTTGTGGTGCCGGGGATCGAACTCAGGCCCTTGTGCTTGCAAGGCAAGCACTCTAATCACTGAGCTAAATCCCCAGCCCCCTGTCTTGTTTTAAAACTCACATTTTCCTCCCCACCATGACACTTTGTTTTAAAATGGTAGCCAGGGGGCTGAGGATTTAGCTCAGTGGTTAGAGTGCTTGCCCCACAAGCACAAGGCCCTGATTTCGATCCCCAGCACCACCAAAAAAATAAAATAAAATAAAATAAAATGGTAGCCAGAAAGGGAAAAAAAAAGAAATTAAAGAGAAAGATTTGCCTGATAAGCAGAGGTGAGGGCAGGGGGAGTGAGGAAGAGTTGCACTTCTTTGTTTTGAGTGGGCCTGGGTAGTAGAGAGAACAGCATAAATATTTGTCACTTAAAGACTAGCCTAGGAACCAAGACAATCATGGAGAATACTTCTAACTGTTGGGAGCATTGATCTTCGGGCTATTTCAATGATCTTTGTGCCGGCTACAGCGCGTCTGCAGAACTGGGAAAAGCCCTAGAAAGGGGGCTGATTGTAACCGTGCTCAACCGTTATCATTCAGATTCCATGTATTGATCATTGGGGATGAGGGAGGGATAATGATGTCACTGCGGGTCCACAGCCAAGGCAGCTCCACTATGCAAACCTACAATTCAGAATATGCTTGTAGCACCCACACTGTGTTTAAGCATTTATTTAAAACAAGACAGGTGTGGGGGTACATGCTTGTAATCCCAGCACTTGGGGGGCTGAGGCAGGAGGACTGCCACAAGTCTGAGGCCAGCCTGGGCTACATAGTGAGTTTAAGGCCAACCTGAACTACACAGCAAGATCCTGTCTCAACCAAACAAACAAATGAAATTATTTAAAACAAAAGAAACATAACTGCCATTTGTACTTAAGCACTAGCCCCCCCCTTGTTTTTGCACAGGCAGATATTTGCAATGATATTCCGTGTTGGGCATTCTGCTCCAAAATAACAATAAAACAGGACATGGAGGAACAAAAGAGGAGTAGCTGAGTGGAGGTGGGAGACACAGTGAAGGGTGACAGGCAGGTGAGGAGATAATAATGTCCCAATTCTGAAAATGTAGAACTCAACACTACAGGAGACATGTGGGTGGAAACATGCAATGTGCTGTTAAAAACCTCATGCATTCATTCATTCTCTCTACCAACATTAACTGAGCATCTATTCTGTTGCACACTGGACAACCCCTCCATATCTCTGAGACTATGACAAGGCTCATGCTGATAGCTTGGGAGCACAAAGAGACCTGACCTTTTCCAGGATCAGGGAAGGCAGAAGGCGTGAGGTTTAGGCTGAGACTCTTAATAGCCTAAGAGGAAGAGAGTGTTCTGGACAAAGAAGCATGTGGCATATGGGTGAGGCTGTTGGAGAGTCTTATGAGCTCAATTTATGGGATGCTGATGCAGGGTTGGGCCACAATCAGATTCTCCTCTGCAAAATGCTTTGTCACTGTGGCTGCAGAGTGGAAAATTGATTGGAACTAAAATACTTATCATCTACAAGGTAATGTCTCAGTTCTGCTGCAAGACCCCTAAAGATCAGCCCCTGCCTGCTAGCTTGCCCTCTGAGTCCCCAGCCAACATAAATTCCACCAATACTTACCCACTTGTGGTTTCCGGAAGATGCCATGATCATTTCAATGTCCATATCTCTGCACATGCAATTTCCTCTACTCAGCTGGCTTTCTCTATATTTAGGTCCCCAAGTCAGTATTAGGACTATTTCCAAATTCTCATTATACCTCTGATCATTATTGTTTGTTTGCTGTTGCCCTCCCACTTCCTCCAGTGGCCTATAGAAACTCCAGGACAGACTCGGTTATGCCTTTTCACATTTGTATTCTCAGTACCTAGCACAGTGCATGAAGAGAATAAATGGACAGATGAATGAAGAAGTAACAGAGGCTGAGTAGAGATAAAAAACGGGGCCTCTTTTCTGTGCAGCAGTGATATACAAAGCTGAGGAAGTGGGTGAGATCTCAGAAAAAGTAGGTGTCTAACAGAGGAGGGAAAAATTCTGTACTTCCTTTTCAGATACAGCCTTGATAAAACAGACTCTGAGTATGTCTGTATAAAAATACATGCATATGTGCCAGATTTGGAAGGGAACATTTAAAAGTAAAAATGATTGTGTTGAAATGGTGCACTTGTGGGTGACTAAGTGCAAGTCACACCCTGGAATGAAAACCTGTTGTAACTAATTACGAGCTGGCCACATCAGACACTTGACAATGCAAAGTAATCACCAAAAATTCTCTTTTCCCTTGGGGTTTGTGGTTATTTTTAGTCGCCAGAAAGGGTATCTGGATTTGTGGTCGGTGAGTTATGGTGCTGCCACCTGCAGGTAGGAACCTGGTATTGCCTGAGGATTTGCTGAACCTTGGAGGACCACATATGTATGCCTGGCCTGATAGTTTCCTTTCCTTAGGAGCTGGTTCCAAGATTGTGTCAAGCACATCCTACAAGATCCACACATTTATTGGCTTCTCTTTAGTGGGAAAGAACCAGACAGCCAGTTTGGTTCAACCTCAATTTGGCACTTGAAATTCTATTCCCAGTTGCCCACAAGATGTTGGAGGCTCATCTAGACTATACTTCACTCAAATTATGAGCCAGGGCTGCACACAACTCTCAGGCCTTGAGGGTTGCCAGTGATGCAGAGTTGATCAGTGAGACATCAAGTTCTGGAACTCCACCTCCTCAATACCACAACCCCAATCCTATCACCCGACCTGGTGAATACTACCATCCCCCCTGGGGGGCTGCACCAACCTGCTCAGGGATCTTCCTCCCCCAGCTTCATTACATTGCAGCCAGAGTGGATGAACTTTCTTTTTTAGGGGGAGAAGGGTTGCTGGGGATCGAACTCAGGGCCTTGTGCTTGCTAGGCAAGTGCTCTACCACTTGCGCTAAATCCCCAACCCCTAGATGGACTTTCTGAAACACAAACCAGACCAGTGGGGTCATGGATAAGGCCCAGAGCCCTCAGCATGCCTCATGTGACTCTCCATCGCTGGCCACTGGTGACAACTCCAGATTCAGCTCTTATCCATCTCTGTTTGAACTCTCTGTTCTGGGGCTGGGAATTTAGCTCAGTGGTTAGAGTGCTTGCCTCGCAAGCAGAAGGCCCTGAATTCGATTCCCAGCACCAAAAAACAAACAAACAAACAAACAAACAAAACCCCCTGAATTCTCTGTTCCTACTCTTTTGAACTACTTAGAGCTTCTTGAAAAACTCCATAACTCTCTTACCTCCCAGTTTTTCTACAGACTGCTCCACACTTTGCTCTGTTGGGCTTGAATGTTTCTTCTCCCTGCCTTCCCATCTTTGCTTGGCCCTTATCTTATCCATCAACACTCAACTCCAGTGCTGCTTCCTCTAAGAAGCCTCGCTGGATGAACCAGACCCCCCCAGTGTGTTCTCATTGTACCACAGCACACGCCATCATCACTCTTTTCTGTAAGAGTATATGTTAGTGTTATGTGATGAATTGTACCCCCCTCAAAACTCATATATGGGCACCCTTGCCTTCCATACCTTAGGATATGGTTATATTTGGAGATAGAGCCCTTCATAGGGTGATTAGATTAATGCCTGTAATCCCAGAACTCTGGGAGGCTGAGGAAGGAGGATTGCAAATTCGAGCCCTGCCTGGGCAATTTAGCAAGAATTTGTCTCAAAATTAAAAAAAATAAAAGGGCCAGGGATGTAGCTCAATATGAAGGCCCTACATTCACATTATACTTCCCAGCACTGAAAAAAAAAGTGATTAAATTAAATGAGATTATTAATTCCATCTGACTGATCCTCTTCTTTTAAAACGTCAAAATACCACATTGTTTCTCTGGTGTGAACTGAAAGTGTAAATAAAGACTAAAATGTATTATACGGAAAGGGGAGAAAGTGTTCAAATGGGAAGGGGAACAAGGGAGGGGGAGGGATAAAGGAACGGAGGGACAAGAGAAATAATGAATAGAAGGAAAAAATGGAAACAAAGCTTTTGTAAATAAGGAGGGAGGAGGGATGAAGGGAGGGGAGGGGAACAGGGAAAAAAGAAGCAGCAACATATATCATGTACAGGCACAAATCCCCTATGATGCATGTTGTCACTATGTGATAACACTATGTGGCACCTAAAATGTACCATTAAAATAAAATTTAAAAAAAAAGAACTTCAAAGGAGCTACTATAAATATATTCAAAGAATTACAGAATTTTTTAAAATTAAAAACAGATTATATATTCACTGAAAAGTCTAAGCAAACAGATAAAACAAATAGAATGGAAACTGTAGAGGTAAGATATACAAGAGAAAACTCCAATAAAAGGGTTCAAAAGCAGACGTTAGGGGGCAGAAAAAGAATTGGTGGATTGTAGATAGAATAATTGAAACTATCCTATTTGAAAAATGGAGAGAAAAGATAAAAAAAACAGAACCTTGGAGAATTGTAAGAAAATATCAAGCATTTCAGCTTATGCAAAACAAAAATCTGTGTAAATTTAAAAAAAAAAGAGAGAGAGAGAGAGACATCAGGATTGGAAAACACGACGTAGGGACGGCAAGAAGCCAGCCACCTGTAAACCAGGGAGATAGGTCTAGGGAGAAACCAAACTTGCCCATACTTTCAGCCTCCAGTACTTTGAGAAAATAGGTTTCCATTATTTAAGCCTCCCAGATTGTATATGTAGTTAGGGCAGCCCAAGCAAACTAACATTTGCTCACTTGTCCTCTGATTTAGACTGAGTCCCTCAAGGGCAGAGGCCCTGTTTTATTTCTTGGCTCTCTACATAGAACCAAATGCCTGGATAGGGTGCGTCCAGTAAAATGACTGGCTTGTTTAAGACATGGCGGGAGGATAGAAGAAACACTAAATAAAGGTAAATAAACCAGACATGGTGTCTTACACCTGTATTCCCAGCACTGTGGGAGGCTGAGGCAAGAAGATCAAAAGTTGAAGCCCAGCCTGGACAATTTAGCAACTCAATAAGACCCTGTCTGAAAATAAATAAAAAGGGTCGGGGCTATAGCACAATGCAAAGCCCCTGGGATCAATCACCAGTCTTGCAAAAAATAAATTAAAAATAAAGGTAAATACAAAATTATGGGAAGAGAGTAGGTAAAAACAAGAATGGAAGAGGGGACTCAAAAGAAGAGGAGGGAGAAAGGAGAAACAGAGATGTTACAGTTCTCCTCCCAGAGGTCCTTACTTTCCTTAGTCATCACAAAAACATACTAATACCAAAGTATCTATCTTTTCCTAAAATACTGATCTGAGGGGATGGGGATTTAGCTCAGTGGTAGAGTGCTTGCTTAGCAAACATGAGTCCCTGAGTTTGATCCCCAGTGCCCCCCAAAAAAACTAAAATACTGAGCCATTTCTATTTGTCTTTTTTTTTTTTTTTTTTTTTTTTTTTGTGCCGGGGATCGAATTTAGAGTCTTGTGCTTGTTAGGCGGGGACTCTAACCACTGAGCTAAATCCCTAACCCCTCTATTTGTCTTTTTTAAAATTTTATAAGCAGAAATTTAGTTCTCACAGTTGTACCAGCTTGGAATTCCAAGATGAGGTTTCAGTCTTTAGTGAGAGCCCAGTCTCTGCTTCCAAATGGCACCTTGGAAAAGCCCTTATGACTGCATGAGGCTTTGGAGGGACATCTAGAAACAAACCATAACACTCTGCTCCGGCACCCCCAAAGACTCATGCACATACCTTTAGGCAAAAGGCATTTAGTCCATCTCTAAGAGTTGCCAAAGTCTTTGCAGTTTCTGCATTGCTGAAAAGTCCAAGTCCAAAGTCTCCTCTGAGATTTAAGGAAATCTCATAGCTGTGAGCCCCCGTACAAATAAAGAGAAAGTTAAACACTTCTAATATTCAGTGGCATGGGGTTGGGGATTTAGCTCAAGTGGTAGAGAACTTGGCTAGCAAGCACAAGGCCCTGAATTCAAACCCCAGCACCAAAAAAAAAAAAAAAAATAAAAATAAATTAAAAAAAATTCAATGGCACAAGATAGCCATTACCATTCCAAAAGGTATGAAAAAGGGATACAACAGTGGAGGTGTATTGCTGGCCTTGCTAGTTGAAAGCAAATTGTTTCTGCTGGGCCATGTGGATAGGTATGGAGAAGAAGGCATTTGCCAAGTCAATAGCTGCATACCAAGTACCAGGAGATGTGTTAATCTGCTCAAGCAAGGACACCACATCTGGTATAGCAGCTGTAATTACAGTCACCACTTGATTCAGTTTACAGTAATCTCCCAGGGGCTGGGGATTTAGCTCAGTGGTCCGAGTGTTGGCCTTACAGTAATCTACCATCATTCTCTAAGACCCATCCATCTTCTGCACAGGCCAAATGGGAGAATTAAATGGGGATGTGGTGGGGACCACCACCCCTGCATCCTTCAAGTCCTTGATAGTGGCACTAATCTCTGCAGTCCCTCCAGGGATGTGATACTGTTTTTGGTTTACTATTTTACCAGGCAAAGGCAACTCTAACGGATTCTATTTGGCCTTTCCAACCATAAGAGCTCTCACACTATAGCTTAAGGAAACAATGTAAGGATTCGGCCAAGTACTAAGTATATCTACCCCAATTTTGCATTCTGGAACAGGGAAAATGACTACAGGGTGGATTCAAGGACCCACTGGACCCACTGTGAATTGGACCTTTGCTAAAACTCCATTGATCTTGCAAGCACAAGGCCCTGAGTTCAATCCCTGGTACCAAAAAAAAAAAACAAAAACAAAAACAAATAAAACTCCATTGATAAAAACAAACAAACAAAAAACAAAACAAAACAAAAAACTCCATTGATCACCTGACCTCCATAGGTGATTTGTTCATTTGCCCCCTACTCTTACTGGAGGGCCAGAATGATGTTTTAGATCCCCTGGAATCAATGTTGATTCAGAACCAGTGTCCTGTAGTCCCTGAAATGTCTGATCATTTCCCTTCTCCCAATGTACAGTCACTTGGGCAAAAGGCCTTAGGTCCCTTTGGGGAAGAATGTGAGAAAGATTGACCATTTGTGGTGCACAAGGGTCCTTCCCCAAGGAGACCCAGCCTCCCCTTCATTCAAGGGGTTCTGAGTCTATAAACTGGCTCAAATCCAGGAACTGGTTGAGAGGCCATGATTCCTCATTACTACAATTTGAAATAGGTTTCTGTTCATTTGCCCTTAAATCTTTTCAGCTGTATAAATCTAGTAAAAATTTTGTAGGCTTCCCACGTATCTCACTTGTAGGAACACCGTGGCTATTCAACCAACACCATAGGTCTACATGGGTCAGAACATTCTGATCATTGTTTTGCTTCTGTTCTCTATTACAGTAAGTATGTGCACCCTGCCTTTGGCGATTAAGTGCTGCCACTTGACCTCTGCCACTCTGGGATCCAATCAAACCCATTTCCCTCAAAGCTTCCAATTGAACGCCATGGTCCCCACTGTAAGGCCTGGCATACAGAGAAGAGCAGTGACAGGGCCCTTGGAGGATGCCCGTGCTCCCCTCGCAAATCTGTTCCTCAAGGTATTAGTGAAGGGTACATTTTCTGGATCATCCCAAAGTGGAGGATTAGGTTTGGCATGGCAGATCTACTTCAGATGCCCATTTCCCTGAGCCTCTGAATGCCTCATCCATGGTGAACCATGGAATATCAGATATCTCTAACTCACTCACAGTGGGCCATCTTGTGATTCATACTTCTGCCAACCATCCAAATAAACTATTAACACCTTTTTGTGGTGGCGGTGCTGGGAAACAAAATCAGGGCCTTACATTTGCTAGGCAAGCACTTTGCCACTGAGCTAAATTCCCAGCCCCTAACATCTTTCTTTACTCCACAAACTGTGACATTAAATGCAGAATCCCTGCTTAATAGGCCCATATCAACAAACTCAGCCTGATCCAGGTGTATATTTTTGCTACCATTATCCCACGCCTGTAAAATTCATTCTCATACTTGCTCATCAGGCCTCTGTTTAAGAGTTAGAAAACTCAAGATTTTTGGGAGAATAGCAGACCTCCTCATGGGTCACACTTCGTACCTCACCCTTAGGAGCCTTCTGCTATTTGAGCCTGGTCATAGGCCCAGGGGCAAAAGTGGGTGGTGAAGGTGGGTCCTGAGGAGCGTCAGCATCATCGTGCTTGGTCAACACCACAGAGGAGGGGTTGGGAGTTTACCTCAGTGGTTAGAGTGCTTGCCTGACAAGCACAAGGCCCTGAGTTCGATCCCCAGCACCAAAAACAAAACAATACCACATGGGGGATTGGGGTGGAGATGTCTGCACCACTGCTGGTGGGGAAATCTCTTCCTTTGGCAAAATAGTCTCATTAGCATCTAGAAACTCAACATCCTCAGCTTCTGTCAGGATCCTCCCAAACATCTCCATGCTAGTTTACCGGATCCCATTCTTTTCTGATCAGTGCCCTCAACTTTGCTTCACATACCTTCTGAGGCTGAGCATTAAACTTAAATTGTAGTTCAGACAATTTAATTATGAGGGCCCGTGTTTGCTTTCTGCAATCTTGGCCCTGTGGCTACAAGAGAGGACATTTTCTTTCAGGACACACTTAGAAACTTTTATCTCTTATGTGTGTCTGGAGCTGGGATTTTGAATCTTTGAGCTCCTTATTTGCCTTTATTAATTTTTCCTCATATTCAGAAGACTTTAGATTTCCTATGGATGTTTTGAGCTCATTATTTTCCTTCAAAGTTTGTCCAGAGATGCTAGGACCAACCAGCCAGCATCATTATATTTCCTTTTTTTTTTTTTGTGCTGGGAATCGAACTCAGGGCCTTGTGATTTCAAGGCAAACACTCTAACCATTGAGCTAAATCCAGAGCCCATGGGCTCCAGCATCATTATATTTCCCACTCTGCCAAAAATATTCAAAACTTTCATGTATGGAGTCACTAAATTCCTTATATCTCACAAGTGGTGAATTAGGATAATCGAATGGATCTGTATTGCATATTAATTGAAATGGTTCATGCCCAGGACTATCAGTATTCCCCACAGTATTAGGAAGATAGACCATAGCATCTTTAGGTCCCATCAAATCTAAAGAGCTGACTCCAGGAATCTCTAAAATCAGTAAAGAATTTCATCTTTACAATTCTGTTTCTCTAGAGCCATCCACTCTCAGTACCAATACCCTACTTACTGTGGGGTATTATTTCTAATTCAAGCTTTTAAATTGTTTGTTGTTATTGTTGTTTAGTGCTGGGTATAGAACCTGGAGTTGCTGGGCAAGCACTTGACCACTGAGCTGTGTGGGTGTGGTGATGTACATATGTAATCCCAGCCATGCAGGAAGCTGAGGCAGGAAGATTACAAGTTTGAGGCCAGTCTAGGCAATTTAGCAAGACCTTATCTCAAAATAAAATTTAAAAAGTTGAAGATGTAGATCAGTGCTCCGTGTATTCAGTCCCCAGTGCCAGGGGCAGTGGGGCAGGAGGTCGAGGATATTTTATTTTATTTTATTTCATTTATTTGTTTTTTTGAGACAGAATCTTGCTGTGTAGTTCAGACTGGCCTTGAACTATCTAGCCCAGGCTGGCCTTGAACTCATAGAAATCCTCCTGCCTCAGTCTCCCAAGTGCTGGGGTTATGGGCATGCACCACCATGCCTGGCTTTGGAGGATCGTTTTGATTTGAATGTTTTAAATGCATGAAAAGAATCTGTCCACAAAACAGACTCCTTAGTACAGTATTTGATTAAACTCAAACCCAAGCCCCATTACCCTGCATGCCACCTGCCTCCCCTTGGCCAGGGGGCAGAGGTGTCAACACGGGGGAAAGGACCTGGATTTATTTGCTTTTCCTCTGGCCTAAAGTGATTACTCTGCACCTCCCTGCTCACCCTGGGATCAACTCCACACCTCTGGTATGACCCACTTGTCCTCTCTCTGTGGGATGCAAATGAGTATTTATAACCCTGAAAAATCTTTTTTTTTTTTTGGTGCTGGGGCTCGAACTCAGGGCCTTGTGCTTGCTAGGCAAGCACTCTAACCACTGAGCTAAATCTCCAGCGTGTGCGCATTCTCCCACCCCTTTTTTTAAGGGAGGAGTAATGACGTGACTGTGGTCTGCCTAAAAAAAGTGTCAGCACCCATGGGAGAGCCGGCTGGGGATTCTACCCAGAAGCAGCTTGGAAGTTGGTCTGACACAGTGGGAAAGTGAGTCAGAAGAAAGCAGGCCTGGTACAGGTGGACTGATGACCTTGGACAAGAAACATGACGGGCATGGGGCAGCCAGTGTTCAGCGGGCTGAGAGACCAGAGCTGAGGGCTTTGTCCAAATCAAAATAGCACAAAAGGCAAGCACAGGAGGGGACAGATCAAAAGCCACCTACATGGAGAGGCAGCCTCCAGACACGCCTGGAGAGCCAGTGTGGAGACTGAAATTCATGTTGAAGATTTGGACCCCAGCCCTTCCCACCACCGGCTTGGACTAGATGGGTCCACTGATTAGCAGGGGCTTGTTCAGTGGTGGTCCTCCCTCATCTATAGCACAAGAGGCCCCACAAACACCCCAGAACATTTGGGACCAGACAAGCTTCCTCCCTTCAGAGCATGGAGGCAGAGTCCATCTGCAACCAGACCCTGCAGGATTGTTCGGTCTTTCGAAAGCTAGTAATAATTCAGGAGAACCGCCCTTTCCTGTTTTAATTAATCTACATAGAATTTCAGCAGCAGAAATGCACAATTGCTCCAGCCAGGCCAGGGCAGGCACAGTGCCTCGTTACCCAGCACTCAATGGCCAGCCAGAAGAAACTTGAACCACCCCACAATGATAAGGCCTGCACCCCTGCCGAGCTAGGTGTCCTGGGGTGTTCAAACCGCTTTCTTGGCCCCATCTCTCCCTCAAAGCACAGAGCAGAAAGAAAGAGGCCAGGCCACCCAGACATTTGGGTCTGCATCTGCAAAGCCACAGGGTAGGGACAGCCCAGCTGGGGGAAGTCAGCAAAGGCTCAAGGGGACGGACTCAGGAGGGACGTAGGTAAAGTAGAAGTCCTAGAACACAAATAATTAAAACCAGAATTGAGGGGCTGGGGATTTAGCTCAGTGGTTAGAGTGATTGCCTAGCAACCACAAGGCCCTGAGTTCGATCCCTGACATAAAAAAAACAAACAAATAAATAAATAAATAAAACCAGAATCGTTTAACTGAAGGCCAAAACTAAGAGACAGCTACTTCACTCTTGCCAAAACATTAAAGACTTTTGCGAGGTGTCTTAGTTCTCTAGGGCTACAGTAATGAACTAGGTGGTTTAAAAGAACAGAGAAGTATCAGTATCATATCACAGTGCTGGAGGTCAGAAGACCAAAAGCAAGGTGTTGGCAGGGAGGGCTCCTTCCGAGCCCCAAGGCAGAGTCTGTCCTGGGCTCCCTCCTGGATTCTGGTGGTAGCTGGGAAGCCTTAGTAACTGTAGATGGATCACTCCTGCCTCTGCCTCCCTCCGCACATCACCCTCCCCGTGGGTCCCAAATCCTCCTTTATTCTCTGAGGACACCAGCCCTTGGGTTTAGCCCCGCCTCTAATACAGGAGAGGCCTCTACAGGTCCTTAACTTGATTACATCTGCAAAGACTCTTTCCAAATAAGAGCACCTCTTGGGCTCTGAGGGCTGGGACTCAGACAGGTCTTTCCGCAGGAGCACATCGATTCCCGACCAAAGAGTAACTTAGAACAGGAAATATTCCAGCAGGAGTAGTTCCTGTCGGGCAGTAGCTACCTCTTCTGGTATAGGATGCTCCGCACGTCTGGTGGGCAGTGCCACTCCCTAGCAGGTGAAGGACCAGTGACGCCTGGAGCTGGCCTGAGCATCCTCACCCTGCACGTGCACAAAAGCAAAGGGAATCGCAGGGATCGCAGAGGGCCGGGGAACCGGGCAGGAGTTACTGCCGGGACTACCACTCCTCCACAGTGAGGACCACCACAAGGGCACCAGCGACCACAGCTCAGGGGCCCTCCTTCGCACCCAATGTCCCACCCCCCAGCCCCTTCCTAGCAAGCTGCAGCCACATGGAATGGTCTTGGGGTTCAAAAATAGGCACAAATGGACATACAGATATGTGCATTCCCCTCCTGCTTGCTATAGTTTGGACCTTAAGTGTCCTACAAAGGCCTGTGTGTTAAAGGCTTGGTCCCAGGGGTGCTCTCAGGGTCCTTTATGGGGCCGGTGGGAGGTCCTCAGGTCGCTGGGGACGTGCCCTACAGGGAACTGTGTGGCCCTGGGCTCTTCTGCTCTTCGGCTTCCCAGCCTGGAGATGAGCGCTTCTGCTGTGCCCGGCCTCCCTGCACGACGACGTGCTGCGGAAAGACACATGGCCATCGTCTGAGGTCTCTAAAACTGCGAGCAAAAATCCATACACCTTTCTTCTTTGTGAGCTGATTTATCTCAGGTATTTGTTATACTAATGGAAAGCTAACACATCATTGGACTTCTAGTGCTTGGGGGGAAAATAATGCACCCTTGATTCAAAAGGAGTTTATTTATTCATTTCAACTATTACTTTCCCGGCTTCCTGATTTGTGTTTTCTTCTCAGGTCAAGGGCAACAAAAGCTAAAGGAGGGGGTTGGGGATTTAGTTCAATCAGTGGAGTGCTTGCCTAGCAAGCGCAAGTCTCACAGTTCAATCCCCAGCATCCACACCCCTCAAAAAAAAGAGCTAAAGGAATCACTTACTAGAGCCTATATGTGTTTTTAGACAAAACTACCTTCAAAAGCGTGATACCTGAGTCAAGTGTGGCAGTGCATTCCTGTAATCCCAGCACTGAGGGAGGCTAAGGCAAGAGGATCGAGAGTTGTAGTCCGGCCTGGGCAGTTTAGCAAGACCTTGTCTCAAAATAAATAATAAAAAGGGATGAGGATGTAGCTCAGTGATAGAGTGCCCCTGGGTTTGATCCACAGTACTGCTCCCCCCACCCCCCAAAAAAGTGGTATCTGGAAAGGTTTTCAGTTTTCCACAATCGCACTGTCAGTGTTTGGCAAAGAGAAAATGAATGATGAGGACAGTCCATGAACTCGGGGGCTTACTTAGGGACCTCAGAACAGGTCACACATCAAATGCCTTCACCATCCTGGAGAAGCAAGTGTGAGTCAGAAAGTGCAGTGGAGACTTCCTCTGAGGGGCAGAGCTGAACTTTAATTTGCTTTGTAATTTGCTCTATAGACTCAGTTCCTCTCCCACCCCACGAAAAGGGGGCACTCTTCACAGCAGCCCTCTCCAAAGGCAAACTCCAATCACAAAAGCAGGCCGCCCTCTGCAGGGCATGGAAGGGCACTGCCATTTCTCTGCACTCTTGAGGCTCCCAAAACAGCAGTGATTTCTACATACTCCGTGGCTGAAAAGATACCTGTGCCACCTGAAACTTTTTAATTTGTCAAGCAATGTGGGATTCTGCTCAGCCACTTGGAATTGGTCTAAATCACCAGTTAAGTGTTGATGGTGTCTGGTTGGCCAGGACTTACAAACAAACCATGTTGGGCTGGGGTCTAGCAGGGTCTCCAGCTCGGTAAGAGGCAGAGAATATCTTGGTTAGACATACCTGAAGCCGTCATGTCCACACCTTGATTTTCATGAGAAAATTTGGTCTTAGCGAAGATAGGCCTTGCCTATGGATGCTCAGCCGGGACCACAATCTAGGTTCCTCCATTGGCGCCCTTCCCCATCCTCCCGTGGAGCCAAGCAGCAATGTCAGGAGGAAGGAAGAAACCTGGGGAGAGAAAGCCTGCCAGGGCCTGGTATCTTGAGCTGTGCCTGGCCTTGTCTGATGAGGATTTTGCTCAGACCTGCAAGCCCAGCTCTATTTGCTCCTAGGCAAGTCCCACTGTACTGTCCCAGCAAATCCTTGTCCTTCCTGGCATGCAGACTATATTTGGGTGCAGCACTGGGCAAAGCTTCCAAGTGCTGTGTTAGATCAGAAAGTCTGGGCAGGCAGACCCCTGTGGCTTTTGCTTCCTGTGGGATTTCTCC
The DNA here is from genome assembly GCA_004026905.1 of Hystrix cristata. Lineage (NCBI taxonomy): Eukaryota > Metazoa > Chordata > Mammalia > Rodentia > Hystricidae > Hystrix > Hystrix cristata. The sequence goes on along the minus strand of PVJO010000408.1, from coordinate 143,411 downwards.
CCACTAATGTGCAGCAGGGGCTTGGTGTTTGCAGACTTTATCCCATTAAGTGTGCATGACTTAAAACATTTTGTCTTACGGTTGGGATGATTTTACACAGACCTGGTTGCACTTGACCACCTGTTCTTCCTTGTAACAAGTAACACATACTTAATAGCTACCTGGCCAAAGTATAGGCACTGGGAGGAGCAATGTGGGAGTTACACATTTTATCTACCGAGAGAGCCCATCCTGACTTGCACAGTATTTCTTGTGGTCTGCATTAAAAGCAAAACTTTAAAAAGTCCTCATTAAAAGTGAAATTTCAAGGCTAGGTATAGTGACACGCACCTGTCATCTCAGCACTCAGGAGGCTGAGGCAGGAGGATCGCCATGAGTCCAAAGGCAGCCGAGGATACATGATATGTTCAAGGCAACCCTGAACTATACAATGAGATCCTGTTCCCTTGCCACTGCCAAAAAAGTGAAATTTCAGAGGGGCTGAAGATGTGGCTCAGTGACAAGGTGCATGCTTAGTATGCATGAGGCCCTGGGTCCAATTCCTATCCCCAAAATAAGAGACAAGTTAAACTTCATCGAAACTTCTCTGTACAATACTATATGGGTGAGGACATGTCACCTGCACTTGTCATAATCCACAGAATGCACAGAATGTCCAACACCGAGTGAACGCAAAGGTAAGCTATGGACTTCGGGGGATGGCATGTCCACGTGGGGTCACTGATTGTAACACATGCACTGCTCCGTTGAGGGTGTTGATAGTGGGGCAGGGGGGTTATGAGAACCCTGTATTTTCTGCTCAACTTTATTGTGACCCTAAAACTGCTCTAAAAAATTAAGTCTGTTAAAAAAATTCTTCAAAGTGAAATGTAATAAATTCATGAAGAGAGAGTTTTTTGCAGAACTCACGCCCCACAGTGTGTGGGAGGAGCCCTGGGCTGCACTGCAGGGCTGCGATGGACATACCCGCTGAGCACCAGCACCCAAGAGAAATCCAGACAGCTCCACAAGAGACACCGGTGCAGGTGTGTGTGGCTGGGAGCCACAGGGGAGACGAAGGTGCAGGTGGGCACCCCAGCAAGCAGGCCCGTGCACCCCACAGCTTGGCTTCTTGCCTAGACCCTGCAGCTGCTGACTAGAGTTTAGAGACCCCCAAGGGATCCAGGTCATCAGCTGTGGGGAACCTGTCCAGAAATGAGGGAGACTCAATACATTACCACAAAGTAGTCTAGTGGCTTAAAACAATACAAATTCATTCTCCACAGCTCTGTGGGCCAGAGATCCAAAAGGGAACTGGAGTGTAGCTCAGTGGTGGAGTGTTGCTTAGCATGTACAAGGCCCTGGGTTCCATCCCTAGCACTTAGAAAAAAAAAGAAAGAAAGAAAGAAAAAAGAGCCCCAAATGGGTCTCACTGAGTTAAAATCAAGGTCAGTACAAGCTGCATCCCTTCCAGAGGGTTTGGGAGGGCCTGTTTCCTTGCCTTTCCAGCTGCTAGAGGCTGTCTGCATTTCTTGATTTGTGGCATCGTCCTGCATGTTAAAAGCTGGCAGGCAGCATCTTCCAACCCCTGTCTCTGTCTCTCTCTATCCCCACCCTCATCTCTACCCAACCCCCACCTATTTATATCCCCACTTTGCTCTGACCCTCCTGCCTCAAACAGAGACCCTGCGATCACACAGGGGCTGCGCAGATAACTCAGGATAATCTCCCTGAACCACAGCTGTGTGATACCCTTTCGCCACACGGAGGAGGAACACTTTCACAGGTGTTGGGGAGCAGGAGGCGCACCTCTTAGGGCACCATTATTCTGCCTGCCACACGCACCAACCACGGGGTGCTACATGCAGGCAACTAACTCAAAGAGGTAAGTTTGATCTTTCTGAATGCTCACAGGCCCTTTTGAAAGCCAAAGTTCCTCGGAAGTGTTCAGACTCAGGTAATTCTCACCACTGCCTAGAAGAGTAGGTCTCATGGGCTGGAGATGATCTCCCTAGGAGATGCTTAGCTATCATGACAGACACTCCAGGTGCAGTGCTGGGAGAAGAGGTGCTCCTGGCGGGCAGCAGGTGGAGGCCAGGGATGCTGCTCGTGGTCCTGTGATACATCGGCCCTTCCCGCCCCGCCCCGGCCCGGCCACAGAGAAGGATCCAGTCCTGTGTGTCAAAGGCCCAGACGCAGAAGCCCTGCTGTAGAGCTGCAGGGGGACAAGGGCGAGGGCCAGCCTTGGGGCTCCTGAAGAGGAAGGCAGGACATCCTGGAAAGCTACAGGGCCAAGAACAGTGTGGGCATCCTACAACTTCGAGAGACAGATTGAACTCTCTGTAACTGCCCCCCCGCCTTAGGCAGCTACAAATGATCAACCAACCGGGTGCTCAGGTTACCCACCATGCACACCCCAACCCCCCACCCCACCCCTGTCGCTCTCTCTGCACCTGGGACAGCTGGGATTTTTGCCTGGTGGGGTCAAAAGTGGGGTCAAAAGCACTTGAAGGTTCTTTATTGCCTCGAAATATTTTTTGTTTGTTTGTTTGTTTGTTTTTGGTGCTGGGAATTGAACTCAGGGCCTTGTGCCTTGAAATATTTTTAATCTCGTTTTTCTTTGCATGAAATGAAATTCACTCTGCAGCACTCTTGAGGTCAATTTTCATCTCTTCCCACCTGGCAACAGAGGTAAAGGTGCAGTCAGACTTCTCCGTGGCGGCTCTGTCATTTTTCCCTCCTTCGAGCAGAAGTGTTAATGCCTGCAGGCTCGACTGGATCCAAATTGGCTTTGCTGTGGCTACCTCGAAGTTCCCAGTAACAAGGAGAGAGGAGCGGTGAGAAATCTGCATGGAGGGGTGGGACTGGGGAGACAGAGGAGGCAGGCAGGTGAGGCCACCGTGTCAACCGTGCCGCCGCCCCCGTGGCTCAGCTAGGCACCTAGAGGCTCAGAGCTGAGTGAATCTCAGGTATGTGCCGGGAAAGAGGAGAGCTGACTCACTCGATGCTTTCGACATCATCCTAATCCTCTCTCCACACTGAGTAACACTCACCCCACACTCTGCTCACGCCCTCATAATCCTGTCTCCCTGCAGCACAAAGGGCTGATCCTGCTGATGGATCTCTCTCTCTCTGTCTCTCTCTCTTTCTCTCTCTCTCTCTCTCTCTCTCTCTCTCTCTCTCTTCCTCTCTCTCATCTTTGCGGTACAGGGCATCAGACACAGAACCTTCACACTGAGCTATATCCCCTGCCCTTTCTTTCTTTTTTCTGTGACAAGGTTTTGCTAAATCAGTAAGTTGCCCAGGCTGGGTTTGAACTTGTGATTCTCCTGCCTCAGCTTCCCAGAGTGCTAAGAGTACAGGCATTTAACCAAATTCTCTTGGACTGGATTGAAGAAAAAATATATCCCACATTGACTTCAATTTCTAAAATTCTAGTTGAAGAAGAATATTAAAGGGGTTGGAAATTTAGCTCAAGTGATAGAGCGCTTGCCTAGCAAGCTCAAGACTCTGAGTTTGATGCCCAGCATCTCCTAAAAAGGAAAGAAAAATATTTAAGAAACTAAAATAGGAATAAAATCCAAGTTATCGGGCTGGGGATTTTGCTCAGTGGTTAGAACACTTGCCTTGCAAGCATAAGCGCCTGAGTTTGATTCCCAGCACCAAAAAAAAAAAAAAAAAAAAATCCAAGTTATCCTAACAACTAGGATACATAAAGGCTCCCACTCTGGAGCTGGCCATGCTACCTGCCTACTCTCCCAGGCCAGTCCTCAGCAATCTGAGGTGCAGTATGAAGCTATAATCTGTCTCCTAACTTCTACACTGGGTTCGGGGAAAATGTCCTTGAAAGGCCTCTGGAAAGTTGGGTTATGTAAAGTCAAGTCTTATCCTACAGGATAAGGCTGCAGGAGGAGAAATATTTTTACTCGGAAGTCTAGGCAACATGTGAGGTGTGGTGGTGCACACCTGTAATCCCAGCACTTGGGAGGGAGGCTGAGGTAGGAGGATAGCCAAAAGTTCGAGGCCAGCCTGGGCTACATAGTAAATTCAAGGCCAGCCTGCTGCATAGCCAGACCCTGTCTCAAAAAAAAAAAAAAGAATCATTAAATGTATAGGCCACAGAAATGGCCTTAGGATCAGACCAACACTGAATTCTAGGGAGAGGATGGAGCCTAAACCTGAATTTAATCTAGCAAGCTTGAGTCTGTTACGGGAACCGAGTTCTTGGGTTTAAAAATGATAATAGAAACAAGGCTGGGCCCAGAGGAATACAGGCATCAGCAAGGTTTTTACTGAGACTTCTGCTTGAGCACGAAGGGCATCACAATTTAAATAAAAATGAGTTAGAGCTGGGCGTGGTGGCTCATGCCTGTAATCTCAGCACTCTGGGAGGCCAAGACAGGAGCACTACAAGTTCCAGCCCAGCCTGGACAACTCAGTGAGATGCTATCTCAAAAAACAAAAAGCAAAAAACTCGTCCAGGGCTCATCTCACCTAAGGAACTCATGCCTTGTTGCGCTGTTCCCAACATTGGCACCACAGTGAGTACTGGCTGGAGCCCAAATTTGCCCCAGGTCACTGTAGTCTGCATCAGGAGTTGATGTGTTTGCCAAAGCAGGCTTGAAATGGCCAAAGATCAGCCCGTGATTGGCTGAAGTTTGGCTGCTGTGATTGGCTGAGACCTCATTATTTATAACAAGAATATTAATTTATAGTTGCATTGTACACTAATCAGCCTTCAGTTTGGTACATACTGAGGCAGATTTAGGCCAAATCTAATTTAATTTAACATTAGCTAGGTAATCTTTGGAGCATTGCTTAGATTCTGTCTTAGTTCCTTTTCTTGTTGCTGAGACAAAATACCGACACCTAAAGTTAAAGGAGGAAAGGTTTCTTTTGGCTCACAGTTTGTACATGTTTCAATCCATGGTCGGCCAACTCCAAAACAGAGCAGCATGGCAGAGGGGTATCGCAGAGGAGAAACAGCCCATAGCATGCAAGAAGACAGCAAGCAGCAAGCAGCAAGCCTCCCTTTCCCTTTTATCCCATCCAGGCTACAAGCCTTTTGGGTGGTGCCTGGGGTTTCCATTATCCACACCCAGATTTATGCTAAACCAATTTAGTAGACTAATTCAATACCACACACCCTTAATCCCAGTATCACATCCTAAATCCAGTCACCTCCAAAAAGCCCCACGTATGAGGACATTAGACTTTGGGGGAACATCTAAATACATAGCAAGCTAGGTGTGGTGGCGCATGCCTGTAGTCCCAGCACTAGGGAGGTTGAGGCAAGAGGATAATTATGGGTTCCAGGCCAGCCTGGGTTACATAGTGAGTTCAAGGCCAGCCTGCACTACAAAGAGAGACCTTATCTCAAAACAAAACAACAACAACAACAAAGATACAAGCCATAACAGACCCTATAAGATTCGATTCCTTTCCATGAAAAAAGATTCTAATATTAAGGTAAATTCTGAGGTTTAAAGGAGCTAAGTAAGTAAAGTGCCCAAGCCCAAGATCTAATTCAAAAGTCACTCAGTCAATGGTACATAGAACTATAATTATACAGAACATACAAGAAATTATAAAGCACACTATACTTACTGAAAAAATCAATTTATATTCTTTTTGTTTTGTTTTGTTTTGTTTTTTGGTGCTGGGAATCGAACTCAGGGTGTTTTGCTTTCAAGGCAAGCACGCTAACCACTAAACTAAATCCCCAGCCTCAATTTATATTCTTAAATGGCATCTACAGCAGAAGTACGATTGCCAATGAAATAAAGTTTTAAAACATTTTAAGAAAGTAAAATAAAATATCCCAAGAGGAGGTCATAGTGACGGTGGCCAGGCAGGGAGAGTGGCGCAGGCAAGGCTGCTGGCTCAGCGTGCTGCTCACACTTGGGCCAGGCTTCCTGCTGGCCTTGTGGCCCATCCTGCCCACACCTCTGAGTTGCAGTGAGCAAGCCCAGCGCTGTGCTGACCTCGAAGGCTGAGGGGCAGCGCCTGCAGTGCAGCATCCCAAGTCAGCAGGGCGCAGTTCTGATCACAGGGTTTGGGCCCAATGGCAGCCAGCACAAAGAGTATTTCATCTTCATGGGAGTCATGACCACCCCAAAATACTGCAGACCTGCTCCATGGTGGCCCACAGGATGTGGTCCCAGATGGTTCCCGAGAAACTTTAGTCGTTCTCTGGTGAGTTCAGGTACATCTATACCCATTCTGAAAGTGCTGCTAAAGGGTGTGGATAGCTCTACCCACCCGAAGTCTTTTATGATGCTCAAGTACATGTATGACCACTACTTCGATGATAATGAATGGCTATAAGGGGAAGGGGTTTCCTAAGGAGTTCAAATAGCAAGAGCCCTTCTATCTCAGAGACATGGGACTGGCCACTATAGAAGAAACAGGAAACTGGCCCTGGAGCCTGCTGAGAACATCTTCAACGGTCGGGAAGGGCCTGGTGTGATAATAAGCCGGGGGGTGCTTCGGAGAAATAGTACCACACCCTGGCTAGTGGCTCTGGGAAATGGACATCGCCCACAGGGGCTTGGAGGCAGGAGGATGTGGCAGGTGGTTTGTGGTCTTAAGAGATGCAGCAGATTTTTTGTGAGACTGTGAACAAAACAAGAAGGGGTACCGTAGAGATCTCCCTAACAGTAAAACGTACCAAGCTACCACATTACACTCCAATAAAAATTCACCCTACCAGGGCAGACTGCCCAGTTACATACATGCTCAGTCACCACACTGGTGAGCAGCTACACTGCACGATCCAGCTCCACCGAGAAATCATCCTGATAAGCAGATACAGCAACCCAGAGATCCATAAGGGAGACTCCAGCTGGGCACTGCCTCCCCTCACGTGGTTTAAAGCAGCTGGCGAGAGGATGTCATGTGATCACCACTGAGGCAATGGTTCTTCTCTCTCTCTCCCTGCAGGATTGTGGGTGGTAATCTCTAATACAAGAGGTTATGGAAGATATCTCTGCACAGGTGGAGGAATCCCTCACTTCAAATGAGACTAGGGAGTGGTGCGAAATGTAGGAAATGGTGCAAAAGTTTGCAGAAAAGCAGGATCCAAATAAGGATGTAGCAGTGCAAGCTGTGAATCTGTTTAATGACAATGCAATGTCACATTTCTGTGAAATCCTCAAAAGAAGGCAAAAGCAAGTGTCACTGGATAGATTCCTCGTTAGAGCTACACAAAAAGAAAAAGATTCCATTGAACAAATAGATAGCAGTGATTCTGTGATAGTGATAGCGAAAGTCGTCCTACACAATAACCCTTCTCTCTCTGTTTCTCTCGGTGTGTGTCTCTCTCTCTGTCTCTGTCTCTCTCTCTCAAGCAGGGTGAACTGATGGGAGACTATTGTGTGACATAGCCCAGAGCTGACATGCAGGTTTCGCCTGTGTCTGCAGAGTTTTCGAGAGCTCTGGCTCTCAAAGTAGGATCTTCCCAGTTTAATAATGAATCTCCAGTCTTCCACGACGCTGCCCTCCTGTTTACTACGGAATTCCTCCAACAGTGCGCAGCAAATAAAATTCTGGCCCAACAAATATATTTCCTCATCATCTTTAGCCAGTACGATCCAAAGATTGCTTATAATCGGAGAATTCCCGAGGACCACCATTTTGTGTTTACTCAAAAAATACCCTTTTGAAAAAAAAAAACAAAACTGCCTTTTGGAGAAACTATAGTTTGCATTCTTTGGATTTATAAAGGAGACCTTGTCCTAGTGGGCAGCTTTGATGTTTCCATCCAGGCCTAGGGGGAGGAGGATGTGGACACCTTCAACAAGGTCACCCAGGCAGGTTTGAAGACACTGAGGAGCCGGGAAGTAGTAGTTTACTTCCACCACCCTGTCTTCTGGGACCCCAATCTGGATCCCGAACAAGTCAAAATGTACTTGAGTCTGAAGCATCAATATAAAGGTCTACACAGCAGCTGGTGAAATGTGGCTAGAAAAGAACAATCCCACATTCAGTCAAAGCCGCAAGCGCTCTAACCACTGAGCAAAATCCCCAACCCAGTATGATCAGTTTTTGAAGTCCATACAAGGATATATTTTCTAAGTGGTTTTCTTACATAGGACTCCTTTAAGATTAGCTTTTGTACCAAAAAAAAAAAAAGTGATCAATGTTTGTCTTTGAACACATTTTAATGAAAATTATGTAGCTGATCCACTTAAGTCTGACAAGAAACATACCTGATAAACAAAACTTCTATGCTTTTTGCAATTTTTTCCTGACCCTTTACACTCCTTTGACAGAAAAAGTAAACATTCCTAGAAAGTATTATCATAACAAAAACACTGTAACTCTGCTAAATGTTCTGTTGGTACTATTAACATTACACAGAATCTACCTTTTGTTCTTTCTTTCTTTCTTTTTTACAAGAGCATTTCTCCTAAAAGCCAAATTGCGTTCTAGGTGTCAACAGCTGTGCCGTCTTCAGGAGCACTTGCTCAGTGGCTGTGTCCCGGAACTGTGCTCTCCCCACCAAGGTCAGGTGGTTTCTATGCGCTAGAGTGTCAGAAAGCACAGCGAGGTGGGTGGTGGCTCTTGCCACATTGTCTACCTTCCTGACCCTTCTCTCTAAATATTAACATTTATCATGACAAATGAGGCTGTGGATTTAGCTCTGTGGTTAGAGTGCTTGCTTAACAAGCATGAGGCCCCGAGTTCGATCCCCAGCACACACACACACAAAAAAAATAGAATGACAAATGACAAGTAGTATAATAACTAATCTATGTAAACAAAAACAATTAGTGAATACATTGTGGGGAATGTAGTTGGTTTTGTTCCCTTCATCCTGTCTTGTTAAATTGGTGGAGATGATTCCTTCATTCTTTAATTGCTCTTTTATCCTTTGACTCTGAAATACCTTTATTTTACATCCATGGCAGAGCTCTGCCATTTCTGAGTTGCCATTAATTGTATTTATATGTGCCAGGAGTGTGGTTAGTATATTTTTTTTGCAGTAAATGGATTTCCAAAGATTTCTTTTTGGTGGGGAGTGCTGGGGATCCAACTCAGGGCCTCGTGCCTGCTAGCCAAGTGCTCTACCACCAAGCTGAATCCCCAACCCCAAAGATTTCCTTTTGAAAATACTTTTCCCTCTCCTTAAATTTTACATTCTTGTTTTATAAAAATGTTAAGTGTTTTTGGGCAATATTGGTGTGTATATGTTTTGAGGACAAGAGTGAAACCAATCTGTCACGTTTCTAGAATGTTTGTTTTCCACTCACATATCAAATGTGCCTTGATAATTTTTTCATTTAGATTTAAACAGCTGATAGACTGGCCATTTTTTTGTTTGTTCACTTGTTTTCAAGGGCTGGGGATCGAATTCAGGGCCCTGCGCTTTCCCAGCTCTACAACTGAGGTAAATCCCCAACCCTATTTTCTTAGTTTTATTGAGATAGGGCCTCAGTATGTAGTTCAGACTATCCTTGAACTCACTATGTAGCCCCGACCATTCTTGAATTTGAGGTGATTCTCCTGCCTCAGCCTCCCAAGTGCTGGGATTATAGGCATGCACCACCACACCCAGATTAGGCTGGACATTTTAATACACATTGTTGGAGATCAATTTATTTGTTTGTTTGTTTGTTTTTCTGTTTTTTGGGGGGGTTGTTGTTGTTTTTTGAGACAGGGCCTTGCTATGTCCTTTAGGCTAGCCTTGAACTCACAATGTAGCCCAGGCTGGCCTCGAACTTGCAGTGATCTTCCTGTCTCAACCTCCCAAGTGATGAGATTATAGGCATGCACCACCATGCCAGGCAGAGATCAATCTATTTGTAAATAGGCTGTTGTTCATCTGGAAAAAATAAACCAATGATAGATAGGTAGATAAATAAATGAATAAGTAAATAAACAAAATGGCCAAAGAAAAGAACACAAGCCTGACGAAGCAGCAAAGACCGGAAGGGGCTACCACTTGGAAAAGAAGTCAGGTTTGCACTCACAGGTGGGTATGGTGGCAGCCTGAGTCTTGGGCACAAAGGCAGTGCTCTTGGCATGTGGGTGTGAATATTCTCTTTCCTATAATCATCTGACAAAAAGGACAATTGCCAAGTGTAGTGGTGCACACCTGTAATCCCAGCACCCAGGAAGCTGAGGCAGGAGGATTGCCACAAGTTCAAGGCTGCTATGAACTACATGGTGAGACCCTATCTCAAAAAAACCAACAACCAAACAAACCAAAAAATCACAAAAAGCACAGATGAGAGCTTGCCTAGAACAATCCGTTAGAGGCTGTCATAAAAGTACTGTATTTAACAACTTCTCCTTTAAAAATTGAGGTACCTTTCACTCAAGGCATGTGTAAAATTCAGTGACTTCTTAGTAAATTAGAATTATGTGAGCAGCACCACATCCAATTTTAGAACATTTTCAATCACCCCTCAAATTTCCCTCCTAACCCCCCCCCCGGGTTAATTCCTATTCCCAATCCCAGGAGACTGCTAATCTGTTTCGGTCTGAAATTACCCTTTCTGGACATTTCATATAAATGCTATCATAAAACACGCAGTCTTTCATGCCTGGTCCCCTTTATATTTCAAGGATCCTCCAGGTTTCTCTATACTTCGAGTAACTGACGAACTATTTTCCAAAGCGGATACATTATTTACAGCTTCGCCACTGATATACGGAGGTTTTAGGTCCTCCAAATCTTTTCCAACACTTGTTATTGACTTTTTAAATTTTTTCCTTCATTCCAAATTCTTGTTACCAATCCCTAAAACCCCACGAATTTCCTGAATGATGGTCCTGTTTTGCTTTGACCTAAAGATTTTTCAACTCTACCATGGTGAGAAAGCAACACATCCATTAGCATCCACGCCGGTCGGATTCGGAACTTTGCTCTTTTCCCAGGTGAGCAGCGTGAGGGCGATTCTCTGGCGCGATCGTGGGCAGGAGCAGCAGCCACTACGCCTGCTGCGCAGCCAATCACGGTCGCCCGGGAAGCGGCGGTCTCCACGGCGCGCGCGGCCGCGATGTCGCGGGGTTAAGTATATTGGATACCTTTGAGCTCGCCGCAGCTGCGGCTCAGGGTGGGCTGCCTGGGCTGTAACCCCGCTGTAAGTGGGGCAGCGTCCTGTCTGCTGATGAGGTGACTCGGGGGCCCCCTCCAGGCAGCTTTAAACTGGGACTGGTTGTCGGGAGCCAGCTGTTTAGTGCTCCTGGCTCGTCCTGCTCCTCCGGGCGGGGACCGAGTTCAGTCGCTGGAGGCCGCTGAGTCGGCCGCACACCCACCGAGTAACGTCCGGGTGGAAGCTCCCGAATTGGGTCCAGGCGTCCGGGCTGGGGACACGTGGACGCCGTCCGCCCTGCCGCTTTCCTGCTCGGGCTTTCGTCGGCTGTTCCCGACTCGCAGCCGGGATCGCAGAGCTGGGCGGCGAGTGTGGTGCTTTCCCGGGTTCGGAGTTGTGTTAGCAGGTCATCAAGCGCGCCAGACTCCTAAGTGGGATCGAAGTGGGGCGTCTGGCGGGAGGGAGCCTTTAGCGCTGTGCTAGTGTCTGGTGGTTCATGCCAGAATTGAGCCGCATTGTAGGTCACTGGGGGTGCTGATGGGTTGTTGGTGTTGGAAAGTGACTCAATAGATTTTTGTACTAACTGATTTTTGGACATTTAACCAATCCTAAATTCCTGAGATAAATCTCACTTGGTCATGGTGTATAATCCTTTTTATACGTTTTTGAGGTTTTTTTGGGAGAGTACTGGGGATCGAACTCAGGGCCTCTGAGCTAAACCCCACCCCCCCTTTTTAAAACAGGGTCTCGCTGTGTAGTTTGGACTGGCCTTGAACACACTATATAGCCCAGGCTGGCCTTGAGATCATGAGGATCCTCCTGCCTCAGCCTCTTGAGTGTTGGGATTACCAGCATGTGCCACCACACCCAGCTAAATTCCCTTTAAAAGGACAGCAGTCAGGCCAAGTTAGGTCTCTCTTTAGCAGCCTCATTTCTGACTTACCACCTCATTAAAGGTCCTATCTCCAAAGAGGCTCATTCAGAGGTACAGGGGATAGGACTTCAACGTAAATTTTGGGCAGGTAGGGGTCAGAGATCAGCCCATGATACACAATCTGCAGGTCCTAGTCCCCCGCATTCTCAACCAGGGAGCAGATAAAGTCGGGAGCTCCTTCCCCACAGGGACTGCCTCCTCCCACCGCAGGGAGACAGGAGCCTGGCCTGTCTCTGTGTCCTCACTCTAGATTCAAATCCTGGCCTAGAATACAAAACTGCATAGATAGGGTGTCTTAGTTATTTTTCTCCCATTGCTGGGACAAAATATCCGACACCCAAAGTTAGGGGAAGAAAGGTTTATTTGGCTCACAGTTTGTAGAGGTTTTAATCTACAGTCAGCTGGGTCCGAGGCAGGGTGGCATGGCAGACAGGCAGAAGTCAGCAAGGTAAGTAAGGGATGTAAGCAAGCTGCTAACCAGCTTCTTCCTGTATTTTATATTTTATCCAGGCTACCTGTCTTTAGAGTGGGCAGTACTCCCACCCTTAATCCTAGTACTCTTAATCCCAGCGTCACATCCTTGATCCCAGCAGAACCATGCCAAACCGATCAGTGGATTAATTTAGTAATCACACACTCTAGATCCAGCTATCTCTTACCACATGAGGCTTTGGGGGGACATCTAGACACCAACCATAACATAGGGTGATCAAATTGTATCAATTAACTGTGGGGTCAGAGCAGATATTCCAAAGTATTGAACAGCAGGTATATGGGTGGATGAACTTTTCTTTCATTTTCCTTTTTTCAGAAGCTAATATGTAGTAACGATTGTTTTAAGTAAGTATTTTTTCCAACCTTCCAAATTCTTTCGAAGTCAAATGACTCCACTTCACCTGTGGCAGAGGGAAGGAAGAGGGGGAACAGCACTTCCTTTCAGATTTGTGAAGCCAGGAAGCTCAGCTTTTCTGACTTACCTATGATAACTCTCTCTCTTTCATGTAAAAGGGACCCTATCTGGGAGAACCTAAGTGCCAGGTGAACAGGCATCTACCTGTCTTAGTTACTTTTCTCCTTGCTGAGACAAAGTAACCGAGACCCATAGTTAAAGGTTTATTTGGCTCATAGTTTGCAGAGGTTTCAGTCCATGGTTGGCTGGCTCCTTGGAGGGTGTCATGGCAGAAGGGCATCATGAAGGAGAAACAGTTCATGGCAGGCAGCAGACAGCAAAAACAATCAAGCACAGGATTGACAAGCTCTTTCTGTCCCTTATATATTTTTTTCCCTGTCTCTTATATTTTATGCAGGCTACTCATCCTTAGGGCAGGTACCACTCTCACCCTTAATCCTAGCGCCTTTAATCCTAGTATGTCATCCTTGATTCCAGCACAGCTATGCCAAACCAATCACTGGACTAATTTAGTAATCACAAACTCTAGATCCAGCCACCTCAGAAAAGTCCTACCTAGGGCTGCATGAGGCTTTGGGGGGACATCTAGAAACAAAGTATAACAATTATACATGAATTAATTTGCGTCAGACTTTCCATACTACCTGTATTTATAAGACTTCAGTGAGAACTTTTACATGTCTTTCAAATTATTCTTAGTATTTTTTTTCAGTACCGATGATTGCATCCAAGGGCTCACGTACATGAGGCAAGTGCTCTACCACTGTGCTACATTCACAGTCTTCTTTGAAATCATTGTTGAAATTAAAATCTTGTATTTTTCACATTTACATGGTGTCTATTCAGTACACAGCTTTAGATTTTTATGTCTGTGGATAGCTAGAGGTCCTCCCTGCATGTGTAAGTAATGCCTTCATCCCTTGAATTTGAATAAAGTACGATACTGGAAGGAATTACTGCACTGTTTACATTCGTAGGATTCCTCTCCAGTTTTTTTTCCTCCTATATTTGAAATTTGCTGCAAAAAAGAAAGCTTTTTTTAACATTTCCTACATTTATAAAGTTCAACTCTAGTATGTATGATCACATTCCTTTGAACACTTTCAAGAGAAATGAAGGCACTTGATATTCTTTACATTCACAAGATTTCTCTCAAGTGTAATCTTTTATGTATTTGCAAATCTACAGGGAAATGGAAGATTTTCACTTTTTTTTTTCTGCATTTACAAGGTTTTTCTCCAGTACCAGTCCTTTCATGCCTTTGGAAGAACCTGGGACAAATAAAGTTTTCCCCACATTCTTTACATTTGTACGGTTTCTCTCCAGCATACATTCACAGGTGTACATGAAATATTTTTGTTTTTTTTTTAATTTTTTTTTGAGACAAGGTCTCACTGTGTATTTCAGCCTGGCCTTGAACTCACTGTGTAGCTCAGGCTGTTCTTGAACTTGTGGAGATCCTCCTGCCTCAGCCTCCCAAGTGCTGGGATTACAGGCATGTGCCACCACGCCTGGCTGTACATGAAATATTAAGGGATCCCTGAAGGATTTCCCACACTTCTCACATTCATAGAGTTTCTCTTCAGAGTGTTCTTTTATATATTTGAAATAAACTGGGAGAAAGGAATGATTTCTCACTTTTTTTTTACATTTATAGGACATATCTCCATTGTGTTTTATCCAGTGTATCTGAAAGCACTGTACAGAAATGAAGACTTTCTCAAATTCTATGCATTCAAAGGATTTCTTTTTTTGGGAGTTAGTGCTGGGGATCGAAATCAGGGCCTTGCGCTTTCTAGGCAAGAGCTCTACCACAGAGCTAAATCCCCAACCCCTCAAAGGATTTCTTGTCTATGTGCATTCTTTCATGCCTTCAAAGGGTAGCCAGGACAACAAAAGGCCTGATTTTTTTTTTTTTTTTAACATTCATAGATCTGTTCTCCATCGACTCCTTCCATGAATTTGTAATGTGGAGACAAACGGGAACTTTAGCACATGCTTACATGTCCCACTCCAGTCTGAGGGCTTTTCATGTGTTTGAAAGTGCAGTACTGGTGATACGTGGAGGTTATTCTGCATTGCTTACCTTCATGGCATTTCTCACAAGGGCGAGTCATAACTTGAAAGACTAGAGATAAATGAAGGCTTTACTGTGTTTGTTACATTTGTGGATTTTTTTCCTTAGTGAATCTTTTCATGCATGTGAAAGGAAGTGGGATGACTGGAGGCTTTCCCACATTCCTTCCATCTGTAGTACGTCTCTCCAGTGTGGGTTCTCGGGGGTACTTGATACATTGAGTGATAGTTGAAAGCTTTCCCACACTGCTTACATTCATAAGGTTTCTCTCCACTGTGAGTTCTTTCAGGAACTCAAAAGGAATTAGAATGCATGAAGGCTTTCCCACACCGTTTACACTCAAGAGGCCTCTCACCAGTGTGCATTTCTTTTTAATAATGCACCAGTGTGCATGTCTTCTTAACGTATGAGGAGAAATGAATGCTTTCCCACATTCTTCACATTTATAAAGCATATCTCTATTTTATGTTACCATGTATCTTTCAAAGTATGTAGAGAAATGAAGACTTTTCCACATTCTTTACATGTATAGGGTTTTTATCTAGGATGAGTTCTCTCATGTATTCAAAGGGGATTGGGCCAATGGAAGGCTTTAACCACAATTTTCAAAGTGATAGCCCTTTTCTCCAGGGTGATTCTTTTCATATGTTTGAAATAATTTATAGGTTATGAAGGCTTTTCCACATTGTTTATATTTATAGTGCTTCTCACCAGGCTTTCATATCTTTGAGAAGCCAGAACACAACTGGAGGCATTCGCATGAGCCTTGCATTTATTTACTTATCTTTGTTTTTTGAAACAGGGTCTTGCTTTGTAGTTCAGGCTGACCTTGAACTCACAGCGATTCTCCTGCCTGAGCCTCCCCAGTGCTAGGATTACAAGGGTGCATCACCACACCAGGCTTGATCCTTACATTTGTATAGTTTCTGATAGTCATGTGATTTGTGTCTAGTATGAGATCTGATGTCCCTCATAAAGGCTGAATGAGTGGGAAGACTCTTCCACACACGCAACATCTATATGGTTTTCTTCTAGTAGTTTTCTTGTTCAGTTTAAGATTTGGAATCTGGCTAAATGTTTCCCTACTTGGACTACTTCTTTAATCCCACAGTCTTTACCATGTACACAAATGCTTGTGTTTCCCCCTGGTTTTTGTGCTGATCTTTACTGTTTTGATCTTTCCATTTTTTCTTATAGATTCCAAGTTCTAGAAGGTGTCCAGCATCACATCTCTGTAGAGCGTCTTCTGGGAGAGGTCCAGCAAAGCCCATTTCTCCTGGGTGAGGTCCCCAGATGCATCCTTAAAGGGCTCTTTCCCGGCTTCTGTCCAAGGACTGGCAGGCCTAGGGCCACTGGAGGCCCTCTAGCAGCAGCAAACCAGAGATGAAGACCAGGGGGAGCTTAGCTCCCTTTCCTCCACTTGTCTTATACAGTGACAGTTACAGTAATCAGGTATACTTTTGTAATTTCTTATCTTCCTGCCGCCCCGTCTTTCCTCTCTCCTTTTCTGTTTGGCCATTGCCAAAGTCAATTTTATCATTTATTTTTGTTGTTCATTTATGCAACTAAATTTTTTTTATTTTATGAAAAAACCAAAATCTCATAATAAGAGAATAATGATAGTTAATACCCTTTGTATCATCATGCTTAAAGTAATTACTCAGAGTACTATTCGACTAAACTTTATTGAGCACTAGCATGATTGGCGGGGTTTGGAACTAGGAATAAAGCACATGGTGATGGTCAATAAAAATTAGTTGGGTAAGCCTGCTGTGGTGGCAGATACCTGCGATCCCAGAATTCCGGGAGGCTGAGACAGGAGGATCACACGTTTGAGCCCACTCTTGGCAATTTAATGACATCTGGAGACTGTCTCTTAAAATAAAAAATAAACAAAGGGCTGGATCCCTCAGCTCAGTGTGAAGGCCCTGGGTTCAATTCCCAGGACCAATAAATAAATAAATAAATAAATAAAAATTAAAAAATTCCAAACCTTGAACAGTGTTGTGTATCTATGTAGGTTGGTAAATATTTTGTATCTGTGAATGATAGATACCAAAAAGATGATAGGTACCAAAAAAAGATGTCACGTCTGTCTATGAGAGATACAAATGTCCGGTAGAAAAAGTTAGTATCTGCAGTGGATGGTTGATTGATAACAAAGGTGTTTTTTTTGTTTTTATTTTATTTTATTTTAATTTAAACCAAGAACATCAAAGGTTATTTTTAACAAGTCAATGTCCCCAAGAACTTTATAAACTAACAGTGATGATAAGATCTGACCCTGAGTAGTGTGTTACAACATGATAAGGCTGTAGGAGCCCTGTGACTTGGTGTTAAGGGCATCCAGGATTCAGATAACTTGAGGAAGTGGTAAGTGAGTTCTCTTGAAGAATAGCTAACATCCCAGCAAGTGGAGCCACATCGAAGCCCCTTTAGACCAAATAGCAAGCTTTTAAGATGGAGAAAAACACCAATGATTCTCCAATACAACTGATCTTAGTTTTTAAAATACAAGTGAGTCACTTGAGATCTGTTTAAAATGCAAGTTCCAGGATTCCAGAGATAGTCAATTCATGAGGTCTGAGAAGGATCCAGAAATATGAATTTAAGCAGCTTCAGGTAATTTTCAGGCTTGTCATCTTTGGAGTAGTCTGCAAAAGCAATGTGTACCGGACAAGTGACTTATGGGATTCTGGGGTCATCTGGTGGGTCCTGGCTTACAGGAATCAGGAAGCTAATAATCATGGGTCGGCGAGCTCTGGGGGTGTGTGCCTCAAGTACTCTTCCCTGGGACCTCATGCTTTGTGCAGCTGAGAAATGCCAGGAAAGCATTTTAGTTGGCCAGGTATGAATGAGTGGTTCTTCTCCCAGCCCAAGAATAAATAAGTAAAGAGTAAAAACCCGGATAAGCGTGTGGACTATGGTCCTGCCACTCTCTCTGAGTGATGCCAGGGTCAAGGGCAGAGGAGACAGGCTCTTCTCCATTTCTTCTGTTTCATCCACCTCTCTTTCCTAGGACACATTCTGTTTGTTAAGGGAGTGCAGTCAATTTCATTTTCGCTGAGAGCTAACATGCAAGGGACACATTTTAAGGATGGAAATTTCCTGTAGTCCTAAGCCTATGAGAAAGAAGCATTAGCAATTTAATACTAGGAAGTTTCTCAAAGATAGTTTTATTACACAGTTTTTAAATTGAAAATATTTTATTGACAAACATGTATACATACATTGTGTAATGATTATCATTATTGATTTTGTTTGTTTGTTTGAGGCAGGGTCTTGCCATGTAGTTCAGGATGGCCCTGAATTTGCTATGTAGCTCAGGCTGGCCTTGAACTCATGGCAATCCTCCTGCCTCAACCTCCTGAGTGCTGGGAGTACAGGGTTGCACCACCAGCACCTGATTTCTATCATAGTCAAATTAATACATTCATCATCACCCATGTTATGTGTTATGGCTTGTGTCTAGATGTCCCTCCAAAGCCTCTTGTGGTCACAGATGGGGCTTTTTCAGAGGTGGTTGAATCTAGAGTGTGTGACGCTGGGGTTAAGGGTGTGTGATTAGTAAATCAGGCCACTAATTGGTTTGGCCCCACCCTAATCCCAGTATCCTAGATAGAATATAAAACAGGCAGAAAGAAGTTGCTAAAGCCCTTTGCTTGCTTTGTTACCTTTTGCCTGCCATGGACTGTCTCTCCTCTGCGATGCCCCTCTGCCCTGCCACCCTGCCTTGGAGCCAGGCGATTATGGATTGAAACCTCTACAAACTGTAAGCCAAATAAACCTTTCCTCCTTTAACTTTGGGTGTTAGGTGTTTTGTCCCACCAATGAGAAAAGTAACTAAGACATTGTATGTCCTCAGAATTTATTTATTTACTTATCGAGGGGGTGAGCAGGGTGGGTGGCACCCAGGACTCTCTGTAGTCTGTGTGATGTTTTGAAGAAAATAAGGGGTGGGTATTCTTTTGGCAGACCGTGTGGGGCTCTTTCAGGGTACAGATGGAGCAAGAACACACTGTGTCAGGCCAGGCCACGTGAAGGGAGAGGAGGCAGGTGATGTGCTGATGGATGGATAGATAGATGGACAGACAGATGGATGGACAGATGCAGGGGCTTCCCACCTGTTAATGTCTGGCTGGCTGACTGTCTTCAGGCAGGCTGTTTAAGGCCCATCATTTCTCTGCAGAAAGCCATGCTGATGCTCCCATCCTGACCCTGGAGCTGCCTGCTGCCTTCCCAGCCCATGTTCATCCAACCACCGCACTCTGCATGGCTCCCGCCTGGGCCTCATCCTGCCCCATCCATGTGCTGTGCTTCTCCTCACATTCAGTGGGTGACCTCCTACTGGGCCCAGTGAATTTGGAGTCCTCTGTGGTGTGACCTCCTGGTGGAAACATCCTTTCCACTTTGGGTTCGGGGTACAAGCGAGAACCTTCCTGATTTGTGACTCTCTGTCCTTCCTTTTCTCCTCCCCACCAAGCACACAGGCGCACATATCTGCCGGGGCAGTATGATGGTCTAGCTTCTCAGACCACGTCCTCAGCCTGGCCCTGGTCTTCCCTTCCCTCACTGCCACAGCCTGGGTGCTTGGGGGTGTCCATCTAGGACCCTGGACCTTACTCTCTGGGTTTTCGGGGCTTTTGTTTGTTTTTTTTAAATACAGAGTCACAGGATGTGTGGTCCAGGCAATCCTCCTACCTGCCTCAGCCTCCTTGAGTACAAGGATTACACTGTGTGGTATGCCTCGCTTCCAAAGGGACCCTCCCTCAACACACACACCTGGTACTGGGAGCTGAACCCAAGGCCTGCACAGTAAGCTACATACCCAACCCATTCTTTTTTGTTTTTGTTTTTTGTTTTTTGGGGCCGAGAATCGAACTCAGGGCCTTGTGCTTGCTAGACAAGCACTCTAACCACTGAGTTAAATTCCCAGCCCCCCACAACCCATTTTTTTTTTTTTTTTTTCCGGTGCTGGGGATCGAACTCAGGCCCCTGTGCTTGCCAGGCAAGCACTCTAATCACTGAGCTAAATCCTCAGCCCCCACAACCCATTTTTAATTTTTTAAATTTAAAAAAAATTTTTTTTGAGACAAGGTCTTGCTACATTGGTAAACTGCCGATGCTGGGCTGGAACTTGCCATCCTCCCTCAGCCTCCCAGAGTGCAGAGATCACAGGCATGCAACACCATGCCCAATTGGGGGAGCTGTAGAGGGAGCTTCTTAAACACGGAATTTGGATCTCATCACTGCCCTGTTCAGAATACTGTAAGCTTCAGGGAAAATTGGAGTCTCTTCTGGGGCCTGCAGAGTGTTGTACATTGTGGCTTTCCACCCACCGCCCAGTTTCCTGTGCCCCACGGTCCTCTACCTCATTTCAGGATCATCAGTCCTCCACCATAAACAAGACTGAGGTGGGGTACAAATTCAGCTTGTCAAAGCAGGCAGCACGAAATAGGGTCGGGCAACAGTGACACAGGGACTGCTCCGGTGTCTGGGAGCGGGGTGCTGATGGGGGCGCAAGCCTCGTGCACACGCCCTGTGCGGATGCCCCGTGCACATGTGTATTCTTCTAAAATAAAGTAGTATGCATGTGAGATTGGCCCCTTCTCCATAACGTTTCCCATTTCTTACTTCTTTTTTTATGGTGCTGGGGATTGAACTCAGGGCCTGTCACATGATAGACAAAATTAATGTGAATCTCTGCTATCCTTATGCTTATTTATGGTGCTAGGGACTGAACTCAGGACCCACTACCACGGAGCTGTATTCACAGCCTTTTTTTTTTTTTTTTTTTTTTTAAATTTTAAACCAAGAACATGTATTGGTACATTCTACATACAATGGTCACATTCATTACATTAATTCTGTACCTATACATGATGTATCTTGGTAACAATTTTATTTACTTTTTTTTTTTTTTCTTTTGGTGCTGGGGATCGAACTCAGGGCCTCATGCTTGCAAGGCGAGCATTCTAACCATTGAGCTAAATCCCCAGCCCTTTCACAGCCTTTTTTTTTTTCAGTTTTGTTTTGTTTTGTTTTGTTTTTGGTGGTGCCGGGGATTGAACTCAGGGCCTTGTGCTTGCAAGGCAAGCACTCTAATCACTGAACTAAATCCCCAGCCCCTTTTTTTCAGTTTTTATTTTGAGATAAGTTCTCACTAATTGCCCAGTGAGGATTTGAACTTGTGATTCTTTTGCTTCAACCTCTCAAAGTCCTGGGATGAAAGGTGTGCACCACTGGGTCTGGCTGCTTTTTCAAACTATTTTACAAATTAGGTTGTAATTAGACAAGCATTCCATGAACCCATCTTCCCATGGAGGGTGGAAATATATTTAAGGACAGCTAAGTGGAGTGTGATGACAGATGACTGTAATCCCAGCAATCTGGGAGGCTGAAGCTGGAACATTAAAAGTGCAAGACCAGAGCCTGGGCAATTTAGCAAGACCTGGTCTCAAAATAATGATAACAACAACAACAACAACAACAACAACAATAATAATAATAAAAGGTTTGGGGATATAGCTCAGTGTGAAGACCCTGGGTTCAGTACTGGGAGAAAAAAAATAATTTGGCACCGAGAAAAGCCAAAGGACTTTAGACACATTATTTCATTATTTCATTTAGTGCCCATGGCAACCATACATGTTAGATGAGACTTATGCCCATTTTATGGGTGGGAAATTGTTTCCAAAGGGAAGAGACAATCAACTCTGTCCAGTGTTACTACTATGAAGGACTGAGAATCAACAACTGAATTTGATGAGCTGGACATTGTTGGTGACATTGACAAGGACAGTGTAGCTCTAGCCTGGTGGGGTGAAAATTTGACAGCTGGAGTCATAGAAAGCTTGTGAGAAAGAGACAGTGAGAGGTGAGGAAGTGTGAGCAGAAAAGGATGGGCAAGTCTTTAAGAGCTGTGCTAAAAAGCAGAGCAAAGCAGGTGTGGTGGCGCACAACTGTAATCCCAGCATTCAGGAGGCTGAGGCAGGAGGATTCCCATAAGTTTGAGGCCAGCCTGGGTTACATAGTGAGACCCTATCTGGCATAAACAAAAATGTAAAAAAAGAAAGAAAGGAAGGAAGGAGAGCTGAGAGGGGTTGCTCTCTCAGATTTAGAGGACCGAGGAAGGAATATTTTGGTACTGGATATTGAACCCAGCACCTTCGCACTGAACTGCATCCCCATCATTTTATCATTTTATTTTTAAATTTTGAGACAGGTTCTCACTGACTTGGCTAGGCTTGGCTTGAACTTGTGATCCTCCTGCCTTGGCCTCCCAGAGTGCTGAGATTACAGGTGTGAGCCACCATCGCTGGTTTGAGGAAGGGATTTTAAATATGGGTTCAATTACACCACATTTTATATACTGAAAGGAATTATACAGAAGTGAGGGGAAATTTTGGGTTGTGGAAAAGAAAAGAGGAAATTGAAGAGCAGTGTTCTTGAACTTCACCAGTTTTCATGTATATATTTAAAAGGGTCAGGGATATAGGTCAGCGCAAAAGCCCTGAGTTCAATCCCTAGCATTAGGGGAAAAGTTCTGAAGAAGTGCCAAGTGTGCAAGCCTGTGGTCCCAGCTACTTGGAAGGCTGACTAGGGAAGATCGCTTGAGTTTAGGAGTTCAAGACGAGCCTGAGCTAGTAAGATCTCTTTTCTTTTCTTTTCCACTTAAGCACGGGGCCCTGAATTCAATCCCCACTACACACACACACACACAAAAAAAAAAAACAACAACAAATAAATAAAAAATAAATAAATATAAAAACAAAAAGTTCTGGACATGGTGATAGTTATAAAATAATGTGACTGTATATAATGTCATTTAATTGTAAGGTTAAAATGGTAAATTTTATGTATATTTTACCATAATTAAAAAATTTAAAATATTAACCCTTTTTTTGGTACTGGGAAAAACCCAGGGCCTCTCACATGCTAGATAAGAGCTTTACCACTGAGTATACCCCAAGTTTGACTATTGAATCTCAAAATACATATTGAAGCTGGGTGTGGTGGCCCATGCTAACTGTAATCTGGGTGCTCTAGGAGGCTGAGGCAAGAGGCTTGTAAGTTTGAGCCCAGTCTGGGCAATTTAGTGACTTAGCAAGACTCTATCTCAAAATGTAAAATAAAGGCCAAGCATGGTGGTGCAGGCCTGTAATCCCAGCCTTGGGAGTTGAGGCAGGAGGATCACCATGAGTTTTAGGTCAGCCTGGGCTACATAGTAAAGAAAAAAAGAAAAAAAAAGTGGAGGGAGGTGTTAAGGATTTAGCTCAGTGGTTAGAATGGTTGCCTAGCAAGCACAAGGCCCTGAGTTCGATACCCAGCACACCCAAACAAAACAAAACAAACCCCACTAAAATTAATAAAAATAATGGCTGGGGATGTAGTTCTGAAGTAAGCCCTGGGTTCTATTTCCAGGTGCTACCAAAAACAAAACAAAAATGAAATCTGGCTTTATCCTATCTAAATTAGATTCCCTGCTTTGGGGTCTAGATTTCCATATTATAATAAATGGAATGACTGAATGAATGCAGTTTATTTCACTCATTCAACAAACACATAGTACATGTGCATTGTGAGCCAGGCATTGCACCAGGCACTAGGAATGCATTAGTAGAATGAAGAGGCCAAGAGTCCTGCCTCTTTGGAGCTCACAATCCTGTAAGGAGAGGTGGGCACCTAGTCAGAAAACAAATACATGACTACAACTTCAGAAGTCTATTTCAGGGTTAGGGATTTAGCTCAAGTGGTGGAGTGCTTGCCTAGCAAGCGCAAGGCCCTGAGTTTGATCCCCAGCACCACCACCTTCCCCCCACAAAAAAAAGAAAAAAAGAAGTCTACTTCAGCTACCTGAGTGAATCTGACCTAAAAGGTGGGTTGGAAATGCACGCCATTTCTGTGAGAAATGTCTGAAGCTATGGATACTACTGTGGGGCAGACACACTGGTCACAGCTATAGAGGACAGAACAGGAATGTCTAGTTGCTAATGGATTGGAAGCGAGAAGGGGATAAGATTGAGAAACAAAGGAAGACTTCCAGGTTCCGGCGTGAGGACTAGAGGGCCGACCCAGAAGACAACGTAAAATAAGATCAGGATTTAGGGCTGGGGATTTAGCTCAGTGATTAGAGTGCTTGCCTTGCAAGCACAAGGGCCTGAGTTCGATCCCCGGCACCACAAAAAAAAAAAAACAAAAAAATAAGATCAGGATTTAATGTAGGAGAGATGCTTCCAGAGTTAGCCTTTCTTCTTGCTAAGTGACTGAGAATATTTGACATGTCTTGTTACTTGTTTGTGACTTAATTTCCCCACCTGGATAGACATACATCCCTAATCTGAGGTATCCTGAAAAGGAAATGAAGATAATCCATATTAAAAAGATACAAAGCATTTCTTTCTTTTTTTTTTCTTTTTTTTTTTTGGTGCTGGGGATCAAACTCAGGGCCTTGTGCTTGCTAGGCAAGCACTCTAACCACTGAGCAAAATCCCCAGCCCTACAAAACATTTCTTAATTGTAACCTTTCAGACACTCACATTTCAATCTTCCCTCTCTTAGGCTTAACAGTCTTAACATGGATCCAGTTCCCTAGTTATGTAAACTGTACCAAACTACATCTTTCAGCTCTTGTCTCTTAAGCATCCCTGCAATTCCCAATCATCCAATAGTCTCAAAGAAAATGTTTTGTAGATTATCATCATCATTTCTTCTTTTTCTTCTTTTTTTGGTGCTGGGGATTTCATGGAAGCCCAGAGCCTCGTGTATATGAAACGTGTGTTCTACACATTATTTCTTCCCTGAAATCTTGAGGCCTTGCTAGAGAGGAGACATTCTGCTGCCAACCAGGTGCCAAGTGGGTTGTACCCCGGGTAGACAAGTGAAGCATGCAGAACTCAGGATGATCACTAGCAAAGACCATCAAAATATCTTTAGTGGTTTCATGGTTTTTTGTCTTAGATAGATTCTCACTCTGTTGGCCTGGAATCTATTCACTATGTACCCCAGGCTGGCTTCAAACTCATAATCCTCCTGCCTCAGCCTCCCAAACCCTAGGATCACGGGCAGGTACTGCCAAGCTTGGCTCTGGTTTCATGTTTTATATGAAATATATCAACAGATATCAGTGGTTTGGACACATAGAAACATACTCAGTGGTTTTGTGTTTTACATGAATAAATACTTCACAGTTTTAATTAGCAAGCGGAATAATTTCAAGTTGCCCACGTTGTCAACGCTACTTGTCATGGTCAACCACGGTGCAACTAGTGAGGGAAAGAATCAAGCGGCTTCTTTTGGAACAAGGAGTCCAACATTTCTAGGGCGATTCTTCCGTCGGCTGGAAACTGGGCAAGTCCCTTTGGTTGCCATTAGATGTCACTCTAGACAGGCAGGCGCTACCTTGGAGCTGTGGCGCTAACTAACCGGAAAGGAATGCTGCCGTTTGGCTCCAAAAATGGATTTGACCTTGCTGCTGGGACTTGCCACGCCAAGAGTACCAGGAAACTGTGTGCCAGGTCCCAGCGATGGAGCGTGGAGGAAATATCCAATTGCACTGTATGCAATGGAAACCCTCTTTCCCTGGAACCAAAACAGAAAGAGGAATGAACAGTTCTCCCTTCCAACCTTCCCTCTCCCTGAAATCTTTCTTGGCCACAAGTTTCTGTTCTATGTGCTTATAAAAGAGCAGAACTAATATTTTCCTATTTGTTTAATAACTGCATTTTTTTCTGCTTGCTTATGTGAATGAAACACAACTTCCTTTACACTGTCCTATTCTTTTTGCTTTGATTTTTTTTTTAGCTTTTTTTTTTGAGATAGGGTCTTGCTATATAGTCCAGGTTGTCCTCGAACTTGTTATCCTCCTGCCTCTGCCTCCCGCATCCTGGGATTACAGGCATGCACCACCACGCCTGGCTGCCCTATTCTTTTTTTGGTCTTATGGCCTAAGAACAGGAAGTTGAAGAACTTATTCTCTGTTTCTCAAACTTTTTCAGGTTTAAAAAATTCAGTGGTAAGGTCTAGTGTCTTTCTGTCTGGCAAGAGTCCTCGATGTCTACATGTTTTATCTTAGGAACCCAGTGAACTATTACACAGAATATGTTTTGCCCAGGGTCTGGCCCACAGTACGTTCCTGAAGCTGAGCATGGTGGTACACACTTTTAATCCCAACATTCAGAAGACTGAGGCAGGAGGATCTCCGAGAGTTTGGGGCCAGCCTGGGCTGTATAGTGAGTTCTAAGCTAGCCTGAACTACATAGCGAGACTCTGTCTCAAAAAAAGTTAAAATAAAATAAAATAAAGACGAAATGATAGCTGATAAATCATTGGTAAATGGGAAGGTGATGTTGGGGAAGGGATGTAAAAAGAATGAAAATGTGTCACATACATGTAAAAACTACCCACAGTGACTGTATTCATTATATACTGCAAACATGTACTAATAAGAAAAAGATGCTACCTGTCATCATCATTACCATTATTTCTGCAGTGCTGTGGATTGAACCCAGGACCTTCCCACTGAGCTACATCCCCGGGCCTTCTTTGTTTTTTTACTCTGAGGCAGAGTCATGCTAAGTCACTAAATTGCCCAGGCTGGGCTTGAACTTGTGATCTTCCTGCCTCAGCCTCCCTGAGTGCTGAGTTCACAGGCCTGCACCTCTAGGCCCGCCATCATCACGATATTATTATTAATGTCTGGACTATGACACTAAGAAAACTGCCAATCAGGATCTAGAGTAACAAGACTAATTGCGAAGATACAGGGCCACCCGAGGCCCCTCCCATGGAGGCCGGGTACCCCAGACCAGGTTGTCACTGGACCGGCCTCTGCCTGAGCAATGTGACTACAGGAAGACAGGCAGCTTGGTATAATGAAGACCAATTATCTTGGTGGGAAGAGACACCACTTACTGGCTATATTTTATATGACAATATAGCTAGAGGTTTTAATTGGTAATTAGAATGTTAACTCCATTGTGGTTGCCTCTGACCCTTCTTATTATCAGCCACACAATTAGGAAGGGCACTGGCACTGAATACTGACTATATTTGGGGCCCCGGGCTAGACTCATGGCGTAATTTACATCCTCTGACTCCACTAAGGTTCCAGGTCTTCATCCGTGATGATAGGCGGGTGCTGTGAGAAATAGTCAATAACATATATTTTCTTGCCTTCCGTAGCCTTGTTTCATTTGAAACTGGGATTGGATTGCTTGTAAATCACTTCCAAGGCTTTCTGCTTTTCCAGTCCTTTCTCTGTTTTTGTCTAGCTGAGTGTGTTTGAGTTTTCACTCGGTCACAAAGCCCTCAGAGGTTAAAAAGCCACCTCTATCTGCTCAGTGCTGCAAAGAAATACAGCCATTTACTGCGAGGTTTTGCTGGCAGCGTTTCTGGGGCTAGGAATCAAGCAGTTCTCAAATTTTTTGGCTCTGCTTAAGAAATCAACTCTCCATCCTCTCCCAAATTAACCTGAGCATTTGATCGTTAGGAAAATTCAATCTCCATAAGCATCCTGAGCTAATATCAATATAAATACAGAACTGCCTAGCGACCAAAAAGAATGTTATTACTCACTCACTCTGATATTTAAGTACTGAATGTCAGATGGGGGAAAACTTTCACTTTATATAGATGTGCTTACATACGAAAGGGCTAAAGATGAATCAGGCAAGCAGCTCCCAATGCACGCAGGATACAAAGGATGTGAAAATACAGTAAAAGATGCCAGGTGTGGTGGCATATGCCTGTAATCCCAGCAATCTGGGAGGCTGAAGCGGGAGGATTGCAAGTTTGGGCCCAGCCTGGGAAATTTAGTGAGACTCTCTCTCAAAATAAAAAAATTTTAAAATGGCTGAGGTTGTAGCTCAGTTCAAAGGCCCTGAGTTTGGTCCCTGGCATCACGCATGCTTGCGTGTAAATGCGCAAGTGGGCGCGCGCACACACACACACACACACACACACACACACACACACACAGATGCTGTAAGGAGCTGGAGGTGTGCCTCAGTGATAGAACATTTGCTAGCATTCACAAGGTCTTTGGTTCTAGTCCCAGAATTGAAAACAAAACAAACAAACAACACCCAAAGCTACATTAGCTATGTTAGAGTCCTTCTTGATATCATGCATAGAGTTAAGTTCTTTGCTAGCCCCTGGGGTGGTTTAAAGGGGCAGAGAAAGAGCCTGGGTGCGTTTTCACTTCCTATTAAAGGGACAAAGGCTTCATGAACATGTTCAATTACCAAGAGTGGCAGAAGATGACCACTACTCTGTTCCTTATTTATTAGAAACCGATAAATTCTAGTTTAGTGAATTCAGACTAGATTCAAGTGAGGTTTATTCGTTTATTTATTTATGTATCTATCTATTTAATTATTTTGAGACAGGGTCTCACTATGTAGTTCAGGCTGGCCCTGAACTCTATATGTAGCCCACGCTGGCTTCAAACTCACAGTGATCCTCCTGCCTCAACCTCCCAAGTGTTGGGATTACAGGTGTGTGCCGCCATGCCCAGCCTGGTTTATTTTATGCTATTCTGACACAAGTCAAGTATTCTGACACAAGTCATGCACTCTGAGGCTGCAAAATCCGTTTGGCAGAAGACTGGAGGCAGTGAGCTCTCTTAGCTTTCTCTCTATACGATATGGGAACAAATAGCCCTGTTTAGCCAACGAACAGGTGCACCTCAAGACTTGAGCGGTTTAAATTTACCAGGCTGACCCAAGATAAATATAAGGTCTGTGTATTTTACAGAACAGAAGCAGGATGCCACAGGCCAGGGAACATGGGAAGGAAGGAATTCGTGGCTTTTTCACATGGTTTTCGATCACTGTCTCCTCTACCCTGTCCTCTGGGCCCTCCAGCAGCTGAAGGCGAAGCTATGTGACCTCAAGTATCTCTGTCCAGGAGGAAAGAAGAGAACCTAAACCCAAGGGGAATGTTGACAATGTGGGCTTGGCGAACGGAGAATGCTGGGAATGAGCCGCAGTCCAGAGTTCTCTTGAAGCTTGGCTTGTCCGCGCCCTGACATCCTTCATGAAAGATGAAGAGAGGCGACTCCCTGAGATGGGCTCTCTGCTTTGGGTACTGTGAATCCTATTTCTGAATCATATTGCTTTTCTGAGCCCACATGTCTTGTTATAGCTAGAAGGATTTCATCCAGTCTGGCACAGGCTGTGGAGAACTAAACATGCTGTCAAAATACTCCCTAAACTTGGGGTCCAACAAGACCGTCTTGGACCTTGTTTGTGCTAGGTGAGCGATCTACCATGGAGTTATATCCTTAGTCCTCACACTAAGACTAAGTCACACTGAGTCCCTCAGGCTGGCCTCGAACTTGTGATCCTCCTGCCTCAGCCTCCTGAGTAACTGGGATCGCACATGTGCACCACTACTCTAAGCTTTTCTCCCTTTCTCTTTCAGCTCCCCATTTCACTAATAACCACAACAACCACCTCTATCCTTTACTCACCACTGACTATTTAGTAGGCACTGTGATCCGTGTCCTCTGTTCATGACCTCATTTCACATTTATTGTTATTGGGGTTCTACAGATGATGAAACCAAAGCCTAGAGAGAGGTCCCGTGGTCAGTAAGTATCAGATCCAGAATTTGAACTTGGGTTTGTCTGCCTAGCCTCGGCTTGTAACCCCACCACCTACCACTTCAGTAACTCTGAGAACGCTGAAGTATTTAGCTGCACCAAACATGTTAGGAACTTTCTCACACCTTTCTTCATCAACCCGAAGCACATTGAATGCATACTCTTTGCCCGATAGCTAATTGGGTGCACATGCTTTTTGTATTGGGGGCACAGATTATTTCTGCAGAATGACTGGCTAGCCAGTCCATCAAAGTACGAGGCCTCTGGTCCTCTACAACCAAATCCTGAGCAAGGACGCTTTCAGTGGGACACGTCATAAGTAGCTTTCAAATGTCAAGAGGATCCTTTCAGATGCAGCTAGAAGACAGCACCAAGTGACACACCAGCCAGGTGTGGTGGTATATATCTATGATCCCAGCACTCTGGAAGGCTGAGGCAGGAGGATTGCAAGACCCTGTTTGGAAAACATTTTTTACAAAGGGCTGGGCATGTAGCTCAGTATGAAGGCCCTAGATTCAATCCTCAATACTGCCAAAAGAGAGAGAGAGAGAGAGAGAGAGAGAGAGAGAGAGAGAGAGAGAGAGAATCTATTTCTGGTTTAAGGGAGAAACTCTTAGGCTCAGAGCAAAGCTGGAGGAATCTTAGGGGCCCCCTTAAAAGACAAGCCCCTCCATTATGGGTGGTTGCTATGGACACAAGAAGAAAGGACAGGATTGCAATGAAAAACAGCCATGCAGCCTGCAATTTGAGATGTGGCTGCAGAAGGCCAGGTGGAATAACAGCTGACGGCACATCGCACACTCTCACAAAGCCTGCGCCACCCCAAGATAGAAAAGGGTTTTATAAACAGTCACCGATTGTGCCAACTCTTTGTGGTGACAATTGAGGCAGGAATCTAGCATCGTCCCTAAATAAACCTGCCTTCCTTCATGTAGCTTATTCATGCTGTTGGGGGAAACTTTGTAAGAATATACTTTATATACTTTGCAATTCAAAACAATCTTTTTTTTAAAGCCAATATTAGTGATCGAACCCAGGACCTTTGCACTGAGATATATCCAAGCTCTTTTAAATTTTTTTTTAAATTTTGAGACTGGGTCTTGCTAAGTTCCCAGGTTGTCCAGGTTGGGCTTCAACTTGTGATCTTCCTGCCTCAGCCTCTTTGAGTGCTGGGACTACAGGTGTGTGCCACTATGCTGGGCTTGGAAAGTACCTTCACACTCACCATTCTCATTCGAGCAGGTAAGGTTCCTGCCCTATTCTAGTCCTGGTGCTCAGTAAACTCTCTCTCCATACACTCCCAACAAGCAGCCAAGGGAGAGGGGCTGTCCTTGAGGAGCAGACCCTGGGAAGCAGTAGCGAGCAGGGTTCTAGATCTCCAGGCTCTGTCAGGGTAGAGCATTTGGGGACATATACTTAATTTTTTTGTTTTGTTTTGTTTTATTGAGACAGGCTCCCATTTGGTAGTTCAGGCTGGTCTTGAACTCACTATGTCCCCCCGACTAGCTTCAAACTCATGGTGGTCCTTCTGCTTCAACCTCTTGAGTACTGGGATTACAGGCGTGTGTCACCAGATTTACTTGATTTTAAACAAAGAGAGTCATAGTGATTCTATACTGGTACAAGAAGAAAACGTGAGAGAGGTTTCTTCCACCTTCCTCTTCCAAGTTTGCATTCATAATGTTCTTGGAATTAACAGCATATGAGCACAAGCAGTGACTGGAATGAGCCAGGTGGCTGAGAAGCACAGGCGATGGGGACAGCCTGAGTCAGGGGACCCTGTTCCCTCCCAGTGCTCACCCCGTCTCTACCCAGTAAATTCCAGCTTCTAGATTTGCAGGGCTACCTCATTCCACTGGCACGACCCTGGATCCCTGACTCCCACTTCATAGATGGGCATTTTAGAGGGCCGGGGATAGAGCTCAGTGGGAGAGCACTTGCCTAGTAATTGTGAAGGCCTGGATTCAATTCCCAGAACTGAAAAAAAGAAAAAAAATCTATGGGAGGAGGATCATCATGAGTTTGAAGCCAGCCTGGGCTACACAGTGAGTTCACAGCTAGTCTGAACTACATAGTGAGACTGTTTCAAATTTAAAAAAAAAAAAGGATGTAGAAAAGATCAGAGCTAAGGATGTTAAGGATGTTTAATAGCTGATAGACACTTTCTCTGAGCAAGCAAATCTTCTCATATAGCAGTTTTTTTAACCTTCTAAATTTTTTCATTTTTCCCCCTCAATGGGAAAAAGCAAATTGAATTTAAATTTTCCTTGATGAGAGAAATAAAGTACTAAGAAATAAGATTTTGTTAGGTAGAGTTGCACTTCAGAGAGCCACAAATGATGTAGTATCTAAGACTTTTTCCTCTCCCAAGAACTAATTTTTTCCCTTTTTGAGGCAATATTTTCCCTATGGAGAATATATATCATTGAGGAAAAATGATCAAGCATCTGCCTTACAGGAACAGAATTTTTCTTCTTGGATGCCATTTATGCCTGCCCCAGCCCACCTCTTCCTCTATCTTCTCCTTGTCCTCCTTTTTGCAGTGATGGGTATGGAACCCAGGGTCTTGTGCATGCTAGGTACTATATAGCAAGCGCTCTACCACTGAGCTATACCCCAACCCAATGTGCATCGTTTCTTTTTTTTTTTCCGAGACATGGTCTTGCTATATAGTTTAGCAGCTGTACAGTTGAACTCACTATGTAGTCCAGGCTGGCCTCGAACTCTCGGCCTTGGCCTCCTGGGTGCTGGGATTACAGGTGTGCACCATCATGCCTAGCTTAATATGCATTGTTGATTTAAAAATTATGAGCTGTATCAAGCAATTGGCATTACAATGCAAAATTTTAAAAAGTCTGTTATGTATGTTATCTCATTTAATGATGTTTTCTTTTTCCAACCAAGTAAAATTGGTCTTAATCACTTTGTTTCTGTTTTAAAATCTGCGGCCCAAGACTGACATCTTTGTCTGCCTTGTTGCTCGGCAGCCCTAGAGTAGCCTGGCTGTTTATCCAGGACAAAGGCGGCCAGGCTACACACTATCCCTTCAAGTTAAGCCCGGATTGTCCTCCCTAGTCTAAGAGCTGGAGTGGCACATTTGAGTCACCTGGGCCCTGGGGTGGGTGCAGCAGGCGTGTGCTCCCTAAATAGCATGCCCCCTGCTTGTGCAGACCCAGACGGCGATGGAAAGGCCACTTAATCTCTCCCATGGAGGGAAGACTGCAATGAAGGACAAACTTAGAGTTTTTTTTCAACTTCAACCCGCAGCCCATTTACCGTGTATGATCCTGAGTAAAACCACTTAGTGTGGTTGTCCCACATTTCTGCCCTTCTTAGATATGGGAGTGATGTCACTAAATCTGCACCTCCCTTTGGGGAGATGTCCTAAGAGGATCAGAGGTCACTAGGAAAAACAAAAACAAACAAAAACCCTGAAGGACCCTGGATTCAAGGGTTTATTACTAGAACTGCAAATAGATCTGAACTTTAGTCCAATAAAGAACATGCAGGGAGTTCTAAAGTTCAGCTGGTCATGAACGACATGCTAACCACACCCCATGATAAAATCAAAACAAAACCAAGGCAACAACCTGCGCTAATTGACCTTTTCATCCAAAACAGACCGCTCAGAGCAGGGTCAGCTCCTCCTGAGCACCTGTGTTTATTAGTCAAACTTGATCACAGTCATCACTGTGTCATCTGGCCCCTAAGCCCACCCCTCAGCTACAGAAGGTGGCGGAGACGACAGCATAGGGACAGTTCGGATGTCTGACACCACCAATTTGGCAAGGGATTGTGAAAGGCTAAGCAGAGAGGGGCAGGGGAAGGGCCGGGTAAAAGAGGGTAACGGAGTCTGGGTATGATCCTAGTATGTTATATACACGTATGCAAATGCCATGATGAGCCAGCACTGGTGCCACACGCCTGAGAGGCTGAGACAGGAGGATTGCAATTTTGAACCCAGCCTGGGTAATGTAGTGACTTAGGGAGAACGTATTTCAAAATAAAATATAAAAAAGGGCTGGGGCTGGGCCTGGTGGCACATGCCTGTAATCCCAGCACTCGGGAGGCTGAGGCAGGCAGATCACTGTGAGTTCAAGGCCAGCCTGGGCTACATAGTGAGACCCTGCCTCAAAAAAAGGGGGGGAGATGAGGAAGTAGCTTAGTGCAAAGAATCTCCAGTAATCCCAGTACCTCCCCCCAAAACCAGTCACAGTAAAATCCATTACTCTGTATAATTAGTATCCATTAAAAATCATCGTGAGTGGACACAGATTCAGTCCTATGGGGCCAATGTGTTGGCAGGAGCATAAGCTGCAGCGTTAGAAAATGTACCCAGGAGCCCTCAGTTGCACCTTATCTCTAAACATCATATTTTGACCAAGGATGTTATTATGCTCCGAGGTACTGACAGCACCTCTAGACTCCGACCCATCACCTTGCAAATTCCTGCCCTTTATCCCAAAGGGCACTGGGCAAAAATGTGCAGGTGAAATGACATAAACCCAGCACCCGAACGAGGGGAGAACAGCTTTCAGTGAAGAACCAGTAACCAGCAAGTTTTCCTTCCGGGAGTGCCTCTTGTCGAGTTCCCCCGGGAGTCCCCTAATCGCTCGGGTTTTCCTGTACCAAAAAGCAACTGGTCCCTTGAGTAAGGCAGGTGCTGACTGTGCTAAACAAGAATCTCAAGGCTGCGAGACTGATATGTCAAGCAAACTGGTGATGAATTCATTCCCTCCAGGAGGCAGCAGAGCAGAGCAGTTAGGAACCCAGGCTTTGTGCCCACACGATCCAGCAATTCCACTCCTGGGTATCTACCCGAGAGAAATGAAAACGTGTGTCCATGCCAACCCTCCTCTGTGAATGCTCATAGCAGCGTGATTTGTGATAACCCCAAAGTAGAAACAACCCAAATGTTCATCAATGGATGAGTGGATAAACAAAATTTGATACATCCATCCAAATGAGAGAATGAAGTACTGACACAGGCTGCAATGTGAAGGAATCCTGAAAATACCACGCTAAGTGAGAGAAGCCAGGCACCATAGGTCGCATAGGACAGACTGTATTTGCATGAATGTCCAGAACAGATAGGTTCATAAAGACATGAAGTAGATTATAAGTTGCTTGGAGCTAGGGGGGGAGGTTGGGGGGAATTGGAAATGACTGCTAAAGGGTACAGAGCTTCTTTTGGGGGTGATGATAATGTTCTAAAATTACCAGTGCTAGTGGTTACACAACTCTGAGAATATACTATTAACCATTGGATAGTATACTCTAAACGGGTGGATTTCATGGTATATGAATTAAAATAAGGACTCTGGCCTCAGGAGTCAAGACTGCTTGGCTTGAATCCTACTACTATGTACTATGCCTTAACTGGGGGTCTTGATGGCAAAACACTTAGGGCCTTAGTTTTCTCATCTCTGAAATGAGGATGGTAGTTTTTATTTATTTATTTATTTTTTTTTTTTAGGATGGTAGTTTTTATGTAAATACTCAGAACAGTGTGTAGTACCTGGTAAGACTTGCACAAGGG
Source organism: Hystrix cristata (assembly GCA_004026905.1). Taxonomy (NCBI): domain Eukaryota; kingdom Metazoa; phylum Chordata; class Mammalia; order Rodentia; family Hystricidae; genus Hystrix; species Hystrix cristata. Next base: position 108,325 of record PVJO010000408.1, on the reverse strand, counting down.
AGAACTATTACTGATATTATTATTAGTCTGCTGGAGGCTACTGGCTATCCCCCTGCTCCAGGGTCTTGCTCATCCAAGGCAAGTGCTTTGCACTGAGCTACACCCCTGACCCCCAAGCTGGTTTTAAGGCATGCAAGAGTAAGGAGGCTTAGCAGGCCTGAAGTGAGAAGCAGGCTGCTAATATTCTTCTGGATGCTGCCTCAGACCTTGGAAAAACCTTTCATTCACTAGTCCATCAAGTCTATATTACTGTGTCCTCGGCAATGCTGTAAGTGCTGGGAAGACAGCAATGACCAAAAAGGACCCAATTTCCTGCACATACGAAGGTTATATTCTAGTGGAGGAAGATTAGCTCTGAATGAAGAAGACACAAGAAAATGTGACAGTATTCTGAAGAACGGAAAGCTAGCCTGATGCAGACTGCGCAGTATGTTAGGTTGGAGGTCCAGAGCGTCCTCTTGGAGAAGGGGCTTATCGAAGCTCTCAGGAAAGGGAACGCTGGCTGTGGAAATAGCTGCTGCAAAGGTCCCGAGGCAGAAAAATGCTTGGAGGTGTTGGAGGAAATGAAGAAGGCCAATGAGGTGGTGGCGCGAGGAGCACCGGGGCGAGTCCTTACCTTTGAAGCTTTAGAAATTTGGCAGTAATGAAGACAACAAATAGCTTCTCTTAAAAATAAGTTGGCCAACTCGGTCCCACAAAGAGAATGTGCACACGAATATCATTTCAGAATTTTGGCTTCATGTAACTTATTCATGAAGTAAATTTGGAAACAACACAAGGACCTCAGTGGTTCTGAGTGAGAGCCAGCCTCTGAGATGGTGCTGCGCGACCCTGCTTCTGGGCACTGATTACCAGTGTGACTCCCCTCACACTGAATATGGCTGTCCCGTGTCCAATATAATATCATGGAAACGACAAAGTGTGATCCAAGGATTGGTCATATGAGACACAGAAGAGTCTGCGTTGTTCTCCCTGTGCTGGGGTAGCTAGCAGCCATGTCCTAAGGTGACTTAAACAGCTCTGCATCGGCATGACGGATGAGAAACGGAGGCCACGTGTCAGCGCCAGCATTAGCTCTACAGGCAGCTGAGCCAGGCCTGTGGGGGCTCCTGCCCCATCCAGCCTTCTCATGACTGCGGCCCTGGCTGATATCGCAAATACAACCTCCCGAGAGACCAGAGCTACAATCATCCAGCTAGGCTGCCACTAGAGTTCTGACCCAACCCACAGACACTGCCTTATGCTTGCTGTCTTTTAAGTCACCAAACTTTAGGTCAGCTTCTAAAAATGTAGCAATCAGTTACTGATGCACCATAATAAGGACTTGAGCTTTTTCTTTTTTTCTTTCTTTCTTTTTTTCTGTCCTGGAGATTGAACACAGGGCCTTCGCACTGAAGGACTTCCCTAGTGCTTTTTTATTTTGAGACAGGGTCTTGTTAGGTCACAAACTTGCCATCTTCCTGCCTCAGCCTCCAGAGTGCTGGGATTACAGGTGGCGCCATCATGAGCTTTTAGTCTAAATATGATGGGAAGTCATTTAAGGATTTCAAGCAGGGAAGGGACACGCTCTGACTTCTGTTGTGAAATGACCCTTCTGGCTACCAGATAAAGATATATTGCAGGGAGCCAGAAAAGAAGCAAGGGGCTAGTTAGAAGCTTCTGCAACAGTACAGGAAGTCTTGACATACTTGGGTCAGGGGCATAGACTTGGAAATAACAGAAGAGGGCAGAATGGGGTTGTAATTTGGAGTTAGTGCATGCTGGTATTTGAATATAGAAGGTGAGGAAAGGGAAGGAATGGAAAATGACAGGTTTCACTGGAGTAGCTGGGTCTCAGGCAGTGCCATTTATTGCAAAGGGGAAAACTGGAAGAAGAAATTTCTCTCTTTTTTTTTTTTAAAGAAGAAATCTCTTATAGGGAAGAGGCTATGAGTGTGGTTTGGGTGCAAAAGTTTGAGCTGCTTATTAGACAGTCAAGAGGTGGTGTCAAGTAAGCAACTGGATACAAGAAAATCTGAGGTTTAGAGGAGAGGTCAAGCTTGATGTAAATATGCCACTCTGTACGGTATCTATGGCATTTAGGACTATTATGATTTAGATCTAAAATGTCCCCCAGAAGTCTCATGTGTTTGGAAGATGATTGGATCATGGAGCACTACATCATCAACGAATTATTCCTTTGATGATTTTATGGCTGTATGTGCTGTTAGGAGATGGGGCCTGGCTGGAGGAAGGTCACTGGGGGCAGGATCTGGAAGGGTGTATTCTTGTCCCCTGCTTCCCGCTCTGCTTCCTGACTGCCACGGGGTGTACAGCATTCCTTCACCATGTCCTTTAACCATGCCACTTTGCCTAGGAGCAACCAACCATGCGCAGAATCCTCCGAAAGGCATGAGCCAAAGTAAACTGCTCTTCCCTTCAGGTATTTTGTTCCAGCGATGGAAACACTGACAAATCAAAGACTGTGGGACTGGATTTGGCCGACTAGAGAGATAATAGTGAGAATGAAGTAGGCTCTGCCCACCCTCATGTCTAGGGGCTGATGGGAGGAAAAATTAGCCATGGGAGTTGAGAAGGAACATCAGAGAGGTGGGAGAACTAGAACTGGGGGGACTCAGGAGCTAGGGGAGAAAGTCTTTCCAAGGGGCCAAGAACAGGTCAAGAACAATGGTTTATGTTCCAGGAAGCATGGCTGTCACACTACACAGTCCCAAGCACTCCACTGCGTGATGTTTTACTGTCCTTTAACAATTGCCACCTAGTTTTGACTGACACGTCTGCCTCTCTACATGAACTAATGCCCCGCTGGACTGGGAAGAAACCAGCTATTTCCTCCCATGAGCATACTGCCCAAGTTAGACCAACCTGCTTTTAGAGGACCCCTGTGACAGCTATACAAATATAGTTTAGATAGGGCAGGGGGCTCCCTTGGCTTTTTGCTTGTTTGTTTTTGAGATAAGGTCTCTCTGTGTAGTTCGGGTTGGTTTGAACTCATTATGTAGCCCAGGTATTGACCTTGAACTTGAGGCAATCCTCCTGCCTCAGCCTTCTGAGCACTGGGATAACAGAGGGGTGCCACCACAACCTAGCTCTTCTTTGACTTTTTTCAGATCTAGATACAGTTAACTTCAATCATGCTCAAAATACTTCAGTCTTATGTTCTCATGGTGGATACTGGTTCCCACCTGAACTAGATACCTCAAGAATTCTCCCATAATACCACTCACTGGTGCAGTTTTTGATCCAACAGCACTAACCAGGATGTAAAATGAGGCTCTACCCCTTACTTTTCAGTAAACCAATCTCTCACAAGGTACCTGTCTATATAGCTATCTCTATAGAAGGCCTCAGAGATGCAGGGATTTACATAGCAGAAACATGAATTTTTTTTCTTTTTTTTTGGTTTTGGTGTTTTGAGACAGGGTCTCACTATGTAGTTCAGGCTGGCCTTGAACTCACTTTGTAGCCCAGGATGGCCTCAAACTCACTGCATAGCACAAGCTGGCTTTGAACTTGCAGTGATCCTCCTGCCTCAACCTCCCTAGTGCTGGGATTACGGGCATTTGCCACAACATGTGGCTCAAAACATGAATAGTTTTAAACTCAATGTCAGGGTTTTTCCCTTAAAAGTCCTCTGCTGCTGAGCATGGTGGCACACCCCTGTAATCCCAGCACTGGGGAGGCTGAGGGAGGAGGATCAACATGAGTTTGAGGCCAATCTGGACTACATAGTGAGTTCAAGCCCAGCCTGAACTATATAGCAAGACCCTGTCTCAAAAAAACAAAACTAAACTAAACAAAATGTCCTCTGTCATTTCTACAGTTGAAGGTCCAACTTCCCTACACACTGCTGAGCCTTCCTCTCTGCCCTTCCCTCTCTTTCTCTTTCTCTTTCAATTCTAAGTTTTAGGTTTATGTGGGTTCATTCTTACTGCTTTGATGCAGGCAGACCTGGGCCGAATGTCTTGGTGCCTGTGAGTGAAAAGTTACAGTTTTTGTTATCACTGGGGAACAAACAGAAGAGGGGCTCCTGGTGCCTGGAATCCAAAGATCGATACAATGATACACTCACACTGTTGAGCTTGTTGGCAGGCAGCATTTCCCAACCTCTGCTCCAGTGATGTTTCCTAGCAGGTAATTCTTTGTTGCAGGGGCAACTCAGATTGAGGAAGCTATCTCACAGCAGCCCCGCCAACTCCCCTCAGCTGGGACAACCAAGTTCCCAGATTTTAAGTAGATAGTGGAATGAGTCTTGATTAATATCCTTTCCTTCATCCTCCTCCCAAATTCTCCCCTGTCCCTTTGTACTTAATCCTTACCCACTCTCAGTCCCTGATTTAGAAGCTGGTACAAGTGAAATCACGTGGTACATAATCTTTCATGTTTGGCTTCTTCTCTTTGGCATAATGTCTGTGCAATTCATTCATGTTGTGATGTGAATTGGTGGTTCATTTGTTTTGGGGGGGGCAGTGCTGTGGATTAAACTCAGGAAGCACTGAACAACCCCGGTCCTTTTTTTTTTTTTTTTTTTGAGTAGGAGAATTTATTGGGAAATAGGAATGAGGAATAGGAATAGCTCCCGAGACAGAAGGGGTCCTGAACGTGTTGGCACAGGCTTTTTTTTATTATTTTGAGAGACAGGGCCTTGCTAAATTGCTCAGGCTGGCCTTCAATTTGTAACTCTCCTGCATCAGCCTCCTGAATAACACGCATTACAGGTGTACACCACTATGTCCAGCTGTTTATTTTTACCACTGAGTAGTATTCTCTTAATATGGATATACCACTATTTGTTTATGCCTTCTTCTTTTGATGGATTTTTTTTTTCCTTTTGATGGATATTTGAGTCGTTTCCCATTTGGGGCTATTGTGAACAAAGGCTCTGCATGGCTGTTCATTGTATCCAGAGATTTAGACTTGGCAGATTGTGAATACAGCTTGGGAATGCAGACTGTGGTGTGGCCTGCTGCTTGCACTGTGTGGTGGAGTTGTGGACTCTGTTTCCAAACCAAGTATTAGAATTGCTTTGTGGGCAGTGTTTACAATGGAAGCCAGTGGGACCTCAAGAATGAATCACAGGCCCAAGAAGAGACCCTCGTCATTGAGACTTCACTGCTATGCATGTGTTGGAGATGTTGGAGGAGCAGCTTCTCCTAATAATGTCACCTGAAATTTAAGGTGACATTAAGCTCCTGCAAGGCTAGGGTATAGCTTGGTGGTAGAGCTCTTCTCTAACGTTAGCAACCCCTGGGTTCAATCCCCAGTACTGCCAAGAAGAAAAAAAAAGAAGGGTCTTGCCAACAGAATAAGCTGAACACAAGAACTGCCCACTTGAGAATCAGCAGCTCGGGCCGGGGATTTAGCTCAGTGGTCAGAGAGCTTGCCTCGTAAGCACAAGGCTCTGAGTTCAATCCCTGGTACCAAAAAAAAGAGAGAGAATCAGCAGCTCTAGTAAGCTCAAGGCCCTGAGTTCAATCCCCAGCACCACCCTGCCCCCCAACCCCACCAAAAAAAAAAGAATCAGCAGTTCAGATAATTTCAGCAGGCTTCACATTCCAGTTACCCTCAGTCACCACCCTAAATACCAACGCCTGTCATCAACTCCTCTTTCACAACCTCTGAGCATTTCCTAGCAACATTTTCTTCCACTGTCCTCTCCTTCAGACTTTCACCCGGCCTTATCTGAAGGCCCTTGCTTCTTTGTGGAGAAAATCTCGACTATCCAACCATCTCCGGATCTGAGGAACCTCTGGCCACCTCCTCCCTTTTCCTGAGAAATGTCTTTCCCATGGAGAGGCCGCTTCCTGTCGAGTGGAGGGAGCATGAGTTCCAAACCCATGTACCCTGGGCCTAGGACACAGCAGTAACATTTTCCTTGTTTTTGTGGCTACTTCCAGACCATTCTGCTTTCTTTCGTTTTAAAACCACTACTTTTTTTTTTTTCCAGCACTGGGGATCAAACCCATGGTCTCTCACATACTGGGCAAGTGCTCAACCACTGAGCTATAAACTCCCAGCCCCAAACTCCTTCTTCTTTTAAGGATCATTCCTTCTGGAACTCCACATCTTATACTCTGTGCAAGTCCTACCATGACCCTGTGTGGAGGAGATATCCAAACAGCTTGGACAATAAGATTTGAGACAGGGTCTTGGTAAGCTGTTCAGGTTGGCCTTGAATTTGCAATTCCCCTGCCTCAGCTTCCCAGAGTGCTGGGATTACAGGTGTGTCCCACCATGCCGGGCTAAGATTCTTTTCTGGGGTTTGTTTTATTGTTGTTTCAGATCGGGTCTTGCTGTATTGTTGAGGGTAGTCTCTGACTCCTGTACTTATGCAATCTTCCTGCCTCACCTTCTTGAGTGCTGGGACTATGGGCACGTACCATTGAATGCGACGAGATTCTTTACATTTTTTATGCAAAAGGTCCTGGATGTCCACATGATTATTTTTAGCCCCAGACTTCCATGGCCTCACCCTGGACTTTGTCTTCACTTGAATAAATACATAAATAAATAAACAAACAATATATTTATGAATTGGGACATACCAAGCTCCTGCTCAAATTATATACTCTGCTTGCAGGTTCAAGGTATCCACAATGGATCCTGCGAGAGGAGAGGTTATGTTGAAAAGACGCGTGGCTCAAAATGATTATTCTAATAAAGTTCAGAAGGGTTGGAAGAATAGTCCAGAGAATTCACAGGCAGTATATTCACAAAGCCCAGAGCAAAATCATTCAGAGCCTAACACACACACACACATCTAATACTCATAGACAGCAGTTGGAGCAGCATGCACTTAATCAGATGTTCCCTCAAATACACATTCCTATCTCAAATTCAACTCTTGGCACCCTGTCCAACCCACTCCCCTGCCTTACTTCCTGATACCACTTGCCATTGTTTTGGTTTTTTTTTTTTTTTTTTTTTTTTGGTGCTGGGGATTGAACTCAGGGCCTTGTGCTTGTAAGGCTAGCACTCTAACCACTGAACTAAATCCCCAGCCCCTGTTTTGGTTACTTTTTTACTGTCTCTTTGCAAATCTTCCCACTCCAACTCAAATGTGATCTCCACGAAGGGAAGGGTTTTTATTTACTTATTTCTTGCGGTATTGAATCCCTCTCTCAACACACACAGAGCTTTGAAATTCTTTCCTAAAGTCATGTCACCATAAAAGAGATAACCTGAAAGCTGATCATTTCATGGTTTTTATTACCTGCTGTCACACGGCCCAGCAAATATATGGTAACAGTGTGCAGTAAGTTCGGTAATGTATAAATGTGCTGGTTTCACCAAGGCCCTTGCAGTGTGAGTGTGTGTGTGTGTGTGTGTGTGTGTGTGTGTGTCTTTGAACCCAGGGCCTTTGGATTGACCCACATCCTCAACCCTTTAAATTGTTTTTATTTTGAGACAGGATCTTACTAAGTCACTAAGTTGCCCAGGCTGGGCTCAAACTTGCGATCCTTATCGTTCAGCCTCCTACAGTGCTGGGATTACAGGCATGAACCACCATGTCCAGCTAAGTTTTATGATTGTATCCCCGTGTTCTTTTCAATTTAACATTCTCTGCTTATTACTAAAATCAAATCCTCCCCCCACAACTAAACTCCTTATATTTGCTTTCCTCATGTCAGCTGTCTGCTCACATCCCTTGATCATTTGTTCCATCCTTTCAAAGAGCCCAGAGGTCTCTGAAACTTTGGCTGTAACAACAGATAATGTATCAGTCATTTGCAGTGTGTGCAGCCTGATTCTGTTATTTCTGGCAAAGGACTTTCATTGTGATTGTGGTGTTTAGCTCAGTGGAGTGAAAAGAATTTTAGCCCAGATATCTTAAACCGACCCCATTTCCTCCTGTCATCTTTAAACAAATGACTAGGTGGAGAAGATGGAGCAAAGAGGAAGGATGCTCCCATGGGCGGTAGGAGGAACTTGTTTCAGCTTGCAGGTAGTTCCAAGAGTCGCTCCTCATTCAAAAGTCTGAATCAGGCCTGAATCACTCATGATTTCTGATTCGCTTCTCAGCTCTCCATCTAGATGAAGTTTTATAAACAAGAATGTTCCCTACCTGATGCATTTTTCCAGTTTTTTTTTGAGATGGAGTAGTTACTCAGGCTTACCTCAAACTCATGAGCTCAGGCGATCCTCCTGCCTCAGCCTCCGGAAGAGCTGGGATTACAGATGTGTGCCACTGCACCCAACTTGTCCAGTACTTTGCTGTAAGTTAGCCTTTTTCAGGTACCTTGGAGCAGGATAGAAGTGGTTTCTATCATTATAACTGAGATGATATGATATTTTCCCTTCTCTTTCCCTAAACTTTATGTCCAGTTACCTGCAAGATTTTGCCTGTTCTGTCCGTAGCTCTTGGACACATCACCTTCTTGACATGCATGCTGCTACCACCTTAGCACAAGGCCCAGGTTGCTCTCACTAAATTGCTACATTGCCCAGGCTGGACTCAAACTTGTGATCCTTCTGCCTCAGCCTCCCAGAGTGCTGGGATTACAGGTGTACGTCACTACACCTGTCTACAAGAAACTTTCTGAAAACCCTATACATTTCTCTCTCCTCCCTCCCATCTGCTAAGGGTACTCTGTCTTTACCTGTTAACTTCTCAATTTGTTTTGCAGCAGCAGAGTAACAGGTGAAAAGTGTTTCACCTAATCAGCCAAAGCAATTCTCACTCTCCACCCTAAAGCCTTTTTCCCCCTCCCTCCAAGCTTCCTCCACCTATCTCCTGCTCTAGACAGTCCTGGTTCTTTTCTTCACACTTCTCTTTTCTCATCTACTGGTAACTGCATGCTATCCAAGGTAAGTCCTCAGCCCTGACTTTCGCTTACTATTCTCAAACTGTGCAGTAGTCTGGGGGCCTCGGCAGGTGGGAGGAAGGAAAGAGATGGTGTATACTCGTGCATTATTATCTTCCTCTCAAAGGTATCAACAATGTGGAAGGCAAAGTGGTACCGTTGTCTGTAGGGAATTGTGAAAAAACAGACAGGGAAAAGCCCACCTGATCTTAAAAGTAAGGCACCAACCAGGAAGCAAGGAGGTGAGAAGGGCATTTGAGGCCAGGGAACACCCCCAGCTACATCAAGATGGGAAATCATATGTCAGACTAGAGGGGAAGGGACTGAGAATACGGATGGAGAAAGAAGTAGAGAGATCTTTTTTTTGCAGAAATGTTGAGAGGGAAATAGATGAGAAATCTCGACTGGAAGGCTTTGATCTCATCAGGGTCATTTTGGCAGGGAGAGACAGGAGTGGCTTCAGAAAAATGAAAGATTTTACAGCTGCTTGGGGTTGCTAGACAACCAACAAGACATGGTTAAAGGACCTTCAGAGCCTCAGAAAGGCTAGTCATGGTGCATTTAGAGTGGGTACATTGACACTTTCTGGGTTCAGTAATTTGATTTAGTCTTTCAGCAAAGTTTTAGCTGAGAGGACAGACAGACTGGAGGTCAGGGGTGATAAGTATGTTGCACAGTTCCCGAAATGGCTGGGACTCAGTTCAAGTTTGTAGAATGATATAAAGTACAAAGGAGTAGAAAAGCAAGTGTGGCTAGAGGAGCCTACCTACCGTGTGGAGCAGGGGAGAGGCAGATTGACTGTCCAATATTTGTTAATTTCCCATAGGTGCCATGTAGCTATTAGGGGATGAAGTGGAAAAACCCAAGACTAGGCAATTGACTAATTCAGTCCAACAACATTAAATGGATACAAGGTACCAAGAAAGACTGTGGAATCTGCAAAATAAGTCAGCTGCCCTCAGAGAGCTGAGGTCTTCCACAAACCATGATGCTTTCAAAACCATACTTTTTTTTTGTAAGGGAGGCACTGGACACACAAAGAAGGAGGCACAGCACTGTACACCAAGAGTCAATGAGTAAGTCAGGCAAGGCATTTGTAAAAGTAGCATTTAAGGAGGACTTTTAGGATAGGCATGTATTTGAATGTTGGCCTTACTGTTAGATAATAACCTTCAAAACACAGAGAAGCACTGCACAAAGGAGGAGAGGTGGGAAGGTCTCTGACATGTTTAAACAATGGTGGTTAATCTACCTAGCTGAGTAGTTTGGCTCATGGGGAGCTATGCCTGGAAATGTATGTCTGAGTCAATTTATGAAGAGTTCTGAAGATCAGGTGGAGAGATTTAGAACTGTTTGCAAAGATAAACTGAAGACTTTGTTATACGCAAGAAAGTAACATGATTCTAAGGGCGTTTTAGGCAACAGCTGAACTAGTTTAAAAACACGATTAGGTAGTAAAACTGGCTTTTTCTGGTCGGGAAAGAGGAATCTTAATTACATGATTAAATTCATTAATGGGGGAAGGGGCTCTTACTTCCCAGGGCCAGCATGGCCCTTTTTTGATTTTATAAACAGATTTTATTTTTCAAAAACAAGTCTGCCATACTTGGATCTCTGGGAAAAGAGAAGTAAATAGGGACACAGGCTTGCTTTGTTTTCCCAAGAGAGGTTTCCCAGGCGATTTCTCTAATTATCCAGAAACAGTTTTTTTTAAATTTGTTTTTCCCTTTAGATTTCGGCCAGGCCGAGGAGGAAACTGCAGTATTGCCTTAGATTCTCCAGCTTTGGTTTAGATGCAGTATTAGTCCCAAGAGACTCCGTCTAAGGTCTCGGAGCACGTCGTCATCTCGTCATCTCTAGGCATTTGTCCCCAGCAACAAGGAATAGCTCAGAAAAAAAGTAGAAGAGACGGGGAGCTCTGCAAAGGGCTTATTTTTAAAAAGAAAGAAAAGAGGATATCTCTTTAATTCCAAAAGAAAACAGATCGAGCGACAGCCTCGCACTTGCCTCCGATCAGGGCCTTCGGAAAACACAGCGCGTGAGCTTCTACAGCTGGGCGACCTTCTGTGCGTATCAATTGGCACATAATTCCGCCAGGCTCCCAGAGAGGCGGCTAAAGCTACAACTAGCGCGCCATAGAACCAATAAGAAGCCTGAATTCTCCGCTTGACTCGGATTCTGACCAATCGGCGCCAGGAACTTTAGTTTGTTGGCCAGAGCTTCTGTTGTCCGGGAAGAGAGGCAATCCCCCCCTATTGCCAGTAACGGACATGGCTGCAGCCCCTGGAGGAGGGGACCTGAAGTGAGGAGGGGACGTGAAGTGAGGAGGGGGCTGGGAGGGGAGAGGATGCGGGCGAGGAAGACGCGCCCCGGGGCCTGGGTAAGTACGAGAAGGCCCGTGGCTCGAAAGTGGGGAGCACGGGGGCGGAGGGCTCGTCCTTCCGCGTCCTCTGGATTCTTGGCTAAGGCGAAGGGAGTCTGGGGTCTGCACCCAGAGAGTAGCCTCAGAGGACCCCTTCCTTGGGGGCGTCAAGGGCCTGGCTGTTGCCTCGAGCCGTTTCCTTCCCTTGCACCCTCGAACTCGCCCTCGGACGTGGCTTGTCCCCTTGGGTGGGTGGGTGGGGGGTCCCTCAACAGAAATAAAGCGTCGTTCCAACAAAGAATCCTTGCCCTAGCTTGGCCGTGGCTGGGCCCTGGGCCAGAGGCTCTCGACGCTGATGCCATGAGTATTTATAGTCGTCTGGGAGTCCCCGTCCTTGGGCCAAATAAAGACCCTTGTCTTCCCCGCGCGCGCTCTCCTCGTGCTGACCGCGTCCTCTGTCCCCTGTGAATGGAGTTGCGAGGGGCTCATCACAGAGCTGAGCTGCGATGTTGCAGTTTGAAACGTGTTTTTTCTTCTCTTTTTTCTTCGTCTTTTTCTCTTTCCAGAATCGTTTTCAGACTCACCAGAAGCAACCTTAGGATCACTATATTTGCCATCCTATAAAGCAATTTTTGTGCTCAGCCCTCTTTCCTCCACCACAGACGCCAAAGCCCAGTTCTCACAGACCCTTGCTTGCCACGATGTGAGCCCCTGCCCGGTGTCTGGTGCCCAGTGCCAGACGCCAGCAAAGCCCTGCTCTCCGTTCATTGGTGTGTAACCATGGGCTGCACTTTGGCGTATTCATTGATTTGGTCACGTGCTGCTCCATCCCACCCTTTCCTCTGAGTTTTTCTATGGCTTTTGAGGAAAAAGAGAAGGGAGTTGAATGCTCAGTTGTTTCCCTTTTGGTACATGGTTTTGTGCATTGAGTGGGATGCTATTTTCCCATGCTTTATCCTAGATGCTCAGCTTAGTGGCATAGTTAAGTTACTCCCTAGGGATATTCTTGAGAGATAAAAGTGTTACCGTGGAATGGACAGATATAGTAAAAGTGGGGAGGGGGTGACTTAACATGTTCATTTTACAGGTGTGAAAACTGTCTGGAGAGGCAAAGGGGCAGGGCCAGGGCCACCTGGAGCCAGACTAGAATCCTCAACGCCAGACTCCTGGGTTCTTCACCCAGTGAAGCCAGTTGTTTCCTTGTGTGATCTGAGGAAATTAAATTCTACCTCACAGTGTGGTTGTGAGCAGTAGATGAGATGCTATGGGATGGGATGGGTGTGGGTAGGATCCCTAGCACACTATTGAGCACTCACTAGGTACTTAATGCTTTTTTTTTTTTTTTTTTGGTGCTGGGGATCAAACTCAGGGCCTTGCGCTTGCTAGACAAGCACTCTATCACAGACCTAAATCTCCAACCTTCATTTATTAATTTTAAGTAACAACCAGGTAGTTCACCAGCTGATTCCTTCCTTCTTGCCTTCCTTCTTGGGCCTCACACGGGCTAGGCAATCTCTACCATTGAGCCACATTCCAGATCTTTCTAAAATTTTATTTTTATACAGGGCGTCACTGAGTTGCCCAGGCTGGCCCAGAACTTGTGAGCCTCTTGAGTAGCTGGGAGTACAGGAAATCACCACCACACCTGGCTGGTTTCTTATATTAGTATTTACTGTGGTCGCTTTCTTTTGGGGCATAAATTATTTCAGTGGTTTTTCAGTCAGGACCAAGGGGAGCCTTGTCCTTGGTTTTTGGCAATCATAGTGTCATTAGAGATGTCATTAATGGGACTGTGTTGGGTACAAGAACATCATGGAAGCAGAAAATAATTGAGAACCACTGAAGGAAGAAGAAATACCACTGTGGTGTCTTTGTATGATACTCTGGGCAAAGGAAGAGCTGATCTTAGTATCCTGAAGAGGTATTTTAACCTGAGGATGGTGGTGCACACCCATAATACCTGCTGTTTGGGAAGCTGAGGCAGGAAGATCAAACGTTTGAGCCCAGCTTGGGCAATTTAGCAATTTAACAAGACCCAATCTCAAAAGAAAAAATAAAAAAGCACTGGAGATGTAGCTCAATGTGAGGGCGCAGGGCTCAATCTCCACTAGTGGAGGAAAAAAAGTAAAAAAAGCTGGGAATGTAGCTCGGTGCGAGAGCACTTGCCTAGCATGTTCAATCACTAGTTCCATACATACACAAAAAGTAGTCTAAAAAGTTTGAAAATCATTGTAAAGATCAGAACAATCCAGAACATAGACTCTCATTACCCCCAAGCAAGAGATAACATGTTTGGATTAAGGCCACAAACACTTTGTCGTCTTATTTCACCTGCCCTGTGAGCTCTAACTTCCTTGCTCACGGGTTCCATGTCAGAGATAAACACAGGAACCTGATGGGTACTGGGGAGTAGTGTATTGTCCAGGGAAGTTAAACACAAAGCATCCACTTAAGAACTAGTCTCCAAATAATTGAGAGTTAACTGCCCTTGAAACCACTCCCCCACCCACCTCACCATGCCCCTTGTTTTGGACTTCAGAAGATTAGACCAGGAGAGACTGGGCTGGGCAGTGAAATGGAAGAAAAGAGAAAGTACCTCATATTTCTATTTCGAGAAGTTGCTAGGGAGTGCCAGCACCTAGTGTGGAGAATCAGCCTTTTGGAAATCTTAACTCCTGTAGAATTAATGAGCAATGAAGGTCACAATCCTTTGGTTCCTCCCTGTAACTTTTTTCCCTAAATTGAGCTCCAGAAACAGATTCTGTAATGGGGAGGGAGGAGCAGTAATAAAATGCTGCCCACACCCAAGGCTTTATTTAACCCAACCTGGTGAGTCAGGTATGAGCTCTTACCATAACACTGCAAGCTGGCAAGACACAGGTCCTCTGAGGCTCTTCCTGTGAGGAGGCCCTGTGCTGGGCTTGGTACCGACTAGTAAACATGTGTCTGTTTTTCATCTTACTGTGTCAGTGTTGCTTTCAAGGTTGCTGAAAAGATAGACTCCTTTAAAAATACTCTTTAAAGTGAATGTAAGCATGCTGCAAACATCCACTAATAAAATAAAATATATTGTTTATACTGTAGTTTCCAAGCAGACCTAGGTTTGTTTACAGGAGCACAGGTGAACTAAAGTTTAGTCTGGCGGCTGAAACAGGAATGTTTTTTCTTCCCAAAAGACCCGCCAGCCAGAGAATGTGTGGTTTGGTGATCAGGGTTTGTATAATAATCAGCTTTGCCCGTGGCTGCTGAGACACTAGTAAACAGTATGGTCACAGGGCCAGCAAGTGGTGTGAAGGCCAGATTTTGACCCAAGGCAGATGCCTGCCTAAGGCCAGTGAATCTCACGCTGATCGCTTTGGAATTCGTTAGTTCCAGAGGCCAGAAGTAGTGGGGGGTTGGAGGGTGCCCAAGAGAAGGAGGAGCTTGATGGGCTCAAAGTGGCATTTGGGAAACCTGAAATTTTAGTGTAACTATGTGATCCAGGTTTTCATAATTTCAAGATCCTCTTGAAAAAGATATTTGTGATACTCGCGGAACAGAAAACTCCTGGGAAACACTGGAAAGATGTGCCCTGGAAAGAGACTGCAAAGTGGACTCCAAGTACAAAATCTACCCTTAAACTGACTAAGTCCCCCAGGGGAGACTATTGCTTGGTGACATGGGTGGAGCTATTGCAAAACCAGGACCAGTGGTTGCTGATTTTTTTGGTGCGTGATAAAATACGTGTAGCATAAAATTTACCATTTTTACCAGTTCTGTAGCATTAAGGACATTTGCATTATTATGCAATCATTGCTGCCATCCATCTCTGGAACTTTCTTATGTTCCCAAACTGAAACTGTGTGCCCGTTAAGTACTGTGCTCCATGTCCCTTGGCAACTACCATCAAACTTTCTGTCTCCGTGATTTTGAATACGCTAGAAACCTCACATGAGAGGCACCATCAATATTTGTCCCTTTATGACTGGCTTATTTCACTTTGCATAATGTCTTCAAATTAATCCATGTTGGATCATGTGTGAAAATTTCCTTCCTTTCTAAAACAGAATTACGTTTCATTGTAGGGTTGTACAACATTTTGTTTGTCCATCATATCCGTTAGGGAGCACTTGGGTTGCTTATGCCTGTCAGCTTTTATGAATGAATAATGCCTCTATGAATATGGGTGAATAAATATTATTTTGACTCACTATTTTCACTTCTTTTGAGTATATATGCCGGGAAGTGAGAAGGTGCTGATTTCTTTCTTTTTTTTTTTTTTTTTTTTGATACTGGGGATTGAATGTAGGGCCTTCACACTGAGCTACATCCCCAGGCCTTTTTAAAATTTTTTATTTGAGATAGGGTCTTGTTAAGTTACTAAGTTGCCCAGCCTAGGCGCAAACTTGTGAGCTGCCTGCCTCAGCCTCCCAGAGTGGGGGATTACAGGCCTGGGCCATCATGCCCAGTTGAGTCTAAAGAAATGTGACCCAAGGTCACAAAAAAATTTTGGGGGGGTGCTGGGGATTAAACTCAGGGCCTTGTGCTTCTAGGCAAGTGCTCTACAACTTGAGCTAAATCCCCAACCCCCACAAAATTTTTATCCTATATCTTCTCGAAGTTTTATGGGCCTATGATCCATTTTGAATATATATATGGAGAGAGAAAGAGAGCGAGAGAGAGTGAGTGCGAGAGCACACATATGCCAAAAAATGTCTGTATCAGGAAAAGAAAAGCTTGTATAAATATTTTAATAGTAAACTTATTGAGACATCACGAGATTAATACAAGTTACCTTTGGCCTCTACATCTGTAAGAGGTACTCAAAGTGGTGGCCCTTAGCTTCCAAACATTTATTAGTATGATGAACTGCTGAAGTATATATACTTTTTTTGGCAGCCTCTGTGTATATATATCTACATCTATCTGGAGATATATTTCCAAAATAGTTTGGGGTTTTTTGGTTTTTTTTGCATCTGAATATTCAATTTTTCTGGCACCATTTGTTGAAAAGATTTTTCATTATCCTCTGAAATTATCTTTGCACTTTTCTCAAAAATCGATTGTCCGTATGTCTGGATCTATTTCTGGACTCTCAAAAACCAAGTCAATACCACACTGACTTGAGTTTTGTAGCTTTATAGGCCTAGAAGTCAGGTGGTAAACATCTTGCAGTTTTGTCCTCTTGAGGTAATTTAAAGTGTCTTTTATGAGTGGGCTTGAGTTTTGTTTGTTTTGCTTTTCGAGACAGGGTCTCACTATGTAGTTCAGTCTGTCTTTGAACTCATGATGTATCCCAGGCTGGTCTCAAATTTACAACTTTCCTCCTGCCTCAGCCTCTGAAGTGCTGGGATTACAGGTGTGCACTACCACACCCACCTTCAAGCATTTTTTTAATATAAAGAAACTACTATATTTCTTGCTTTAGAAGAGATCATATAAAGTCATCTCTTCCCTATCCTCTACCTAGTGTATTAATTATCTTCCTAATTTCTCAGCCTCTGCTTGATTCACTGTGGTAATAGGGAACTTACTGCCTCCCAGGGCAGCCTATTGCATTTTTTATACAGTTCTAATTATGTAGAAAATATTACCCATATTTAGTCCTAATCTGCATTTTATAAGCCTCCTCCCTCTCATCCTAGTCCCTCTAGTCCCTGTTTTGGGGAGCCTGGCCCTTCTTCCTTCTTTCTCTCCTCCTTCCCTTGTTCTCTTCCTCCTTTATCCTCCTTTCTCTTCTTTTTCTTTTTGTGGAACTGGATATTGAACCTAGGGCCTTCACATTGGACATTATCTCCAGCCCTTTTTGTATTTTGGTGATTTTGTGTGTTTATTTGTTGTTTTGTTTTGTTGTTGTTCTTTTTGGTGCTAGGGCTTGAACTCAAGGCCTTGTGCTTGTGAGGCAGGCACTCTAACCACTGAGCTAAATTCCCAGCCTGTTGTTTGTTTTTGAGACAGAGTCTTGCTATGTCCTTCAGGCTGGCCTTGAACTTGTGACGGATTACAGGTATGCACCACCATGCCTGGCTTGTTTTTTATTTTTTTAGGTGCTAAGCTGCCTAGACTGGACTTGAACTTGCAGTCTTCCTGCTTCAGCCACCACAAGCCTGTCTCTTCTTATCCTTAGTAGCCATTATGCCTTCACAGCCGTGTTTTCCCCAGCTGTGTGCTTTTGTGGTTCTGGTTAAGTGTGTTCAGTTCTTTCTACCATTTCCCATGTCATAGTTTCTTCAACATGGTTGCTGCTCTCTGGAAGCCTTTCAGTTTTGTCAGTGACCTTTAATTCTGTGATGCACAAATGGACAAAACATTCCAAGTATATTCTGCTAGGTACAGGAATCAGAGTCATCCCTGTTGTCTGTTAGTTCAGCCTGAGAGTGAATGTACTTTAGATGGCCATGCTTGCTTATATTGAAATTGTGTTTAACTATGCAATTTATGGTATTTTGTACAGTAGTTTTTGAGCATGGACTCAGGGCCCATTATTTTTTCCTGCTAAATTGAACCTATTAGATTTGGCTCCTCATTTCAGCATTTTAGCCTGTTAAGATCTCCTTGGATCTTGCCTTGCATCTCCTTTCCAGGTTTATGCCAGCCAGGAATTTGATTAGCATACCATCTGTTTTCTCACCCAAGTCATTGATAAAAATATTGACTAGAATGCCACCAAGGATAGCAACCCATGGCTTGCTACTGAAAACCTGCCTTTAGCTTAGCACTGATATATCAATTAGTTCCCTTTGAGCACAGCTATTCAACTGAATACAGATCCACCAAATTGTTTGGTTAGCGTGAAAGCCCTAATGCAGATTGTGTTAGAAGGGCGCAGAAGTACAGCCAGCTCCTCACCTCACCCTCAGAGGGAGCCTTGTGCCCCCACTTGCCTCTTTCTTACCTCAGTTCTTAGCTTGGGAGTAGGAAGCATTTATGCTTTTTGTGTTGGCCCCTGAGTGGTCTGTTTTCCCTTTCACTGACACAAAAAAGCCTTGAAGTTTTCTGACTAGATCCCGATATTTTAGGAGGGTAGAGATTGGATCAAGGTGAGAAGGGAAAGAAATGACAGGCAGAAGGGTGAAAAGAACGTTGCAATAATCCTGGTTTGCAGCTAGACAAAGATGGCAATAGTAGTCATGAAAACGAAGGTTGAATGCTTCCTACATCATCTGTTGTTTATAATTCCTGCTTACTGTTTCAATTTGAATTGTAGTTATCTTTTTTTCATAACAGTCCGAAGCTGGCTATAGTATCAGAAATCCCCCTGGGGAAGAGACTCTTACCTATTTTTTTTTTTTATTTGTTTGTTTGTTTTTTTGAGACAGAGTCTCACTGTGTAGTTGGGGCTCATTTTAAACTCACTGAGTAGCCCAGGCTGGCCTTGAACTTGCAGTGATCCTCCCAAGTGCTGGGATTATAGGCATGTGACACCACACCTGGCTGAGACTCTGTTTTATACTTTGAAAACAGAACCATTCCTTTTACTTCCTCATTAAGCATACGCAGTTGCCCATTGTGTTAGTTTTCTATTGCTATAACAAATTCCTGAAGTAATCATTTTAAAAGGTGGAAAGATTTATTTTGGCTCACAGTTTCAGAGGTTTCAGTCCATGGTTGGTTGCTTGACTACTTAGCTTTAGGGTTGTGGCAGCACAGTACAACAGCAGAAGAATGTGCCAGACAAGGTCATTCGCCTCACAGCAGCTGAGAAGCAAAGAGAAAGACAAGCAGGGGCCAGGGTCCCAATATCCCTGTCAAGGCCCCTAGTGGCCTAACTTCTTTTATCCAGGCCTCACCTCCTAAAGGTTCCAGCACCTCCCAGTGGTGCCACAGGCTGGCAGCTGAACCTTTAACACATGGGTCTTTGGGAGACTACTTCAAGTCCAAACTATTATGCTGCCTAGCATAGCTTTACAAATAGTAGGTACTTGATAAATATTTGTTTTCTTCATCATCCCTTCTCTTTTAAAATTATTATTAGTAGTACATGTTTGCGGTATATAATGTTTACATTTATCTTAGGAATACATGTACTTAGCATATCTCAATTGGTTTCATCCATCTCCCCATCTCTAGTTTTCCTTCCCATTTGCAAAAGATTTATCTCCCTGTTTCCTATTTTCTACCTTTTATTATTATTATTTTTTAAAATTATACTTTGGGTTTCTCGTATAAGAGGAGTTATGTGATATTTAAGCTTGTGCGTCTGGTTTATTTCACTTAACATTGTGGTATCAAAGTGCCTCAGTTTTCCTATAGATGACTCAAGTTTGTCTTTCTTTATGGTAGAGTAGCACTCTCTTATGTATAAATACCACATTTAAAAAGTCTGTTCGTCTGTTGGTGGACGAATAGGCTGCTTCCAATGTTTAACTATTATGAGTTGTGCTGCTCTAAATGTGGGTACGCATATATAATTGTAATATGATGTCTTTAATTCTTTGGGGCAGATACCTAGAGGGGGAATAGCTGTGTCAAATGGAATTTCCAGTTTTAGTTTTTTGAGGAATCTTCATACCAATTTCCATAGCAGTTGCACTAGTTTACATTGCCACACACAAAGTAGAAGGGCTCCTTTTTTCTAGTAGCCTCTCCAGCTTTTGTTATTTTTTGATTTTTTTTTTTTTAAGTGGTGCTGGGGATCGAACTCAGGGCTTTGCACTTGCTAGGCAAGCACTGTACCACTGAGCTAAATCCACAACTCATTTTTTGATTTCTTTATTTTTATTAGCACATGTTTGCAGTACATAATGATTACATTCTTTGTGGGGAGTTGGTACATATATATATAAAAAACAGATCCCAATTCTTTGCTCATACCCTTCCCTTTCTTTCCTTCCCCTTTCTTCCATCACTTGGTCCCCTGCCCATTTGCAAAAAATCTATCTCCCTATTTCCTATTATCTGTTTTTTATTTTGCTTTTTATTTATACTTTGGGTTTCTTATACAAGAGAAACCATGTGATATTTGAACTTGTGTGTCTAATTTATTTCACTTACTATTATGGATTCAAGGTGCATCCATTTTCCTACAAATGACTCAAGTTTATCCTTCTTTATAGCAGAGTAAATGTGGTATAAATACCACATTTTCTTTATCCTTTCATCTGTTGATGGACATACAGGGCCACTTTCAAGATTCAGCTGTTATGAATTGTGCTGCTATAAGCATGAATATGAGTGTATCACTGTAGTATGATGTCTTTATCTCTTTCAGGAAGATACCTAGAAGGGGAATAGCTGAGACAAATGAAATTTCTAGTTTTAGTTTTTTTGAGGAATCTCCATACTGATTTCCATAGTGGTTGTATTAGTCGACATTCCCACCAGCAGTGTAGTAGGGTTCCTTTTTCCCTGCAGCCTCACCAACATTTATTACTTGATTGCTTGATGATAGCCATTCTTTCTGGAGTAAGGTAGAATCTCAGTGTTGCTTTAATTTGCATTTCTCTAATGGCCAGAATTGTTAAACATTTTTTCATGTATTTATTGGCCATTTGTACATCTTCTGAGAAGCGCCTGTTCTTTTCAATTGCCCATTTTTTGATTGGATCTTCTATTTTGTGGATCTTATATTTTTGAGTTCTTTATATATACACTAGCTATTAGTCCTCTGTCCAAGGAACAGCTGGCAATATTTTTTGCCATTTCATGGGTTGTCTCTTCACTTTATTGGTTGTTTCTTTTGCTGTGCAGAAGCTTTGTGTGTGTGTGTGTGTGTGTGTGCGCGCGCGCACACACACAGAAGCTTTTTAACTTGATATCCCACTTCTTTATTCTTGATATTATTTCTCTTGCATTTAGGGTTCTGTTTAGAAAGTCCTTGGCTACACCTGTGTTGAGAGTTTGCCTATTTTATTTTCCAAGCAGACTGTTTCTGTTTTAACCTTTAGATTTTTGATCCATTTTGATTTTACATGATTTGGTACATGTTGAGAAATATGGTCTAGATTCAGTTTTCTGCACATGAATAGCCAGTTTTCTCAGCACCGCTTGTGAAAAAGACTGTCTTTTGTCTAGCGTGTTTTCAGCTTCTTTGACAGAGATCAGATAGCTGAATGTGCCTAGGGTTGTTTCTACATCCTCTATTCTGTTCCATTTATACACCTGTCTCTTTTTGTGGTAGTACCGTGCTATTTTTATCACTGTAGCTTTGTAATATAATTTGAAGCCTGGGATTGTGATACCTTCTGTTTTGCTCTTACTGCCCAAGATTACTTAAGTAATATGGTTCCATATGAATTTTAGGATTGTTTTCTCTAGTTTTGTGAGGAATGCTGTTGGTATTTTGATTGGGATTGTGTTAAATCTGCATAACAGTTTTGGAAGTATAGCCATTTTTACAGTATTATTTCTGCCTATCCAGGAACAGAGGATATCATCCTTTTTTTCTTTTTTTCTGAGACAGGGTCTTGCCATGTAGTTCAAGCTGGTCTTGAACTCATTTTTTTTGTGTGTGGGGTGCTCGGGATTGAATTTAAGGCCTTGTGCTTGCTAGGCAAGTGCTGTACCACTGAGCCAGATCCCCAACCCCTTGAACTCACTTTATAACCAAGGTTGGCCTCAGATTTGCAGCAATCCTCCTGCCTCAGCCTCCTGAGTGCTGGGATTATGGGTGTACACCACCATATCCAACTTCATGATTCTTTGTATTTTTTTTTCTGACTCAATTTCATTAATTTCTGCTTCAGTCTTTATAAATTTCCTTCTTGGTACTAGCTTTGGATTTAGAGTGTTCTTGTTTTTCTAGGACTTTGAGGTGCACCATTAGGTTATTTATTTGGACTCACTTTTTCTGATGTGGTCATTCACAACTGTAGGATTGCTTTCATTGTGTCTCATAGGTTCTGGTAAGTTGTACTGGCATTATCATTTGATTCAAGGAATGATTTTTTTCTGTGACCCACTGATTATTCAAGAGTGTATTGTTTAACTTCCATGTGTTTGCATACTCTCTGTGGTTTCTTTTGTCATTGATTCCTAGTTTCATTGCACTATGATCTGATAATACTCATGGAGTAATTTTGATTCTTTTGTATTTACTCAAGCATATCCTATCAGTTGGTATGTGGTCTATTTTGGAGAAAGTTCCATGTGCTGCTGAGGAGAATGTGTATTCTTTTGTTCCTGAGTGGAGTGCTCTGTAGATATCTATTAAGTCCATTTGTTTGAGGGTCTACTTCAACTCTTATATTTCTTCATTGAGTTTTTGTCTAATTGATCTAATTGTGACAATGTGGTATTAAGGTTGCACACTATAATTGTGTTGATGTTTATCTGATCTTTTATATCCAGTAATGTTTATTTTATGTTTATAGTTGTTATCTCTTCCTGTTGGATTGTTCCATTGATCAATATGTAATGACCTTTGCCTCTATGGATCAGTTTTGGCTTGAAGTCCACTTTGTCTGTCTCCTGCTTGTTTTTGGGTTCCTATTGCATGGAATATTGTTCTTTATCCTTTGATTTTTTTTTTTTAATCTATGAATTTCTTTTTGTGTTAAATGTGTTTCTAGTATACAGCATAGCATTGGATTTTGTTTCTTGATCTGTTCTGTCAACCTATGTCTTTGGATTGGAAAATCGAGACCATTCACATGAAGAGTGTTACTGAAAGGTATTGGCTTTTTCTTGTGATTGCATTATTTTCCTGTTGTTGATTTCCTTTTTTCCTCCTTATCCTTCACTGCTCACCCTGCCTGGTATATTCATTGTATTAGGCTTTTTGGCAGTGTTTGCTTTGTTGTCTCTTTCTAGGATATACTTCAGTATTTTTTGGAGTGCCGGTTTGGTGGGCATAAATTTCTTAAGATTCTCTTTGTCATGGAAAGGCCTTATTTCTCCATCAATTTTTAAAGGTAGTTTTGCAGGATGTATCAGTCTGGGTTGGAAATTGTTTTCTTGTAGAGCTTGAAATACTTCACTCTAAGCTCTTCTGGCCTTTAAGTTTTGGGCTGCAATTCTAATGACTTTACCTTTGTCAGTGATTTGTTGCTTTTCTCTTAACAGCTTTTAAAATTCTGTCTTTGCATTGGACTCCTGGGATTTTGCCTATGATGTGTTGTGGAGAGGTTCTTTTCTGATCATAGCTATTTGAGGTTCTATATTCCTCACTTATCTGTATGTTAAATTCTTTCCCCATATCCGGAAAGTTTTCTGCTATTATTTCCTTTGTGGGGGGTTGCTGGGGATTGAATTCAGGGCCTTGTGCTTGCTAGGCAAATGCTCTACCACTTGAGCTAAATCCCCAACCCCTCTCTATTATTTTTGTTAAAAAGTTTTTGTTTTGTTTTTGTTTTTTGAGACAAGGTCTCACTATGCAGTTCAGGCTGTGCTCGAACTTGCTGTGTAGCCCAGGCTGGCCTCAAACTTGCAGTGATCTCCTATCTCAGCTTCCCATCACATGCGTGAGCTGTCACACCTGGCTGGGATTACATGTGTAAGCCATCACACCTGGCTGTAAACAGGTTTTTTATGTCATTTGTGCTATCTTCTGGTTTTTTGTTAATTTCAGTTACAGGAGTTCCTTGGTTCACAAACTTAACTTGTTCCAGAATTCTGGAAAAGATGACCGCTTTTGTGTTCATGTGGGAAAGATGGCTACAGTCATGTTTGTCATCTGATGTAGAATTCACAAACAAAAACAAAATTTTGCCAAGCACTTCTGTTTGTGAACCAGCTTGTTTGCAAAAAAAGCATTTGTGAACCAAGGCACCACTGTGACTTAGATTAGTCTTTGCATCATCTAGCAGCTGTTGGATCTATTTTTCATGTTCTCTTATTGTTTTTAAAGTATCTCAGAGGTTGGAGGTTTAATTCAGTGATAGAGCACTTGCCTAGCAAGTGCAAGGCCTTGAGTTTGATCCCCCACCACACACAAAAAAAGTACCTCAGAGTACTTGGTCTCTGACATCAGCTCTATCTTCTAGTTGTGACCTGTTGTCCTTAGATTGATCATTTCTGCTGCCCATACTTTCAATAGAATTTTTAATCTCCTGTATTTCTGTTTTGTGCCTTTTCATGGACTCTAACAGTTTGCTAAACTGGTCATTCATGTTTTTTATCACTTAGTTTAGCTTAGCTAGTGTTTTATTAGTGTCTTCTATAAAGTTGCTGATCATTTTGTTTATTAAGTCCATTATCTATTTAGTTATATCTGTTTGCTGAGCACCTTATTGATCTGTTTTTTGTCTCCTCTTTTATCATTTTGAATAGTTTAGCTGTGTGGCTTTTGACTTCCTTCCCTCAATGCCCATGGATCAATATTGGGAGAGTTGCTAGTTTTTAGAGGTATCTTATTGCCTTGTCTTCTCATGTTTCTGTTTTGTGTTTTTGTGTTTCTGTTTTTTGTGTGTGTTTGTGTGTGTGCATGCACACGCATTGAGGTTTATGGGCTGATTATAGTGTAGAGGTTTGTTGCTAGTATGGAGACTTCTTTAGTTAGTGTCTGCTTTTCACTGATGCATTCTGGACATGGCTAACTATAGGCCTTTGCCTCTACCCTATGATCCAGCCACCTCCATTAATTTGGGAGGCAAGAATGCAGTGTAATTGACCCAGCACCCAGTTTTCTGGGAATAGACCACCACAGATTGTTAATGACACAAAGGCAATCCAAATACTGGCATACAGAGAAAAACCAATTAATAGCAACAACTATGTCACTCTGGCAATAGCAGCAAAATTAGCAACAAGGGGCTGGGGACTTAGCTCAGTGGTAGAGTGCTTGTCTAGCAAGCATAAGGCCTTGAGTTCGATTCTCAGCACACACACACACATATACAAAAAAAAAACCCCTCTAGCTGGGTGTGGTGCCCCACACCTATAATCCCAGCACTCAGGAGGCTGAGGCAGGAGGATTGCTGAGCGTTTGAAGCCAGTCTGTGTTACATAGTGTCTCAAGAAAACAAACAAACAAAAATATCCTCATTATTTTTTTGGAGGTGTGCTGGGGATTGAACTCAGGGCCTTGTGCTTACTAGACAAGTGTTCTACTACTTGCGCTAAATCCCCAACCCTCTATATTTTTCAGTGAGTAATTTCTTTCCAGGATCTGCTGTCTTGGAATCCAGCAAGTTGTGGTTTTCTCCACCTAGGTTTGTAGCCTGTAGGTTTGTGAGGTGCTGCCCTCCCCGCCCCGCAGAGGTCTCTCTGTCTGTGTACCCCAGGCTGTGGTGACCATCCAAGCCAAGGCTGTCCTTGCTCATGTTGGTAAATAGAGAAAGCAATCACACTGCTGATCTGTGTCTTGGATGTAGGCAGTGGGGTGGAGAGCCCAACATGCCCAGCCTAGCTTCTCACTGCAGAGGGCAGGCCCCCATGTTCTTCCCTGCCTTAAATTTCTCACGGAGTCCACCTACACCCTCTCTACGGTTGTCTCTTAGGGCTGTCTCTCACTCAGTCACTGTAAGAGGGTTAATACTAGAAACTTTGAAGTGAAGTTGTTCTATAGTTGTTCTGTATCAGTGTTAAACAACCCCTTCCCCAAATGACTCCTGATCAAACTCTCTCAAATATGGCAGGTACTGCACTGGATTTCTTCTCCAAATCTAGCCTGCTGTATGAAAGGAGTCACTTTCAGAGTAAAACTTACACTTTTTTGCAGTTTACAATACCCAGGAGCTTTTCTTGGCACTGCTGGCCTGGTGTATTGTCTCTCCTTGGAACAGCTAACTCTTCGGGCTTACATTCTCTCCCTGGGCATTGGCCTTGTCCATGATTAGGGGAGTTGGTTGGTTGGTGCCTCTGCTGCCCCTTGCCAAGGGGAAACAAAATGCAGAGTGGGCTCAGAGTTGGCTGGCGGCTGTGGCCAAAGCGTGGAATCCCGTAAGTGGACATTTGGACTGTTTGTGGCTTTGGGCTATTTTTAATGAAACTACTGGCAACATTTGCATGTAATATAAATGTTATAAAAAAGTAATAACATAAAAGTAATAACAAAGAACAAAGAGTTCATTGCTGGGTTACATGAGGTGTGTACAGCACAGAGCTTTGTAAGAAGCTGTCATACTGTTTTCCAAAGTGATTTTTATGGGTATCATGTTAAGTTCCCACCTGCAATTCGTGCATTCAAATCCTTATGAACAGTAGGTACTATATCTTTTTTATTTTTGTCATTCTAATGGGTGTGTATTGGTATCTTGTTGTTTTTGTTTTGTTTTTGTAGTACTAGAGATTGAAGGAAGTGAACTTTTGAAACAAGTTCTCATTAAGTTGTTACCTGGCCAAGCCAGGCTCAAATTTGTGATCCTTCTGCTTTAACCTCCCAGAGTGCTGGGGCTGTAAGTGTGTACCTCCACACCCAGCTTGGTTTCTGTATTCTTTTGTTTTTTTGAGAGGGGTGCTAGAGATCCAATTCAGGGCCTTGTGCTTGCTAGGCAAGTGCTCTACCACTTGAGCTAAATCTCGAGCCCTCTTTAGTTGTTTGTCGTGCTATGCAGAAATTTTTAAATTTGAGTAGTCTCATTTGTTGATTCTTGCCATTTTTTTTCTGTGCTTTTGTAGTCCTATTTCAGGATATCTTTGTCTGTGCCTATGTCTTCAAGTTATTTTCCCTATGTTTTGAGTCTTTCTTTCTTTCTTTTTTTTTTTTTAATTGGGTGCTGGGGATGGAACTCAGAGCCCTGCGCTTGCTGGGCAAGTGTGCTATCACTTGAGCTAAATCCTCATCCTCAAATTTTGAGTCATATACCTAGGTCTCTGATCCATTTTGAATTGATTTTTGTACAGGATGAGAGATAAGGATCTGATTTCAATCTTCTACATATGGTATCCAATTTTTTTTTTTTTTTGGTGTTTTGAAACAGGGTCTCACCATGTAGTTCAGGCTGGCTTTGAGCTCACTATGTAGCCCAGGCTAGCCTCAAACTCTCAGTGATCCTCCTGTCGCTGCCTCCTGAGTGCTGGGATTACCACCATGCCCAGCTGGATATCCAATTTTCCCAGCACCATTTGTAAAACTGGATATTTTAGTCACTTTGTTGTTTTTGAGACACAATACTTGACACCCATAAATTAAAAGAGGAAAGGTTTATTTTGGCCCACAGTTTGTAGAAGTTTTAGTCCATAGCCAGTTCCAATCTAGGAAGGACACAGGGAAGGGGCTGCAGAGGGAAGCTGCTCACCTCATGACCACCAGGAAGCAGAGTGCAGAGAAGAACTGGGAAGAGAGATACACCTTTCCTGGATATTCCCATACTGAACCGCCTCTTGTGACCAGACCCCACCTCCTAACAGCAAGTCGGCTATAAAGCCCCCATAATCCAACCACCTTCTAAACACATGAGGTTTGGGGAGCCATTTTATTTTCTTTTATTTGTTTGTTTGTTTGTTTTGAGACAGGGTCTTGCTACGTAGTTCAGGCTGGCCTTGGACTCACTATATAGCCTAGGCTAGTCTTGAACTCACAGTGATCCTCCTGCCTCAGCCTCCTGAGTGCTAGAATTTACAGGCCTGCATCACTGAGCCCAGCTTAGGGGGCCAATTTTAGATTTAAACCATAACAGAACCTGTCTTTTCTCCAAGGTGTATTTTTGACTATTTTATCCAGAATCAGGGGGCTGTAGTTGTATGGGTTTATTTGTGTCCTCTAGTCTATTCCACTGGTTTACGTGTCTAATTTTTTTCTAGTACCTTGCTGTTTTTGGTATGATGGCTTTGTAATATAATTTGAAATCTGGTATTGTGATGCTTCTGGTCTTGTTCTTTTTGCTTAGGATTGCTTTGGCTATTCTGGACCTTTTGTGTTTCCACATAAATTTTAGAGAATTACATTGAATTTGTAGATTGCTTTTGGTAATATGGCCATTTTAACAATTTTAATTCTGCCTGTTCAAGAACAGGGGACATCTATTTTCTAGCATCTTCTTCAATTTCTTTCTTTAGTGTTCTGTAGTTTTCACTGTAGAGATCTTTTACCTCCTTAATCAGGCTGGTCCTTATTTTTATATTTTTGAAGAAATTGTGAATTTCCTGATTTTTTTTTCTAAGTTAGTTTAGTATTAGTGTACAGAAAAAGCTATATGTTGACTTTATATCATGTATATATTTTATTAAATCATCCCTGAGTGTTTTATTTTTGTATTATTTTTAAAATTTTTATTTTCCAATATTTAATTACCGTACAGTATATAAAATAGGTTTACATTTATATTTTGGTCTTTTATCCTGCATTGTACCTTTCTTTTATTTTAGTATCTTACTTGTAGATTCCTTAGGATTTTCTTTATATATGATCTAGTCTTCTGCAAATAAATACTTTTTTTCAGCCTTTCTGTCTTCCATTTCTTTTCTTTTCACCTTATCTCTGAATTCTTATTTTTTACCTAGGTGGCACTTGGTTTACATTTCTTGTTTGCTGAGAATAATGATGACAGTTATTTCTGAGCACCTACTATGTGCCAAATATTGCACTAGGCCCCCTGCATATATTATTTTATGTAATTCTTGTAATACCTCTGTAAAATAGTGATTGTTGAAAAACAAGGACAGAGGCTCAGAATGGACACATGATTTCCCAAGATCGTTTGGCATTTGGTGCATGTTGGACCTGGGATGTCAGCTTTGAAGCCCGTGCTTTTCTCTAGAGTGGGCCACAGGCAGAACCGGCCCTTTAAGGAGACTCTTCTGGTGTTGGGTCAGGCTGATAATAGCTCTCTCCCAGAATCCCTTGTATGGAATGATGGGAAAACAGAGAAATGTCATGTTCCTGGCTGGCCTCTGCACTGCTG
Source organism: Hystrix cristata (assembly GCA_004026905.1). NCBI lineage: Eukaryota > Metazoa > Chordata > Mammalia > Rodentia > Hystricidae > Hystrix > Hystrix cristata. The sequence goes on along the minus strand of PVJO010000408.1, from coordinate 79,457 downwards.
TGGTTCCAGCTGGCCGAGGAGTTATTTCACTGTTGTCATGTTGGCAGAAGAAGTTAACAGGCACAATCCCCGTCTGCCTCCTGGTACCTTTCCCTGTGTGGCGACTACCTCATCCAGGTCCTGCTGGGAAGGGCTGTCATAGGGACCTCAGCTGTAAACAGCGCCTAGGCAGCCTGAGTCAGTGCGGCCTTGGGAGTGACTAGGCGTCTCAGGATCCCATTTCAGTTGGCTGCCAAAGACTGTCAGTGCCTTGCAAGGTCACTTCTAGCGTCACTGTCAGACACTGACCCTGTGGGGCTGGCTCAACTTTGTGGGCCCTGTCTGAAAGGCAGAAGCAGGGAGAAACTTGGCAGCACAGCCAGTGACATCAGCACTGGTGCTGCCCGGGGGACTCGGACGGGATTTTGGAGAGGAATTGGTGGCTGCAGACCTGGGCCTCCTGACTGGCCCTCTGGACACAGCTGCTTTTATTGTTTCTCGACAGCTCTTTTATGGGTCACTTCTCCTGGGCTTCAGACTGTCCTCTTAAAGAGGCCTGCTGCGGGTCCCAGAGTGAACTGCCCTTGTCAGCAGGTTAGTGCTTTTGCCCAGCGTAGTCACTTGGCACCAAATCAGATTACCCAGAGGCACTCTTTACCAAAACATGCCCTGATCTGAGACCAGAAAAGTTGTGCTGGCTGTCAGGATGGAAGGGTGAAGGTTGGGGATTGTGTGGGGTGGGTGGGGAGGTTGGCTAATCTTTTTTTTTTTTTTTTTTTGTGGTGCTGGGTATTGAACCCAGGGCCTTGTGCATGCTAAGCATGAGCTCTACCACTGAGACCACACCCCTAGTCCCTGGGTTAATCTTCATTTTCCAGGTAACTAGTCAACTTCTGTCAGGCTGGTTGCTGTCACATTGTTTTGCCCATCCTTGGGGACCTCTGCCCAGGTGCCTGTTGAGTACTGCCATCACCTGCCTGAAAGGCTTGGGGGCCAATAGGCAAGTGAATGTGGCACAGATTTCCCAAGAAATGGAGAGAGAAAGAGCACATGTGTTCCTGATGGCAGCTGTGCTGAGTGCACGTCTTCTTCTGAAATCTCTCCTGTTGTCTCTGCCGCTCCCTGATTATTCCAGTTGCATCTAGATTCTAGATGACCTTATTGCTAACCTTAGCCCTAATTTTAAAAAATGCCGACAAGCTAAGACTTTCTCCGGCTGCCAGAAGCCTGCAATTAACAGGACACGTGGAACCAAACACAGTGTGCCTCTACAAGTAAAGGATCAGAGACAAAGTATGCACCCCAAGAACCCCTCCAGGGCCCTTTCCTCCTGGCCTCAGAGATTGTAGGTCACCCAAAGCTGGCTGCTGAGCAAGCACTGCAGTAGGACAGGGTGGCAGGGTACTGGTAGTTAGTCCCTGTCCCACCCTGTAGCTTAGGTGAGACTGTTGTATTGCACAATAGTTGCCTAGTCCTGCAACATGACTTACACAATTTCTTTCTTCTTTTCCTAGATGCTGTGACTGTGACAGACTTGCAGGGGTTTGTCCATGTTGGGGAGGAACCTTCCTTTCCAGGGTGACCACACTCATCTGGGCATGCCTGCGCTACCCTGGGCCCATGGACCTGAAGGTGAGGAAGCATCTGGTGGGCTCTGCTTTGGTGCCATATGGCCGTCACTGGGGTGTCTCTGTTGGGCTGTCCCTTCCTGGGTTTGCTGGGAAGTGCTTATCTGGATTTTATATCCAAAATGAGAGGGGGTGTGGCTCTAAGGCTTGGGGATATGGCTGTGACTCCTGTGAGGGTCGTACTGCTTGTTTGGGAAGGATGAAGGATGATGGGCAGATCTACAAACACAACTGTGTGGCAGTGGGATTTCAGATTTGGATTGGCCCCGAGCCAGTCTTCCACTTCTTGCCCAGAGGTATGCAATTTAGTTTGTTTGCTCTCTGTTAAGGCTATGCCCCAACTTGCTGAGCCATGTTGAGGGCTCCTGGGCACCCTATCCGTGGTTAGGGACGAGTTCCCTGTCAGACTCCAGACACAGCTGCCTCCTCAGCCGGAGTGAGCAGCCTGGAGGGATGCTCTTTCCCATCATCTGAGATCTGCCTGGCCTCCAAGGGCACCATCTCTGGCTGGAGGTAGATTTGTCAATCAGAATATTCCTCTCCCATGACAAAGACTTTCCCAGAGGAAGTCTGTGTCTCTGGTCTGGCTTCTGCAGATGCCCCAGATAGGCCTGTCTCTGCTCACCAGCCTCCATCCACGCGTCTGCTGACAGCTGGTCACTGGCGCTGTGCTCCCTGCTAAAACCTGGAGTGTACAACCCGAGGCCTCGCACTGTCCTCTTACCCAAGGGCCCAGTGTCACTGCCTGCCTTGCCTTTAAATTTGATGATTTTGCATGCTTCTGGGTTTGGACACATGTACCGTATTGAGGTTGTTCCCTCTAAAAACGCCGCAGCAAAATCCTTCTACCTTTTCTTGAAGACCCAGTTTAGGCATCGTCTTTGTCAGATAAATCCTCAGACCTCCAGAGATCCCTGCTTTCAGCATTCATTGGCACCTCTACCGTCATGCCTGCTACACCCTAATGAAGCAGTGTGACTCTTTCATTATGTTTCAGTGTTCCTGGCTCCCAGCACAGAGCCTGGGGTATAGGACGGGCTTAGTAAATATTTGTCAACTTGAACTTCTGGACAGTGATTTACCTGTCAAAGGGAGCTGTGGGATTTTGATGGTGCCTGGCCAACCGCCACCTGTTCAGCTCCAGGCTTCCTGTGCCTCTGAACCAGCTTTGCAACAGGCTGTGGACTTGAACTTGAAACAAGTGTGTTCAGCCTCCCATTCATAGCCACCTCTGGCTGCTCTGCAGTAATTGGCCTCAAGGGAAAGCTACACTTGTCTCTCTCCTAGCCTGGGTGCAAGGCTGTTGTACACAGTGGTAAATGCAGTGCACTACTCAATTCAGGGAGCACCCCTAGAAGCTCCCTGGAGTTCTCCAGGCTTGTGCAATGCAGTGGTCTGTCTAGGTGGGACTGACTGCCCCCCAAACAGAGGACAATGTCATCCTCTGATTCTAGTCTGTTGCTGAAGCACCAGTGCCTAGAACTGTATATTGGGGAAACAGAGATCTGTGATAGAGGAGGATGGCTTTGTCCTTGAGCCTGATGGAGAAGCCATGAGATCTTGCTGGGTATCTCTCAGGGCCATTTTTCTTGGCGTCCTCATTCTATTGAATAGATGAGTCCTGAACCAGAAAGCCTCATCCATATCAGCAGCAGCCATATTCATGGAATATTGACTTTGGGTTGGCAGAGATGGGGAGGTGGCCCCTGGTTCGGAGAGGCTTATAGTTGAGTTGAGGAGTGGATAGCACAGGCAATTCAGGAATAGGCTCAGATGGATTTCTACCCATGTGTGTTCCTTTTCTAGTTGTAAAGATTATCTCATGGCGTCAGAGGCATCTTGGGGAAGTCGGACTGGGAGTAGCTGGCATGGTGATAATTGATGGTCAGGTGGACCCTGGGTCCCTGGGTTGGCTCAGGATTGATTTTGCTATTGCTAGATGATTTGGGGGTGGGGGTGGGTGCTGGGGATCAAACTCAGGGCCTAATGCTTGTTAGGCAAGTGCTCTATCACTTGAGCTAAATCCCAACCCAATTGCTGGATGATTTTGGGTACCAGTTTCCCCCTTTTTCAGACCTACCAGCTCTCAGCCTCCCTTCCAGCCCAGGGTGGATGTGCCATAGCAGTGTGGACTTGGGCTCCTGCTCCTCGGATGGCCCTCTTTCCCATCACTGAAGTAGGCCCTACTGGAGGGAGCAGGAGAGGGAGAGGACTGCCGTGAGGTCTGTGTGATACCTGGGATAGCCCTTCCATGCTGTCCGCCAGGCCCTGCCACAGGGAAGAGGCTTGCGAACAGGAGTCCTTCTCCTAGGCCACAGCCTGTGATCCTTACAGTGGCTGACATAGAAACTGACCCCACCCACCTCCCTTTCCTGCTCCCCACAGAAACTTCCTGCCCTTAACCTCTGGACCGCCCCACCCCTCCTTTCTGTCCCCATTCAGCTCTGTTTGGCAGGGGCCCCCTGGGGAGCTGCCAGAGCAGCTAAGGTTGGGGGAGGAGAGGGCAGCTTATGCTGCGGAGACTCAATTCTCTTCCCCTCCCTACAGCTCGAGATGTTGTCGTCCAGGAGACTGAGGGCCCTGGAGAAATGCACTCAGCCTCCAGCGCGCTCTCAGCTGGAGGACTTAGATTGTCTCTTCTCCCTGGGGGGTATGCCCCCATTCTTAGGATGACCTGGCCATCACCAGAGAAGTCCTGTCCCCTCCCAGTGCCACAGTCCTTCCTTCTCCCTGGAGCCTATGCTGAGAGCTTTCCTTAGGCCAAGCTAGTCCAGAGCCCTGCCTGGTTTGGTGCCCTGGGAAGAATGAGGTAGGAGCCCCACATACTGACTGCACCTTTCTGCCTGGGAGATGGGGGCCCAGGTGTACCCAGGTAGTCCCTTGTCCCAGCAGCTCTTGGGTAGGTATGTCTAAATGCAGCCGTTCTCTTTATTAGTCAATTTAGTGGCCGATGGGTCCCAGCCTTGGAGGTGCTGGAATCTTCAAAGACCCCTCCTTTCATCTGGCTCTGCCCACTGGCACTGGATTCTTCCTTCCTCCAGTTTCCTGGCCCTCCGCTTGGCCTCCTAGAAGTCACTGCTGGAGCCTTCTCAATGGCCAGTCCTCCCCTCCACACAGGATGTGTTGCTAATAATAACACACTACTGTAGTCCCCTTCCCTCCTTCCTGCAGCTCTAACTGGAAAGAGCTGCTTTTGGCCTGGTTCCATGCTGGGAGCCTCTGAGTGACTTGCTGAGTTCTCATAGATAGTGGGCACACCCACAGTGGGGCTGCTAACATTGTCCAGTGACCTGAGGGCAATGGAGGGGTAGTCTGGGAAGAGAACTGGTATTTACATACCCCAGGGGATGCCTGGATACCGGTAGTTGCACTCAGAGCCGCAGGCTCTTTGCGTCTTCTGCCATCTTTCCATCTGTCCATCCTTGAGCTGCACATTGTCCCTCTCCTCACCCTACAGTGGCCTCTTCTGAGCAATGAGCCAAGCTCGTAGACATCTGGCCCAGCATTGAGCAAACTTTCTCCTCTCAATCCTGCTTTCTCCTCCCTCTTTCTCTTTGTCTCTGTGCCTCCCTGCCTCCGCCCCTCCCACCCAGGGCTGCTGTTGCAGCCTGCCTCTACTGCCGCTGCTGCCTCCTCCCTCCCTGAGCCTGCAGCGTGACTGGAAATAGGCTGAATTAATCAGCAGATTGAAGCTCTGCTCTGCTGCGCCGGATCTCAGCAGCACCTTCTCTGCAACTCCTCCGTGCTCACACGTTCCAGCCCTCTCCCCTCTTCTCACACCCGCTCTCTCCGCTCTGCCTCTTCCCCTCTTTTTGAGGGTGGCATTGGAAGTTACCGTAGCTGATCGCTTGTGGCTCAGGCTGTGCCCCATGCTCTTCAAGCAGGCAGAGCTATGGATACCTCACCAGGGCAAGCCCAGCACAGTGAGTATACCAGCTTGGCTTTCCATTTCTCTTCATGCCTCTTTCCCTGCTTGGTGAGGGAGTCTTTGGGTTCATGCTTGCCAAAGGAGTCCTGATGATAAGCAGAATGGTAAGCAGCTAGAACGAGCATGATGTTACGAGGATCTTGGAAGGAGATTGGGAATGAGAGCCAAAAAGCATGTCTTGGAACTGCCAGCCAGGTGCCCAAGTTGCCTAGAAGAGGCCAGGGACCCAAGCCTCCCAGAAAAGCATCCTACTGAGGGATGCCAGGACCCAGGTCCCCAGGCACAGGTAACAGAAGCTTGGGGCCTGGATGCCAACCCCTCTCAGGGCCAGTGCAGGGGCCTTCCCTGTGAGACCACATGGATCACTACCGGGATCCATCAGGGCTGGAATGATTTCTTCCTCGGTGTTGGTGGCGGCAGGAGGTAGGGAAGGTGAGTGAGAGTGCTGAGATCAGCTCGAGTCTGGAAGAGTAAGGTAGAAGAAACAGCAGCTCTGCTTTGCGTTTGATTCCCTGGCTGCACATGTGTCCAGCTGTGCCTAGTCAGACTCAGAAGTATAGATGGTGGCTGAATCTGCCTTGGTGACTTGAGTATTGTGGAGTTCAGCTTTGAGTCCCCTCTCTGCTTACACTAAGAAGGTTGTGATGGGGGGGAACTAGAGATGGAGCCCCAGCCAGTTCTAACTGGTGGTTATTTGTTGTTGTCAAGCCCTAGATCAAGGTCTAGATTTATAGCAGCCTAGGAGCCTTGCTTCTGTCGTCCCTGATACAAGGAAAACTGTTACTATGTGAGAGAACCTCAAAGGGGATCTACAGGATGGAAGCCACAGGCTGGGGGCTTTTGCTTTGTGTCAACCTGAGAAACCTGGCTGAGGTGGGTGTAGGAGAGCTCAGGTTTCAGCTCTCAGAAGGCTCGTTAGACGCTCCAGTGTTTAGCTTTGCACCTTGACAGTGGCTCCTGCTCAGCGGCAGATTCCTGTGAATGTGATTGGAGAACAGAGTTCTTTCACTACCTTGTGGTACCCCCAAATTCACAATGCTTCCAGCACCCACTTTGGATGACAGAGAGAACAAGTCCAGCTGGCACAGGTGTCAGTCTCGCCCTACTCAAGACTTCCTCCCAGCCTTGAGTTATTCTTTCCCCTCGTCTGCTTGAGCCCAAGCACTTACAACAGCAGGATGGGCCTGGCTCTACCTGGAAAGCTTCAGTGTCCTCCCTCCTGGTCCTTCTAGCATGGAGGCCTCATTCCTGGCCCCAGGAATGTCTTTAGAGGTGCCTGGTGGTGGAATAGTGTGGGAAGCAGGCAGCATCTCTTGTTACCTTTGGATACTTAGGGCCAGGTCTGATCTTTCCTCACCCTTTCCTTGCCCTCTAGTAGACATGAAAAGCAGACTTCAGACTACATATGGGTTCCTATTTCTCAGATAATAGGAACTTGCCATAGTCTCACAGAGGGTGCCCAGGCACTTGGGGTACCTCACCTAACTCCTTGCCCAGAAGTGCTGGCAGAGGCTGCTCCTCATCCAGCCACTCTAAATCTCCTTCAGAAAGTAGACGATCTTTCACCAAGCTGCTTAGCTCTGGCTCTCCTGTCGAGTGGGGAAAAACTGAGGCAGGATGAGGAAAGGCAGCACTTTGAGTCCTGACTCGGGCCCTCCTGCTGCAGAGAGTGGGCTGAGCAGGCTAGGCAGTTGGGCCAGCTCTGTTGAAGGCTGAGTCCCCCCCGCCCCATAGGGCCAGCCTGTGCGGGCCGGCACTTCCTCTGGGCAGCATGTAATTATGGAATGGCTCATTCTCCTTCTGTTGTACTGTCTTTAATCCCCTGTCTGGAGTCAGTGCCCCCGGCCAGACACAACATGCGGGGGCAGATGCACACAGACAGCTCTGCAGATCCTGTGACCCTGGAGCACCTGCCACCCTCTGGCCTGTGCCTCACCCATCTGGAGAGGGGAGAGTGAGAGAGTGGCGATGGCTGGACACCTAAGGGGGTCCCGGGTGTCATGTTGCTTAGAAGGAGGCAGCAGAAGTCAGCAGGACAGCCACCGTGCAGTCCAAGGGAGTCAATGAGTGTCCTGGCTCTGCAGGCCTGACTAGAGGAAGATGCCTCCTTGCCCCTCTTAGCCTTTTCTCTGCCTCACTAGAAGCTGTTCTTTCCTAGGTGGGGGGGCCACACACCATGCTGAGCAGCTTCCCAGGTAGTCCTGCAGTCCTGTGCAATTCTCCCAACCCTTCCTTTCTTTCTCCTCTTCAGACTCCTTCTCTTAGGTATGCAGCTCTCCGCCCCAGCTGGCCAGCTCTTCTTGCCTCCGGCATGTTTTCCCCTTGGTCATTTCTGGAGGCACAGCCCAGGTACAGCCATTCTGTCCATCCCAGGAACTCTTAGATCCCTCTGTGGAAAGGAAGCTGGGGAAGGCTGGGCCAGAGGGGAGGAGGGCCAGTGTGCGAGAACCTGGCCTCAGATCTTCCTCTTCTTCTCTTACTGGGTTGGAGGTGGAGGGATCTGGCATTGCCACTCTGATCCAGTCCTATAGATGTGAGCCCATGGGCTCGTCTTCCCTTCCCGCGTGTCTTCCTCCATTTGGGCCTCCCTGACGTCCTCCCTGCTTCCATGTCAGAACTCTGGGAGTCTAGGGACAGACCTTAGCTCACCTGCCATTCGCTTGTCCTGGACCCTCTAGGGAAGCCCAGGATCTTACAAAGGGAGGTGGGTGCTTTGGCAAACAGTATTTACCAGGCTGCCTTGTAGGCCGTCTGCCCAGAGGCTGCTTTTTCCTGAGCTGAAATAACCAGTTTATCCCCCATAGGAAGAAGCAGCTCTTACCTCCATAATCCACCAAAGCCACAGTAGAGAATGGGATTAGCTGAGATTTAGGTTAGGGTGTTGGAAATCTTGGGACTGAGCCCATTCTGGAAGCCAAGGCAGCGAGCGGCAGGTGACACTGGGGCTCTACTCAGGTGTGTGACAGTGGGACCCTGCCCCTCAGGGCCAGCAGCCCCTCAGAATTTTGGAGGTGCCCACCCAGGCAGCCAGGGGAGAGGTACCTGTGGAAACAGACGAGGAAGTGCAGAACACCAGCAGGCAAAGCCAGCATAAGCCCCTGAGGAGGGCAGCTCTGTGGGTCATCAGAGTGAAAGGAGTGGAGGGGAGGACAGGGAACCAGGTGGCATGGTGGCCCAGCTCCACAGCCGGGGCCTAGAGTCCTCTGTAGATAGCCCTGAGTTGCTTTCTGGTGCCTCAGGTCTAGGAATTGGCTGCTTTTGCTCAGGAACTTTTCCTGATAGAAGTGCACATCATCAAGGCAGAAAGACTGCTTCTTCAGGCACTGCCTCTTGGGGGAGACCATCGTTTGTCTTCACACCCCATGGCTGGAGATTTGTGCATCATATTCAGCCTGGTATCAGCTTTACCCACTAAGTTTTGATTCAGTAGGCCTAGGTGGGGCCTGGATGTGCAAGGTTTTAAAAACACCAGGTGATGTTATTGCAGATTTTGGGTTGACAGCCCTTGACTAATGTATCCGCGGGATCAGTGAAGCTACTTGCAGGTTCATTTATTTAGCAGGTATTCACTAAGCTCATATGTGCCAGCCACCATCTTTAGTGGTTTGGTGGGGAGGGCATGTGAAGATGGAAGAACTTAGTACATGTTTTCAAGGAATTCGCAGTTTATTGGGAGAGCCAGACATGTAAATCTATAATCACAACTCTATAAGATGCAGACTGAGAGCCAGGTTGCCGAGGAGGCATCGGAATACAAACCTCTCCCTGAAGTGCAGCACTGAGTTTTGGGAAAATATCCCAGAGGAGGTGACATTTGAGTTGTCTTAAAGAAGCAAGAATTGTCTGGGATGACGAGTTTTCCTGGCCAGGTGTTAGTACACAAGCTGGAGTAGCAAGGCCTGGGAAAGGAATAGCAGGGGGCTGGGTGGTTGCAGGTCCCCAAGGGCCTCACAGAACAGGCACGTGGGTCTGGACTGGACTTTAAAGGTGTCAGTTGATGTGGCACACTTACCCTGACTGGGATGTTTGAATGGGTTGTTACCCTGGGGAAGGTGGAAGCTGGGAGTGAGAAGGGCGATGTGGAGTGGGGGCAGGGGAAAGCCAGAGACTGGGCTTTTGCAGAGGCCACTGGATAAACGGTCGTGTGGGATGAGAGGTGACTCTGGCAGGGTGTTGGGGGCAAGTTTGGGTTTTGACATCCTGACTCCCGTTTCCTGCGGAAACAGCTGAGAGGCAGGTCAGGAGCCAGGTCTACACTGTGAGCAGACAGGCTGGGGGTGAAATGTAGGAGTTGTAAGTGTCTCGGTGGTAGGTGTATCCACAACTATGGCTGAGATCACTCTGGAAATGTACAACAGTTGGCAGACTGCCTCAGGAGGGCCTGTGGGGTAGACAGGAAAATGAAGGGCTAGGGTCCAAGAAGGAGGAGCTAGGAGCCTGAGAGTCTCACTGAGGGGCAGCCTGGCTGTGAGGTCCCCCAAGGTAACATGTCTGGTTCCCGTGTCACCTGGGACCAACCCTGTCTGTGCTAGCTAGCCGTGGTGAAGGGAATGTGGAGGAGTTGAGGAACTGTCTTACTGTCTTTCCCTGGGAATAGCTACATTTTTTTTCTGAGATTATGTCCTTCCTAATATTTGAGGGTTATAAGACCTTCTCTTTTGAAATAGTGGTACTGGCAGTGGTAGGTTTATCCTCTTTCCTAGGAGCAATGAAAGGGTAGTATCTCTAAATTAGTTCTTCTCCCTCCATTAAAAGAAGTATATAAGCCAGGTGTGGTGGTACGTGCCTATAATCCCAGCTACTTTGGAAGCTGAGGCAGGAGGATCACAAATTTGAGTCCAGCCTGGGCAGTGTAGGGACTTAGGGTAATTCTGTCTCAAACACAAAATAAAAAAGAGACCGGGGAAGTAGCTCAGTCCCTGTCTGTGGTGTCCAGAGATGAACAGTGGCCCCCAAGAGGCAGTGCATGAAGAAGCAGTCAGTCTTTCACCTCGAGGTACGCTGCCATCAGGAGAAGTTGCTGAGCAAGAGCAGCAGGTCCCTAGACCTGAGGCCCAAGAAGGGGAACCAAGGCTATCTACTGAGGACTGTTGGCCAAGGCTGCAGGTTCAATCCCCAGTACTGCTAGGTGGATGGATGGGTGGATAGGGCCAAAGGTATAATTCAGTGTTAGTTCAGCATCTGTCAGGTCCTGGGTTCTGTGCCCCGTACTGCAAAAAAACAAGAACAGAACAGAACAGATGTGAGTTCTAAAAGATTGGTACCTTTGAAGTCAACTGAAATATGGGCGATGAGAACAGGCTGAGTGGAAAGCAGCAGGTTGAGAGATAAGTGAAAGGTGAGTTAGAAAACAGTAGAGAAAGTGTTTCTTGTTTTTTAAACTTGGCCTTAAAAAGTACAGGACTGTGCCCTTGAGTGTTCTTAAATTTGGTGGCTAGTTCATTGTGGTTAGATCCTGAGGGCGAAGAGCTTGGGGAGATAGGTGAGGGCAGGAAGGGTTAGGGTTAGGGTTAGAGAAGGGAGGGGTCCAGCACTCAGTGGATGCCCCATCAGGTCAGGGACCCAGCGGCTGGGGAGATGCTGATCACATCTGTTTCCCTGCAGGGCGAGCTCCCCTTGGCCCTGGGCCTGTCCACATGGAAGGCCCTGAGTGTCCTAAAGGAGCAGCTAGAGGCCGTACTGGAGGGACACCTCAAAGAGCGGAAGAAACGTCTTACGTGGAAGGTGAAGCTTCTTCACAGGCATCCAGAGCCCGGGTGGAACAAGAAAGAACTTGGGGAGGCCCCTCCTTGGGGCTGAGATGTGCCCTGTCCACCTGGGTGGTGGGAGACCCAACCAAGGCATATGAAAAATCAGAAAGAGCTGGGTATGGTGGTACACACCTGTAATTCCACTACTCTGGCAGGCTAAGGTGGGAGGATCACAAGTTCAAAACCAGCCTATAACTTAGTGACTTAGTGAGACCATGTCTCAAAATAAAAAATTTAAAAAAGGGTCAGGAATGTGGCTCAGTGTGAGTGCCCTGGGTTCATTTCCCGGTACCGCCAAAACAAAAAAGAAGCCGAGGTTCTTTCTCAGTGATGTCCCGACCCTACCTGCTTCAGGAGGCCGCCATGCTGCAGCCCAGCCAAGGTCAAAGGACTGGATCAAGACAGCCATGGGGACTGACTGGGGAGGTGAGGGGCAGGGGAACCACCAGATTAGAGCTGCACGGTCACCCACTGCCTTTCTGCCATTGCCCCCAGGAGGTGTGGAGAAGCAGCTTCCTGCACCACAGTAACCGCTGCTCCTGTTTCCACTGGCCTGGGGCCTCACTTATGCTGCTGGCTGTGCTGTTGCTGCTGGGCTGCTGTGGAGGCCAGCCAGCTGGGAGGTAAACAGGGCCCCGCGGACTTGTGCAAGCGCCCCACTCTGTCCCCCTTGGACACCCCAAGGCTCCAAAGAGGCTGCCGCCCCTGAGCTGTTGCTGCAGTGGGCTACTGGGTGTGTGAGACTCTCCTCAGTCCCTTGAGTCCCCTGAGTCAGGAATCAGATGAGACACTCTTTTCAGAAGGGACTGGGTAGAAAGGGGGTGTCTTGGACCTGGGGGCTGGCTGGGGGGAGGGCCTTTACCCCCTGGACTCACACCCTACACCTCGCATCCCAACACCAGCCATGGGGTAGAGCTGGTCAATGCCTCCGCACTATTCCTGCTGCTGCTTCTCAACCTCGTCCTCATTGGGCGGCAAGATCGGCTGAAGCGCCACGAGGTGGAGCGCAGGCTCCGGGGGATCATTGACCAAATCCAAGGTGAGGCAAGAGAAGTGTCAGAACCCTGAGACTCCCTGCTGGTGCCTGGCACCTGGTAGGGGGACTGCGGTCAGCATTCCAGGGGCTGTCATCATTGGCAGAGTTAAAAGGATGCCTTGTCTCTCTTGAGCAGGGCAGTGAGGACAGTGGGACAGCTGTGGGCACCCAGGCAGTGGCCTGGGCAGACAGGAAGCTGATGGCGGCACCATGGGCTTACAAGCTTACAAATGTTGGGAGATGGACAGAGAAGACCCTGTCTCTTGGCAGAAGGGCAGTTGAGATGTCCTCTTCCAAGTCTGTCCTGTCTGGTGGTCCTGGGCTGGGGAAGGTGGGAAGGTAGATCAGGGAAGCTGAGATGCCTGCAGGAGTCAGCGTTGGGGCAGGGAGCTTGAGCTCAAGGTGAGTGTCCCATTTCCTAGAGGAGAGAGCCAGTGCTCCCATCCTCTGTCAGCTGGCATTTGTATAAACTCCAGCTACAGATTATTCTGTTGGGTTCTTTGGAGAGACCATGGTTCCTGCTTTCCAAGGGCATGCAGTCTTGTCAGAGGAGCAGAACCTGCTCCCAGGAGACCTTTCTTCAATAGTGCTAGGCAGTGGATGTTTTAAGGGCTAAGTTAGAATTTGTTCATTCATTCTGAAATGATTCATTGCAGCCATAAGCTGGGCTCTGGGAGTACAGTGGTAACTGAGAAAGATGTGCCTTGCTCTCCAGGAGCTTAGTCTGTTGCCCGGGAACCATCAGTGGTTCCCTCTTGCTCCTCCAAGCAATCCCAGATGCTGCTAGTGGCTCTCCAGAGCCTCTGTCACAGGCTCTGACCCTCCTGTCCAGTCTTTCTTCTTCCTACTCATCTTCCCATTATGACTCCTCACCCTCCCTAGGCCCTCTGTGTACCAGCCTCCTCTGTGCCTCTGTCCTGCTCTTCTTTGCCTGGTGGGCTTCTACCTCATTCACCTCTAGCTTTCCCATTCTTCCTGGCCATTCCGAGATGCTCCGTTTTCCAAGAAGCCTTCCTAGAAGCCCTGGCAGATAGGTTTGCTCCCCTTTCCGTACTCCCATGGCGCCAGGATCTTTGTTAACACACCTAGCAAACATACGCCTGGTTTGCAATTGTCTGGCCTTGCATCTCCTCTCCCCCACTATGCGGTAGCTCCTCAAGGGCAGGGACTGTGCTGTCTTTACCTTGTACCCGTCACAGCCCCTCAGCAGCGTTTGTGAAGTGTATTTGAATGGAAAGGGGGTACAAAGAGTAAAATGTTCAGAGGATGAGAGCAGGCGCCTGGGCTAGGGCAGTCAGGGATGGATTTGTAGGGGAGGCGTCATTGAAATGGGAAGCATTTGGATGATTGGGATGGGATGTGCAGACTTTCTGGGAAAGGAAGAAGAGCAGGCATTGTCCCTTGGTGTGTGCTGGGCTGGCTGGAGATTGAGAGGTTGTTTCCCTTTCCTTTCTCATCAGATGCCCTCAGGAATGGCAAGGAGATCAAGTGGCCGAATGCCATGTATCCAGACCTCCACATGCCCTTTGCTCCATCCTGGTCCCTGCACTGGGCCTACAGGGATGGCCACCTGGTCAACCTGCCAGTTAGCCTGTTGGTGGAAGGGGACATCATAGCCCTGAGACCTGGCCAGGAATCCTTCGCCTCCCTGAGAGGGATCAAGGTAGCTGGAGGCTGGTCTCCTTCCTGGGAGCTGCTGGGGGAACATCTGTAGGCAGTTGGGGGCTCCCAAGGGTTCCATCCCAAAGCTTTCTGGCCAGCTCGTGGGCTTTGTAAGAGTTCTCAGATGGAGCTGGAACTGCCTCCTCCTCCTTTCTTCTCTCGAATCCTAATCCCACAGACCCTCCCCTGATGGGCTCTTTGCCAGTGGATGGTCCTAGACCACTAGAGCTGTCTCCACTCAGCTGGCACTGTCAGGAAGAGTGGCCCTTGACAGCCCTTTCCTTCCCCTCACCTCTCTTCACTGCTGACAGGACGATGAGCACATTGTCCTGGAACCAGGAGACCTGTTCCCTCCTTTCTCTCCACCACCCTCGCCCCGAGGAGAGGTGAAGAAAGGGCCGCAGAACCCTCAGCAACACCGGCTCTTCCGTGTCCTGGAGACCCCTGTGATCAACAACATTAGGTAGGGGTGCCGCCTCATGCCCTCCTTCCCTGCTGTCCTGTCCCCTAGGCCTCTGTGGACAAGGAAGGAGCCTCACCCACCCCAAGGCCCTCTGAGAGCAGGCACCTCCTCAGGCTTTTCGCTAGTCTGGTGCAGGAGTTCTTAGGCTGAGTGGCAGCCCCCACCCAGTCTGCTCTGAGAAGCTAGCCCTGGAGGTGCCTGCAGGTCCTTCCCCTAGGGGACCTTTCAGCAAGGGCCAAGGCAGACCAGGGAGTTTCAGGACTCCATAGCGCTCAATGAAGCCCTGGCTGGCTGAGAGGCCCAGACGCTTTTCAAAGCATAGTATTCTGGCCTTTTTTCCTCCACTGGAGCTGAAGGTCACCTCTTTTCTGCAGATGGTGCCTGGACATGTCCCTGTCCCGCCCAGTCACTGCTCTGGACAACGAGAGGTTCACAGTGCAGTCAGTGATGCTGCACTACGCTGTCCCCGTGGTCCTGGTGCGTGAGGCGGGGCCGAGGGACAGGGGAGAGGGCCGGACATAGGGGAGCCTCAGGGCCAGAGCCAGGTGAGGGTGAGCGCAGGCAGAGGCCCAGTGCGACCCTGCAAGGGGTGGCAAAGGCAGGGAACCTGGCTACCGATCCCTCCCCAGGGAGGGGCCTAAGGCTGCACCCTCTGGTCTCCACAGGCTGGCTTTCTTATCACCAATGCCCTGCGCTTCATGCTCAGTGCCCCCGGGGTCACTTCCTGGCAGTATACCCTCCTCCAGCTCCAGGCAAGTTTGGCTCTTTCTTCTCTCTTATGCTTCTCTCTGACCCATAGGCCTCTCATTGCTCCTCTCCACAGCCCAGTGTCTCCCCCGGCTTCAGCTTAAGAATACCTTGGTCCCCTTCTTCCTTTCCTGCCCCTGGGCGGCTGTCCTTCCACCCAGTTGAGGGCCACATGGCAGGGCAGCCCTGCCCATCTTCCTCCCCCTGGACCAGCCAGCGGCTCCTTGGGAGCCTCCTGTGATCCACTCCTTCCCAGGTGAATGGCATGCTGCCCATCCTCCCCCTGCTCTTCCCAGTCCTATGGGTCCTGGCCACTGCCTGTGGAGAAGCCCGCGTCCTGGCGCAGATGAGCAAGGCCTCACCCAGCTCCCTGGTAGGTAGTTCCAAGGCATATGGGGGACAGTGGCAGGAACAAAAAGAGGGAGACCCTGGCCTGGCATAGAGGAGTATAATGGAAAGGGCTAGAGCCTTGGTGTGCTGCCCGGGGCCTCAGACATGCTGGGCCCGAGGTGGGGCCAGGCCAGGGTGAGGGTGGCATCTTTCTGGCTCCCATAGTGGAGAGTCAGGAATGCCAGGTGTCTTTTCCCAAAGAGGCTGGAGACCTCTCAGGTATGGGCCTCCACCCTACCTGTATGGAAGCCCTGGGAAGGCAGGCTTTCCTCACCTAGGCCCCTCCTTTGTGCAGCTAGCCAAGTTCTCGGAGGATACTCTCAGCAGCTACACAGAAGCTGTCTCTTCTAAGGTACACTGACCATGATGGGTTCTGCCCCAGGCCCCTGCAGCCACAAACCCCCACACCCTCAGGCTGTGTCCTGGAACCCTGTGACCCTATTTATGACCTTGAGTCTCCCACTGGGTTCTTGTGTTCCACCCCACCCACTCATCAAGTATGGCTCTTATGCAGACCTGACTCTGTAAAATGTGACACTGAGCCTCAGAATGCTAGCTTTGTGACACTCCCCCGGACTCTTCCTGATTTGGGTCTCAGAGACTGTCTCCAGGGAAATAAGACTGAGCCCCAGATGGCCTCCCAGACTCTCTCTCCTCCCAGGAAATGCTATGCTGCATTTGGGGCCACTTCCTGAGTGTGATCCAGGGGACATCACCGACCCTGAGCTATAGCGCCAGCCTGCTGCACAGCTTGGGCTCCGTCACGGTAAGGGTGAGCAACAGGGAAGAGGCACCTGTTGCTCCAGGCCTGCTGGGTCTGACTGTCCATCTACCGCTTGAGTGGCCCCTGGGTAGGTGGGCCACTGCCAAGCCCTTTCCAGTCCTGGCCTCGCTCCTTACAGGTGCTGTGCTGCGTAGACAAACAAGGGATCCTGTCATGGCCAAATCCTAGCCCAGAGACTGTGCTCTTCTTCAGCGGGAAGGTGGAGCCCCCTCACAGCAGCCACGAGGACCTCACAGATGATCTGTCCACCCGCTCCTTCTGCCATCCTGAGGTAGAGGAGGAGGTATGGCCAGCTCCCGTGGGCCTGCTGGGCCAGGCCACTTAGCCGTGGAGCCTGGCCTGTGGCCTCGGGAATGTGAGAGTCAGGAAGAAGGGGGTTCAGTACCTGTGGGAGCTGCCTCTGAGCAGTCGAGGTGAAGCCACGGACATGTGGTGAGGGGCCCAGCATTGCCCCACCTCTCTGGCCCTCGGGAGCCGCGGGATCCTGGTCCTAGGCCTGCACTCCTGTTCTCCTCAGCCCCATGAACGAGATGCCCTCCTGACTGGCTCCTTGAACAATACCCTGCACCTTTCCAACGAGCAGGAGCGTGGCAACTGGCCTTGTGATGGTCCTAAGCACCCCGAGCCCTACTCTCACCACAAAGTGCACGGCCGCAGCAAACACCCATCTGGCTCCAACGTGAGCTTTAGCAGGGACACTGAGGGCGGTGAGGAAGAGCCCAGCAAGGTAAGAAGAGGAAGGCAGGGCTCAACCTCCACCACTGCCCAGAGTTTCACCCCTGTTCTTTTCTGCTAGAGGGGTGCAACCAGCAGGATCTAAGAGTGCAGAGATTGATGGGTACAGTGGTGCACACCTATAATTGCAGCTACTTAGGAAGCTGAGGCAGGAAGGTTGCAAGTTTTCCTGTCTTGGGGGGGAAAAAAAGGCTGGTGATGTAGCTCAGTGGTAGTGTGTTTGTCTAGCATGCAAGAAGCCCGGAGTTCAATCCCCGCTACTGCTTAAAAAAAAAAAAAAAGAATTCAGAAGTGACATGCAGAACCCTCCCCCTGCCCCCAGCCTGGCAGCCTCCTGAGGCCCAGCCTGAGTCTCTTCTATAATGTGGGTGCTGCCCCCTTCCAGTTCTCACTGATAGCTACTGGCCTCCTAATTGAACCTTCCAAACACACAAAGCCGAGGCTCCCTCTCTGGTATTGTCCTCTGGCTAAAAAGACCCCTTATTGTTCTTTGCCTGTGTGCCTGTCCCTCTTTATCATTATTGCCGGTGTTACCAGTGTCACTGGGTGTGGCTCCGAGAGAGACAGGAGCTCGAGGACAGGAAGAGGCCCATGGGACACCCGCACCACTCCCAGGACGGTTCCCCTTCTTGCAGGGCCATCTTTGGGCAGCAGCCAAGGGAGAAGGCGGAACCAGGGCCTGACCCCCACCCCTGCCCCATGTTTCCCCCAGGCCCAGCCCGGGACCGAGGGTGAGCCCTATGAGGCAGAGGACTTCGTGTGCGACTACCACCTGGAGATGCTGAGCCTGTCCCAGGACCAACAGAACCCCTCCTGCATCCAGTTTGATGACTCCAACTGGCAGCTCCATCTCACCTCCCTCAAGCCCTTGGGCCTCAACGTGCTACTGAACCTGTGTAATGCCAGTGTCACTGAGCGCCTGTGCCGCTTCTCAGACCACCTGTGCAACATCGCCCTGCAGGAGAGCCACAGCACCGTGCTCCCCGTGCACGTGCCCTGGGGCCTCTGCGAGCTGGCCCGCCTCATCGGTATGGCTGTGGCAGCGGTGGTAGTGGCAGCAGGGCAGGGCTGACTGGGCGGCAGCTGACCTCTCAGAACTCCCCAGCACTGTCTCTAGACAGACCGGATCCTGGCATGGCACGTGCTTGTCAGGAGCACCCAGCACTCGGCTTGGGACTGTCTGCCTTTAGCCAGACACTGGTGTGTGACAGAGCTGCGTAGTCTGAGAAGATAACAGTGTTGAGATGGAAACTTGGAAGGAGCTGGCCAAAGGGACTAGATTCTGTCTGTGCCAGGGGATAGAGGTGGCCCTCGCCCAGTGGCCCTGAGTCCCATGTTCATCTGCAGGCTTCACACCAGGGGCCAAGGAGCTCTTCAAGCAGGAGAACCACCTGGCCCTCTACCGCTTACCCAGTGCCGAGATCATGAAGGAGACCTCACTGGGGCGGCCCTCCTGTGTCACCAAGCGACGCCCTCCCCTCAGCCACATGATCAGCCTCTTCATCAAGGACACTGCCACCAGTGAGCCTTGTACCAGCTCAGCTGGTCTAGCCAAACCTGCTAGAGCCTGGTGGGTGGGAGGCTCTGTCCTGCCCTGTTCATTCCTGGGAGGTCTGGGCAGATGAACAGGAGATCACTTCTTGAGTCCGTCATTGTGGCAGGGGTTGGACTTGGGTCTGGGGTCACAAGGGTGGGATTGTCCAAAGGACAGGAAGTACAGTGCCTACATGCCCAGCTCAGTGGCGTTCCATAGTAGCTTGCTTACTGTGAGTCCTGGTGCACCTCCTCTGTCAGGGCCTCCTTGGCAAGGCCTCCTTCTCAAGGCTGGCAGCATGCCACCTGTTAGATCACAGGTGGGGCGGGGGCTTGTTTAGGGCCTTCATGATTGGGCTTCTCAACCCCATCACCAGGCACAGAGCAGATGCTGTCCCATGGCACAGCTGATGTGGTCTTGGAGGCCTGCACAGACTTCTGGGATGGAGCTGACATATACCCTCTTTCGAGTTCTGACAGGTGGGTGAGAAGTTTGCCAGTCTGCCTGCCTGTCTCACAGTCATGAGGCATCTCAGGACCACTCTCTTCACTTCCACTCTGCTTCCCTGGCAGAAAGAAAGTGCTGGATTTCTACCAGCGAGCCTGCCTGTCTGGTTATTGCTCTGCCTTTGCCTACAAGCCCATGAACTGTGCCCTGTCCTCACAACTCAATGGCAAGTGTATCGAGCTGGTGCAGGTGCCTGGCCAGAGCAGCATCTTCACTATGTGCGAGCTGCCCAGCACTGTTCCTATCAAGCAGAATGCCCGCCGCAACAGCTGGAGCTCTGACGGTATCATGTGCTTCCCACTGGCTAGAACTTGGGCTCCCAGGGGCCGAGAGTCCAGAAATAGGAGGGCGTTCAGATGGCCATGGCATCACTTGCAGCAGAAGGTGCCTCAGGCTGCACACAGGAGCTGGGTTACCAGTGTGGCCTTCCTTAGCTGGTGACATGGGGAGTCCCTAGTTTTTTCATGTACAAATTGGTGCTTACTCTATCCACCTCACAGGTTTGTTGTGTTCAAGGGAGTTAAGCGTAAAAGTGCTTTCCTTTCTAGTACTCTGGAAGGCTGAGGCAGGAGGATTACAAGTTTGAGTCCAGCCTGGACAACTTAGTTAGAGCCTGTCTTAAAATATAAAAAAGGGGCTGGGGATGCAGTTCAATGTGAATGTCCTGGATTCAATTTCTAGTACCAGCAAAAAGAATAAAAAAGGGTTTTCTTAAAAAGTTATAAAACAGCATGTATTTACAGGGCATTAGCCTTAATAGAATCAGACAAAAGCCTAGGTCACAATCCCTGCTGGAACTGAGGGACTCAGAACGCACCCCTCATACCCCCAAACACACACACCTAGGGGGTCTCAGAAACCCCAGAGGCCGAACACTGAAACTGGCTGAGGGCGGGGCCGGTCAGTCTTCTAGCTTGGAGCAGGGCTGGGCAGGAGCTGAGCTGTGCTCTGCCTGGCTCCACAGGATGGCCACCTGACTGATGACTACCTTTCATTGTCTTTTCTCCTGTGTCTCTTGGCTCTTTTATGTGTCTTGGCTGTGTGTGCGCGGTGGCTGTGTGTGGTCCCTGGGGCCTGTGTGCTCATTGATTCGGGTGTGGCATCTGTGTGTGTGGCCCTGGGACTGCCTCCTGGAATCTGCTGGTTCCTGGGTGTCCTGATGGGGCCGTGTCCTGGTGTCCTGCGGCATGCTGGCCGGCTGTGTCTTGTGCCTGAAGAAGGGATCGGGGAGGTGCTGGAGAAGGAGGAGTGCATGCAGGCCCTGAGCGGCCAGATCTTCATGGGCATGGTGTCCTCCCAGTACCAGGCGCGGCTGGACGTTGTGCGCCTCATTGATGGGCTGGTCAATGCCTGCATCCGCTTTGTCTACTTCTCTTTGGAGGATGAGCTCAAAAGCAAGGTAGGACGAGCCTCCGCCTGTGCCAGCCCTGACCCTTTTCCCCCAGGGCTTTTGGGCACATTGCCGCCTACCTTTTACAGCTGTTTGCAGAAAAGATGGGCCTGGAAACTGGCTGGAACTGTCACATCTCCCTCACGCCCAACGGTGACATGCCTGGCTCTGAGATCCCCCCCTCCAGCCCCAGCCACGCAGGCTCCCTGCATGATGACCTGAATCAAGGTGAGGGTAAAGGCGTGTGGCAGGGATGGTATGAGGTAGGAGGTTCCCCTCCTGGGAGCCACAGCTAGAAAGAGCCCACAAAGATCTTTCCCAGTATGTGTACTCTCTGGAGAGTGGTCCTGAGGTCCCTGCAAGCAACAGCAGTGGATGGGGGAAGAGTGTAGAACTAGAGGCAGGACGGGCAAGGAAAGGCCCTCAGAAGACTGACCCCAGATGAGGGACAGACTTTCGTCCCCACAGTGTCCCGAGATGATGCAGAAGGACTGCTCCTCATGGAGGAGGAGGGGCACTCAGATCTCATCAGCTTCCAGCCTACAGACAGCGACATCCCCAGCTTCCTTGAGGACTGCAACCGGGTACGATGGTAGAGTCTGTACCCCATAACCACTAAAGTGGCCCCGTAGCTGGCCCAGGAGAGAGGAGGGCAGAGGGAAGGGCAGGCAGGTAAAACACAGGGATCTTGCTCCCCATCCTGAGGCCACTGGCCTCTCTGCTTCCTCCAGGCCAAGCTACCCCGGGGCATCCATCAGGTGCGGCCCCACCTGCAGAACATTGACAATGTGCCCCTGCTTGTGCCCCTCTTCACCGACTGCACCCCCGAGAGTGAGTATTACTGCCCTCTGGCTGAGCTCTGCCAGTGCCGGGCACCCTGTGGGCTCCAGAGAGAACGTGGGCTTCCCATGCAGGGAGTAGAGGAACTTGAGTTGGTTCTGGCTAAGAAACCTAGTGGGCTGGCATGTGGGTGTGCCCATTCCAGGGAGTCAGAAGTGATAGTGTTCACATGATCATGGTGCAGAGGTGGGACCATTGCAAAGAGGAGCCCACCTCCTGTTGCCTCCTGCTCTCCTGGCACATGGGTCTTTGCCGGTCCCCACAGGGGGCTCCGCTTGCCTAACTCTTGTGCCTCCCGCCTGCCTCCAGCCATGTGTGAAATGATAAAGATCATGCAGGAGTACGGGGAGGTGACCTGCTGCCTGGGCAGCTCTGCCAACCTGAGGAACAGCTGCCTCTTCCTCCAGAGCGACGTCAGGTCAGGACGAGGCAAATCAGCCTCTGCCTCTCCTACCCGGGACAGGCCTGTGTGGGGCTGGGGGCATATCCCATGGCCGATCTTCCCTAGCTGGGACTCTGGCGCCTGGATGTGGTGGGAGAAGAGGAATGGGATGCTCGGTCTGGTGGGGTAGGGTCTTCGTGGAACGCGGCTCACATGTGGACTTCTCATACACTGAGCAGCATAGCCTTGGATCCCCTGTACCCGTCCCGCTGCTCCTGGGAGACCTTTGGCTATGCCACTAGCACCAGCATGGCCCAGGCCACGGATGGCCTTTCTCCTCTGCAGCTGTCAGGGCAGCTGAACAGCCTGCCCTGCTCCCTGACCTTTCGTCAGGAGGAGACCATCAGCATCATCCGGCTCATCGAACAGGTGAGGGGCCGGGCAGGTGGGGGGGTGTTGGGTACAGGGCTGTCTGAGGGGAGGAGTTGCAACACAGGATCCTTCTGGACGCCCTGGCCCTCAGACTTAGTGTCCCAAGCATAGCAGCTCCCCCGGCAGCTGAATTTGTCTGTGCTCCTTCCTTGCAGAGCATCATGGGCACCTACCTGGCTCTTGGCTGAGGCTTGTCAGCTGTAGGGCCTGAGACAGGTCAGGCAATCTATGGCCATAATCTGTCCCACTTGGTCCCTAGGCTCGACATGCCACCTATGGCATCCGTAAGTGCTTCCTCTTCCTGCTGCAGTGCCAGCTGACCCTTGTGGTCATCCAGGTGAGCTAGGGGCAGCATAGAAATTGCCCTCTCCCCACCCACTCCTTTGTGCAAGCACCAGTTGGGAATCTGAGGAGGGAGGCTGGGGTGCAACATAGCCAGAGGGTCCCCAGAGCCTCTGTAAAAGCCATGGACTTTTGAAGATGTGTCATTGACAGCACAGTGCACATCACGACTCCAGCTCCTCTAAGCAACGGCTTGAGTGTCTGTCTGGGCAAAGGCCAGGCAACCCCAGGGCCCCCAGGGATCTTACTAACTTGCCAGGATCTAACTATGGTTCCTGGGTTCTTTCTTGGTCCAGTTCCTTTCTTGCTTGGTCCAGCTGCCACCACTCCTGAGTACCACAGACATCCTGTGGCTGTCCTGCTTTTGCTACCCTCTGCTGAGGTGAGAGGCCACGCCCAGGCAGGTGGGCCTGGGATGTCAGTGTGTGTTCCTGAAAGCTAGGCTTCTGGAAGGACCACTCAGGGCGCAGGAGGCACTGGGCAAAGACCCCTTTGTCATCTTGCTCCCCTCCAGACTTGACCTCACTAAGACTCCCTGAAGGATTCCCCTGCCAGTTGGGGGACAGAGGCGACAGTTACCATCCTTTTACCTACTCTTGCTTTGCAGCATCTCTCTGCTGGGAAAACCACCCCATAGCTCCATCATGTCTATGGCCACAGGGAAAAATCTTCAATCCATTCCTAAGAAGGTAAATGAGGCAGAGTCCACAGCTGGGGCCCCTCACAGAGGAAAGCAGGCGGTTGTGGAGGGGGCTGAACATAAAGCGCCCCACAAGGGCCAGACCTGGAAGGCTGCAGAGATCAGGAGATCTCGAGAGCCAGCACCTGGTCAGAGGAGATAGTCATTTCTGAGAAAGCCCTGCTGGGAGCATGGTCCCTGCTCCTTATCCCCCCAGCCCTGGCCATTTGCTAAGAACCTGTTTATTACAAGTGTGAAAAGCCGACTAGGTGCCCGCAGCAGAGGAACCATCCACGGGAGTGACCGGCCTCTCTTCTCCTACAGACCCAGCACTACTTTCTGCTCTGCTTCTTGCTCAAATTCAGCCTCACCATCAGCTCATGCCTCATCTGCTTTGGCTACACACTGCACAGCTTCTGTACCAACGCCCAGGACCGCAGTCTCACCAACTGCTCCTCCATCATGCTGAGCAGGTGGGTACCCAGGGCTCCCTACCTCCCCACCCCAGCCTGCTTCCCTGTGGCCCCACAGGAGGCTGAGCCCTTGTCTTGCTTTGGCAGCAATGATGCCAGGGCTCCAGCCTGGTTTGGGGACTTTGCCAACGGGCTGCTGTCAGCTCAGAAACTCACGGCCGCCCTGATTGTCCTGCATACTGGTGAGGGCTCTGCCTAGGAGGGGCTGCTGACTGCCAGTGGGGATGCCCCAGTGTGGAGATAAGGCCTCAAGCTAGTAGGAAGTCTGACCCCACCACTGTCCCCATTTTCTCCAGTTTTCATCTCCATTACCCACGTGCATCGCACCAAACCCCTGTGGAGAAAGAGCCCCCTAACGAATACGTGGTGGGCCGTGACCGTGCCTGTGGTGTGAGTAGTGCTGGATGGAGGGGCCTGGGCAGGGGAAGAGCTTCTGCAGGGCTAGGATTGAGGGTGGGGTGTGGCCAGAAGTGTGAAGGTCTTCCTCAAGCTGATCATGAGACAGCAGGGAAGGACGCAAGGTGACTTGGGGTTCATGTGGGGCTGCTCTTCCTCCTGCAGGCTGCTGGGTCAGGTGGTCCAGACAGCTGTGGACCTGCAGCTGTGGACACACAGGGACAGCCGCATCCACTTTGGCCTAAAGGACGTGCCTCTGCCGACGTGGCTTCTGGGCTGCCTGTCCCTGGTCCTTGTGGTGGTCACCAATGAGATTGTAAAGCTGCACGAGATTCGGTGAGCTGTGTGCAGGGCTGCATGCTTGGAGCTGAGGAGTGTTCCCTAAATCTGCCACCTCTTTGTCAGCATCCCCCCCGACTCCGTCCTCGCCTCTGGTGTCCTGCCCCATCCCCTGGTCTGGAGTCTGCAGCAACCTGTATTTTAATCCGCCCCACCAGGGTCCGTGTCCGTTACCAGAAGCGACAGAAGCTGCAGTTTGAAACCAAGCTGGGCATGAACTCTCCCTTCTGAGCCATTGGCCATGGTGGCCACAGTAGCCCTGGTCCTTGGGGCTAAACCCTTCCCTGGATCTGGGAAGTTGCTGTTATGAATGTTTCAGGGTTTTCTCTTGTGCCCCATGGCACTGGGAGTCCAGCAGTGGTCACTGAAGACCCCACTGTCCCCAACCCCTGGGCTTACTGTGGAAAAGCTGAGAAGCCATGGCCTCAGCCAGATAGGACCATCCTGGCTCTTCCCTGGCCTTGCCAGGGGCACTCCTGAATGTATGACCTCAGGCACTCAGCCCCCTCACCCATGGGCTACCCCTCTTCAGGGTCCCCTCACCCAGTACCCTCCACTCTGGCATCTGTACACAGCCTGGAAGCCAAGGTGAGGGCTTCAGCCTTTGTAGAAGAGCAAAGGCTGTTGCCAGGAAGGTGCTGTATCCTGCCACCACTCTGCATCCCGTCTTCCTGGGCAAGGGCCTGGGTGTGGCCCTCCTGCCCTGCCCTCTTTTGGGGGGTGATGGGGTAGGGGGGTAGAATCTGAAGATAGAGAAGCCCCTCCCCTCCCAACTTCCTGTGTTGGGCTCCGCTGTCCACCAGTCAGTCTTGGAGGTATGCAGCCCAGGTTTCCTGTAACCCTCCCCTCATTCTCTTGGGAGAAGTTTTTATTGGTGTATATTTTTTACCAGAAATGAGCCTTTTAGGAATGAATGTAGATTGATTTATATTAAAACTTGTAAATTGCTTAAGAAAAGTGTGTAGCTCGTTCATGAGGCAGCCACAAAGGGGCCCTCCCCTCTAGGTAGGGGTTCTGAAGGGGTTCCCTGAAGCCAAGGAAGGTGGGTCCAAGCCTTCCTCCTTCTACATCAGTAGGTGCCTTGGGTCTGGCTTGGGAGACCGTGGCACAGATCCAAACACAGCTCAGTTGTGTGGAATGACACTTTCATTGGTGTTAGTTGGGGGAGGAGGTTAATGGTTATACATCCTGGGCCTGGGCCAACCAGGTCAGGCCTCCAGGCCTGAGGTGGACAGTGGGGATACTGCTGTAGCCCAAGGCTTCCCTACTACATCCTTTCAGGCAGTTAATAGATACAATAAATTCCATTTAAAATATATGCACTTCTCTCTGCTTAAAAATAACATTTACAGTTGAAAAAGTTTGGACATTAAGGATCTGTTAATCCCATTGCTTCCCAGTAAGGGATGGCAGGAGCAGGGGCAGAAGGTGGCCAGGACACAGCCAGCACTACAAGGGCATGTCCCTGCTGCGTATTTACATGTCCTATGTACACCTGCAGGGAGGGGTCCAGCTGGGCATGCTGCCTCCTCCTGCCTCTCAGGGTGCCAGGGTAGCACGGGGTGGCCAGAGGTATTTCCTTGGCTCAGGGACTTGGACACAGGGTGGAGGGTGCAGAGAAAGCACCTGAGAAGCCCTGCTGCCACCTTCTCTCCTTGGGGAGAAAGCTCTTACCAAGGTCCCTGCCCAGGAGCCAGGGCTGTCCAGTCAGATTATACAGGGAAGAGGGCTTGCTGAGATGCAGCAGAAGCCCTTCTACTACCCAGGTCCTGACAAGTCCCCTTGCCCCTGTCTCAGGACTGTCTCGGGACTCCCAGTGATGCTGCAGGGCTGGGGGTGTGTCCCAGCCAGACCAGCCCAGTGCCTGTGCCGACCGTAGCAGGGGCCTCTTCTGCACTGGGCCAGAGGCAGTGGACACTGCAGGTCACAGAGGCACTGCTGGAGGCCACAGGCGGCTCTTGCTCAATCCAGCATGGCATCCAGTTGGTCAGCCAGGGCGTCAAACATGGTGCTGATGTCATCCAGAATGTGCTTGGTGGAGTTCCCAGGGGGGCTACAGCAATGGGAAGGGCCTGATCAGATGGGTCAGTGTCCTGTAGCCCACTGGCCCTGGGGAAGGAGCTGCTACGGAGTTCACCCACGTGGTGCTGAGCACTTAGTGTGCATCCTCTTCATGCTCACAACCTCCTGGGCAGCGAGAAGTCACCATCCCTGTCTTACAGGTGAGCTCACTGAGATCTAGGCATAAGGGACTTGCCCAAGCTCATGTGCCTCAGGTCTGAGCAACTCTAAAACCTGAGGTCTTGCCATTCCAGTGAGGGCGTCCCCAGCCTGAGGCTCAGCCCACAGCATCCCCCTCTGTTGTTCCGGGGACGGATGGGAGCTGTTCCTACACCCAGCTTTCTCCTTCTCCCCACTCAGCACCCAGCACTCACCCATCTCGCTCTTCGGTGCTAATGCTCTTCTCTGCAGCCCTCAGTGCAGCTGCCAGGGATGAGCTGGTCTGCTCCAGTCTCTGCTGAGCCCGGCCTGCACCTGCAGCCCCAGTGTTCTCAGGCCTTGGTGGGGGCACGGGGCGGGGGCCAAGCCGCGGAGCCAGCTTTGGCCCAGAAAATGCCAGCTGGGTACAGGCCACAGACACAGGCTTGGGGGCTGTTCCTACAGAGATAAAAAGGTTCGTTTGTGCCTCAGCTGGTCTGGACATGACCTTGGGTGCCCCCTCCCCA
The DNA here is from genome assembly GCA_004026905.1 of Hystrix cristata. Lineage (NCBI taxonomy): Eukaryota > Metazoa > Chordata > Mammalia > Rodentia > Hystricidae > Hystrix > Hystrix cristata. The sequence goes on along the minus strand of PVJO010000408.1, from coordinate 52,315 downwards.
CGGGCCTCAGCTTCCTACCTGCTCCAGGCACCTTCAGGAGGGCAGCAGGAGCAGCCTGGGGCTCCGTCTCTGCCTTCTGCCGACTGCTGGCCGAGTTTTCTATCCCTAGCCCAGGGCAGGATGCTGGGGGCCTGGAGGGCTGTGTTCCGGGGCTGGGAGCAGGGGCTGGAGCTCCTGGAGCTGGCAGGCTGCTGGGCTCAGGCTGTGGAGAGCTGGAGGAGGCTGAGGAGGCGGACTCACTGGGAACCTGGGAGCTCAGTGGGGCAGAGGGACTAGGGGTGGCACTTGCCACCCCAAAGGCCAGCAGTGCTGTCTGAAGTGGCTCTCTCTCCCTGCATTTGGGCCTCCGCTTGACAGTGTCTGACTCAGTGAGGTTGAAGTCGAGGCCAGGGGGCACAGGTGTTTCCCGAGGTGGGGGGCCAGCTGGCTTTGGCCGCTGCTTGATAGTCAGGTTCCCCTCCTCCGCGAAGGGCAGCCCTTCCCCTGAGCTGCCCCGAGATGGGGGTGTCCCCTCAGAGCCAGGCTCCTCTTCTTCTGTGTCTGAAGCGGGGCCAGCTGGAGTGGGCAGGCTGGGGGCTTCAGAAGGGCCAGCGGGTTCACTGAGTGTGCGCCTTCGGGGCCCTGCAGACCCCTCCTTGGGCCCTGCGGACCCCTCCTTGGGCCCCGGGGTCCCATCTAGTGGAGGTGGCTCTGTCGGGCCAGAGACAGAGCTGAGGCGCTTGGGGGGTGGGGGTGGGGGACCCTTGCGACGGGCCCGGAGAGCAAAAGACTGGCTTCGGGGAGCCCCTCGAGTTGGGGTTGGGCTAGGACTGGTCCGGGCAAGGGTGCTGCGTCCTGGTCGCCGGGTAAGGGTAGCATAACTGCCCAAGGCACTGCCCATTGGCCCTTCAGCTTCTCCCTCTGCTTCCCCCTCGGTAGGGCCAGGGCGGCTCAGGCTATGGGACCGGCGCTTGGGCCGAGGCGGGTCTGGAGGAGTGGCAGGGGAGCTGGCCAAGTAGGAGAAGGCCCGGGGTGCACCAGGAGTTGGGCCTGGAGCTGGGCTGGAGGGTGAGGCCTGGGGGTACATAAAAACATAAGGGGCAGGTCCTTGGCCAGGAAGTGGGGAGCACAGCTTAGGGGGCCGCTCTGTGCCCTCTGGAAGATTCCTCTCCTGCAGGGTGCTGGGGTCTCCACCACTGGGCTGGGAGGCAGGCTGTTCCTGTGAGTGACCAGACCCCCGCGAACGTGCTCCGATACTCTCCTGGCTGGGGGATCGGGCGGGGGGCAGGGAGAGCGGCTCAGGGCTACCCCCTGCCATGGCCGCCTGGAGCTCTGGGCTCAGCTCACTGCCCTGAAAGGTGAGAAGGCGTGGGCCGGCCACAGCTGGACCCTCCCCATTCTCCAGCCCCTCAATGGCCATTAGCTCCGGACCCCTGGCCAGCCGGCGCCCGCCTTCACCTAGGGCCTCCCCCTGCAGCAGGCCCCGCCGAAGCTCTGCCAGCCGCTTCACACCCAGCATAAGCTTCTTCTGATGCCCTGAGAGGGGTGGACAGAGCAGCCTGGTTAGCCGGGTCTAGGAAAAGTCACCCCAGACCCTCTTGGGGACCCTGGAGGCAACAGGGGTCCTGCTGGGAGGCTCCAGAGCAGTCCGCACCTAGCTTGTTGACACCAATCTCCTGGAGCTCCTCCCAGGTGAGATCAGCCACCAGCCCCATGGAGTCATAGCCACTGCTCACCAGCTGCTTGTGGTACTGCGGCAGCCCCAGCGCACACAGCCACTCCAGCAAGTCCGTCTGGAAGAGAAGTGTCGTCAGACCTGGCTCCCCCCATGCTGGGAAGGAAGGGGCAGCACGAAGCCCCAGCCCCAGTGGGAGCCAGCACCCCCTTGGTCTGGCTGCCCGCTCACCGGGATGTAGCTGGGCAGCCACTCGGCAATGCTGAGCTGAGCGATCTCTGAGGCAATCTTCTTCCTGTGCCCGGGCTTGGTCACCCCAATGGCTGTCAGATCCTGCCACACAGGGCGTGGGCATCAGGCTCCTCTCCTGCCTCCTGGGCCCTCCCTCCCCAACTGCAGCACCTACCTCAGGGGTCATGCGACTGATGGTTGGCACATCATAGCCAGCCTGCAGGAAGTGGGCAGTGTAGCCTTCCAGCTGGAACTCGCTTAGCCAGTTATGAATGGCCTGAGCATCCTGTGGGGGGTCAAGTAGATGAAATCAGCAGGAGCCTGGCCTGGGAGGGATACTCCACCCTCAGGCCCACAGCGCACCCTCCGGCGGAGGTCTCACCTTCCCCTCTAGCAGCTGTTCCGGCCTCACCTCCTGGGTGAAGATCTCCCCAGAGCAGTAGCTGGCCAGGGGGTGGTGGCTCAGGTTGTCTTCAGGAGGTGAGAAATGGCATCAGAGGTGTCCAGAAGAAGAGGTGCTGAGTCCTCCCCATCCCCACCCACCTGGTCCCATCCACCCTTCCTACCTGCTGGGGATGGGGTATGCAGTCCTGGCAGCATGTGCTCCTCCCCAGCAGAGGGCAGGGGCTAGAGACGAGAAGAAGCCCCTCAGTGTATGGGGAACTGGCAGCAGGGGTGGACCCTGCCCTGGTCCCAGGAAACTCCCTCCTACCTGGGCATTCTCAATAAGGAGTCCAGTGCCATGGCCATTGGTTCCCTCAGAACTCTGCCCGCTGCCAGCACTACGGATGCTGCCCACACTGCCCTCACTGCCCACGCTATTCCTGTCACCTGCTGCAGGGGGCAGAAGCACAGGGTCAGAGCCTCAGTTGGTGCCGATAGCTGATTGGCCACTTGCTAAAGCCAGACACCCACACTGGTACTCAGCGGCGCCCTCTGGAAGGATGTACCTGGGCTATCCAGGCTGAGGCCCACCCGAGGGAGCTGGCCATAGGTAAGAGCGTGCAGTGGCTCATCAGCAGGAGGCTGTGGCATCCGGGAGAAGCCTGGGCGCAGGGGTGTAGGCACAGATGGGAGACGGGGCGTGGGGATGCCCATCCGCTTGCTGACCACCTCAACGATGCCCGGGGGGAAGTAGCCAACACGGTCCGTGCCCCTTTGGCTCTCATGGATATGGCCCTTCCAGCGGCCATCAGGATGCTGCTCGAGCACCTGTTATGGGTTGGTAGAGGGAGGGGATGATCACTCCCTGTCCAAGCAAGAGGCAGTGGCTGTTCCTGCAGCCACAGTCCAGCAACTCTGGTCAAGCTCTTCCCTCATCCCCACAGAGCTGGCTTCTGATGCCCAAATTCAGCCCTTGCTTCCAGTGGCCAGACCACAGAACATACGAACAACCTATGCTCCAATCCCAGCTCTGCTACGTGCTAGCTATGAAATCTTGGGCAAGTCATTTTAATTTCCCTAAGCTGAAATTTTGTCATCTCTACAAAGAAATGATAATGGCACCCACCTTCCCTAGATTTGGAAAGAATTAAATGAGAGAGTATATAAAGACTTAGCACATGTAATCCCAGCACTCCGGGAGGCTGAGGCAGGAGGATCACAAGTTCAAGCTCAGTCTGGGTGGGGACAGATTTAATAAAACTCTGTCTCAAAGTGAGAAAATTTAAAAAGGATAGGGATGCAGCTGGGGTTCAGTCCCCAGTACCACAAAAAGAAAAAAAAAAAAAAAAGACATAGCACAGCCTGGTACACAGCCAGTGTCCAAGGAAGTCAGCAACCATTTGTGTTCTCAAAGGAACGCATGCATAGGCCCCTCACCGTGATGACATCCCCTGCCCGGACATTGAGAGCAGTGGGGTCGTGGAGGTTCCAGAAATCTTTGAGTGCTCGGACCTTCAGGATCCCCGAGGCCTCTAAGAAAAGGGGGGGAGTAGGCATCATCTGAGGGTCCTGAGGACATCTCCCGCTCCACCTCTGGCCCCATCCTTCCCCAGGGACACCAGATCTTCCATACCTGGTATCTACTGGATCTGCTCCAGCCCCTGGCTGGGTCTTTTCCCACATACTCACCCCGCAGTAGCTGCTTGATTTCCCGGCTGGCCTGGGAAGTGGTAAACTGATTCACGATGTCCAGCGCTGTTTGGTTGTATGTGTTCCGAATGTTCACATCCACACCTCCCTGGGTGCACAGGGTCCCGTGAGCACGTGCTAAGCACTCTGCCTGTCTCTCTCCCCTAATCCTCACAACCATCTAGGAGGTGGGTACTTTTATCAGGTTCAGATCTTACAGGTGAGGAAATGGAATTTCAGACGGTGGGTCAAGGACGAGCTCAAAAGAGGCAGGCATGGGGTTCAAGCAGGTGGGGCTGCTCCTGAGCCCTGGCATCCCTCATGGGAAGTGAGGCCTCTTCCCCACTGCCTAAGCAAAATCCCATGGCCTCTTTTGCCAGTCTCAGCACATGGCAGAGACCCTGTGTGCACCTGAGAAGCAAGCAGGTCCTGTACCCACCTCCAGTAGCAGCCGCACCACCTCAGTCTTGCCATACAGCGCAGCCTCGTGCAGCGCTGTACCGGTCTTGGTCTGGCGGTTGATCTCAATACCAGCTCTCAAGAGCTGCCTGCAGGGACATAGAGAGTCATTTAAGTCACGGGGTAGAGGAGGGTGCCGACTGCTGGGGATGGGGAGATGGAGAAAAGAACATCAATAGTCCCACAGGTAGGGGATGAGGAAGTGGGGCCTCCCTGGGGTACCGGATGACTTCTCTGTGGCCATTCTTGGCAGCCAAGTGCAGAGGCGTGGTGTAGTTGGGGTCGCACGGGTCCTTGGCCTCACCCTCCAGCAGCGCCACACATAAGTGGCTGTTCAGGAGCAGCTGGGCCACCTGCAGCACACAATAGCCAGTTAGTGTCTCTTTCCAAGACCCTACAAAGGTCCAGCTCCCAGCACTCCTGGGACCACAGGCCTCACCTTGAGCCGCCCAAATTCACAGGCCAGGTCCAGGGGTGTCTTCTTGGCCTTGTTAACCAGGCATGGGTTGGACTGATGCTGGAGGAGCATTTCTGACTGGGGTGGAGGGAGCTGAGTGAAGAGGCCTGACCTCGCCCTGTGCCACCCCGCCCCTGTCCCCTTCTGAGCAGATTACATACCACCTCATAGTGTCCGTACTGTGCGGCCAGGTGCAGCGGGATCTGCCCATCCAGCGATGCAGCATTGACAGCCGCAGAGGCCCGGAGCAGCAGGCGCACGGGCTCTAGGCGGCCCTGCCAGGCTGCATAGTGCAGCGGACGCATGCCTGGTGGGAAGAAGGGGACCTGAGAGAAGTCCTGGGAGAGCACTGGGTGGCTGGGGGTGCTGGCTGGGAGGGGAGACGGCCCAAGAGCATGCTGTGACACTGGCTTCACCTGGGTTTGGTCAGGAAGTGGCCTGGCTGTGTGGGGCCGAAGCTGCAGTCCCACAGTGCCTACCACAGATGAGCTGGCAACCCCAGGACAGTGACAAAACCTCTCTTGAGCCTCAACCTCCTCATCTGAACAACAGGACATTGCATCACGATTAAAGTGGGAAAGGCATGTGCAAGGCTAGAGAAACACCTAGCGCCACTGTGTCCTAACAGCAGCAAGCTCTGGTCCCAGGGTCTCACCATTGCTGTCCTTAATGTCCACGGTGGCCTGAGCCTCCAGCAATAAGGCTATGAGCTCCAAGCTGCCCCCCAGGGCGGCATGGTGGAGAGCAGAGAATCTGGCGGGGCGGACACAAAGTAGGGGGTGTCGGTGAGCAGTCTCCCACCCCTCAAATCCTGCCTTCCACACCCAAACTCATCCTGGGGGCTGGCAGGGATGGGTTACTTGCTGCCACCCCCCACCATTGGCCCTGCCGTGGGAGCGCTCAGCAGCCTGGCCACAGCATGAAAGGGCTCAGTGTCTGCACTGAGAGGCCTGTTTGTCTGGCATGCCCCTCCTCAGCCAGCCCAGGGGAGGGGGCCGTGGGAGCAGGAGCCCTTAGGCTCCTATCCTCCAGGGAAAAAAGGGGGCGCAGCAGGAATCTGACCCAAGGAGGCCCCTCGGAGTGGTCCCAAGACTCTTCCCCTCAATCTGGGCTGGACCCCCTCCTCAGGATCCAGGGCACTCAGCAAAGGCAATTGAAGGGCCAAGTCTGAGCATAGCAGGGACCCTGGACCCCAGGGCCTTTCCCTCCAGCCACTCCCCCAGGGCTCTAATCCCCCCTCCCTCTACCCCCATCCTGCAGTAACACTCACTCACCCATCAGCATCCTGGTAGTTGACATTGAGCTTCTTCGTGGAGCCGAGGAGCTCTGATAGACAGGACAGGGGCATCAGGGAATAGGCAATCATCTGCCGTCACCCACACCCTCACCTAGCACTCCTGCCACCCACCTCCTGGAGCCCAGCTGACCTCTCGGTGTGCAGGAGAGCACCTGCCCCATGGCCCCTTGCTGGTCCTGTCCCTGTGGTTCCCACCCTGGCCCACAGGCACGGAGTGCAGGGTGCCACTGTAGCAGTGGCCTGGCTTCCTAGGGCCCCAGCCCAGCTCGTTTATAGAGCCATGGGGGGCAGGAGGGGGTGCTGGCACGATGTGCCCTGACCAACAGGCCCACGGAGCACATAGTTGGCATTCCTGCCTGAATGCGCTAGGGAGCGAGTCACATCATCCCACTGGGCCAAGGGAGTGGGCAGGGACAGCAAAGACAGGACACTAGGTATGCCAGGGCTGGCCTTGAGGGTTGCAGCCCTGGAAGGGTGGCACCAGACACTCTTGTCCTGGCCATGGCTCTGCCATATGCTAGCTGAAAGAGTATGGATGGGCAAGTCATTGAGCCTCTCGGGCTCAGTGTTCCTTCTATACAATGGCTGCTTGCAGGCCCTACACAGGCATTGTAAATATACTGGTTGATCCTTGTCAGCACGCAAAAGACAGCAATGTAGCCCTCCTGACAATGTTGACTATTACTAGCACCACGTTATCCTCCAACAAAAGCTGGTATCGATCCCCCACCATGCCCCTGGTCTCAGTGGGTTCTCAGCCATTTTGGCCCCAGGCTCTTGGCTGAGCTGTGCAGGACCCAGACAGAAGAGCTGGGCACTGCCTGCCCACAGCAGGTCCAAGCCAGTAAGCTCCCTGTGGCAGCCAGGGCATGGATGGGTGGCCCTTGAGGTGCTGGGGAGGGAAAGGGGAAGGCCCGTCACAAGCGGCCCCTGCCTCCTGCTGGAACCCACCCCTGCTGGGAAGGAGGGGGCCCAGCTCAACCCAGGCCGGGCAGGGTGCCAAGCATGCTGGTCCAGGCCTGCCCCCCAGACCCTGGTGGGCCCCTGAATACCCCAGCAGCCTGGGCAAGGCAGGGCCTCATTCCAACAGGGAGGGACTAAGCTTGCAGTGGGATGGGGAGGAGGGGACAGCTACAAGCAGGGCTGCTGAAGGACTGTACTCTGAAAAGGTAAATACAGAGCCAAGGAGGGCAGGTGGTTGAGGTGGCACGGGGTGGGGGGTGCACTGGGAGGAAACACAGACCTCCCAGTTTTCCTTTTGTCCCTTTGGAAAGTACTTGTCACACAGGGGAAAGAACAGGCGCTCGGGAAGCGGAAGTGCCTCGCTCAAATGCTCTCTCTGCCTCTTACTGCTGTGTGACTTTCCCAAACCAGTGTCTCTCTGAGCTTCCATGAAGACAGAGCATCCTTGGAAAGAGACACAGAATCCTTTAGCCTCCTTACCCTTCCACCAACCCACCAGCCTGGACCCTCTGGGATGGGGTAGCTGGGTGGCGGGATGTGGCCCCTGCAGGGGAGGGACAGGACATTGTGACAGAAGGGACACAGGAACAGGGGTAGGGCCAGGCTGGGTGGCTCCGTACTTTCCAGAACAATAGCCGGAAAGGTGGTGGTGGTGGTGAGACTCAAAATGACCAGGCTGAGGACTGCGGAGGGAGGGTGGAGGGTCCTGGTTCCAGGCAGCTGCTCCAGGCAATTCCGCTGCAGCACAGCTTTCTTCCCCGGCCTGTCTATGACTTGGGTTGGGGCAGAGGATGTGAACTCAGCCAGTCACCCCAGCCCACTCCATTTCCTCTGGCCAAGGAGACCTCAGAAAAACGAGGTGGGAAAGGGCGAAGGGTCGGAGCAAGGCCAGGCCACCTGCTCTCTGAGGAGGACCTGGCTGGTGGGAAGGGGTGCAGGCTGGCTGCAGCCTGGAGGAGCCTGAGGAGCATCTCTCTTCCGTTCTCTGGATAGCAGAGAGCTCGAGCCACCGCAGGAGGAAAAAGGGGAGCCCTGATGCCCCAGATGGTTTCCTTTGCCTCTGTAGTGTGGAGCAGAGATCCCCACCTCGCGTCAGAGGACTGCATTAGAATCACCTGGAGAACTTTCTAATTTCCTAGGCCCTTTCTGATGATTTTAATTTGGTGGAGGGGTGTCCAGAACAATCCCTAGGTAATTCTTTCCACTCCCATACTAGGGATTGGACCCAGGACTCCCCAGCTCCTTTTATTTTTATTTTGAGACAGGGTTTCATTAAGTTGCCCAGGCTGGGCTGGAACTTTTTTTGGGGGGGTGCTGGAACTTTCAATCCTCCTCCCTCAGCTTCCCAGAGTGCTGGGTTCCTAGGTAATTCTGATGTGCACGAAACCGAATGGAGATCAGCATGGGAACACAGGGGACGAGGCAGGCACAGATTTGTCTCAGATACACCTCACCGTGGCTATGTGACCTTGGGCCAGTTACTAAGCTGTGGGTGCCACTTTATCTGTACAATGGATGTAGGACTATCTATCCACAGAGAAGTAAGGTGACTGCACTATTTCATGAACTGTAAAGTTTGCAAAGGTCACCTTGTGATCTCACTTTGTCACCAGCCTCTCTGAGGTATGGTGCCAGAGCCTGACAAGGTGTCCCAGGCCCGTCATTCTGGCTCCTCTGCAGGTGAATTCTCCCCTTTGGCAGAGGGGCTCTCTTCCTCCACTATGTTTCCCACTGGGCACAGGGGACCTGTTCAGAGCCCCAAAGCCTCGCTCCTACCACCAGCCTCCAGAGTGGGGAGGCCAGCAGCAGTGCAACTGAGGCCTCAGTAGGAAGGTGGCCAAGAACAACAGCGGTAAGAAAGGAGGGGAGTGGCTCCCCATCTTGGTCCTCAGGGACCTCCTATCAGGCTCACCCTGTATCTACTTCCCCCGGGCAGAGGACCACCGCCCACAAACCACAGGACACGTCGCCCTACCTGCCTGGTGTGCAGGTAGACATACGCCATTATGACCTTTTCTTTTGGCACCCACACCTAAGATGTGGGTGGGGATAATAAGATGTCTTCAGGTAGCCTGGGGACTCCTTCCAGTGAACAGGGCCCAGGTGTGTCTTGGGGCTAGAGCCCCAGCACTCAGAAAAGACTTTCCCCTCCAGGGAACTTCCCTATAAGGCCCCATTTGAACCACAGGCTGTCCTTGCTGGTTTAGACTCTCAAGGTGACAAATTCAGTGGCACTCGCTCTTTTTCTCCTTTAGAGACCCTACTCTGACACCCAGAGGCCTAGTCTCCCTGTGGGGTTCCACCAGAAGGACCCAAGAGATGGGGCTCAGGAGCGTCCATGGTGCAGGCATGGAGCCCCCACAGCCCTGTCAGGACAGGAGCTCCAGGCTGTGAAAACCTCTAGAAAATCAGCTTTGGCCACACACCTTAGTGGCCAGAGGTAGAGTTAGTCAGATAAAAGCTTTAGTAAGTGGTCAGAAGGTGTTCAAATTAAGGCAAGCAAACAAACCAACCAAAAAACAACATCTCTTTTCTTAAAAGACATTGACATCCCTGTTAAATTCAGAAAAAAACCACAAGATGCTCTGGTTGAAATGTGTATATGGGATTGGGTGTGGGTGTGGAGCCTCTATGTATTCAGTCTTTCCCAACCCATTGCCAGAACCCTCGTGGCACCAAAGAACACATCTACAAAGCCACCTGCAGCAAGCAACTTTATAAAGGTTGGAAGTTTGGTCTGTTTTTTTGTTTGTTTGTTTGTTTTTTGTTTGGTCTGTTTTGTTCACTGTTCTGGCCCAGGACTTAGAACAGAGCTTAGCACGCAATGCACCCTCGGTAAAAATTTGAATAAGTCTATTTCAATCCTCTCACGTCGCAATCAAGGAAACTGTGGCCCAGAGAGGGTAAATGACTTGACTGGGGACACACAGCAAGTGGGACCCAACTTCTCCTCTGGCTCTCCTACACAGATGCATTTCTTGTCTAAAACAGAACCACCTTCCCTCCTCAAATCTGCAGATCACAGTGACTCCTCCCCAGCCTCCAAACCTCCCTCTGTAGCCTCAGCTCTAAGGGGAGGGCCTCTGTGGGATGGTCACCCCAGCAAGTACTCACTTGTCTTAGTGGTCTTGACCTTGGCCACCAGTTTCTGCACACCAGTCACATCTCCGTTCTTGACAGCAAGAATCAGATCCTGTTCACGACCCATCCTGGCTCCTGGGCCAGACTCTGGGCTCAGGAGTCCAAGACAGAGGTGAGGACACTGGTCCAAGCAGAGCGTCAGCGTGTCATGCCTCAGCCTCTCGGAGGCTTCCCAGTCCTGGGGGAGTCCCAGGGAAACACGCCTGGTGTCCCAGGCAGTGGGCTCCTTGTCAGGCGCCAATGGATACTCCCTGGAGGTGCTCCGTGAGCTGCCACCGCAAGCAGGAAAGTGTCTGCAAGGAGGTGGCAGCTGTGTGGAGGTCTGGAAAGATATCAGCCTGCAGCTTCTGATGGCCCCAGGCTGGGCTGGGCCTGGGAACTTGGATCTTCCAGGTTTGGCCCAGAAGCACAGTGCCCACTCCAAGAGCAGCCAGCATTCCCTTGGGCCTTGGGCAGCCGCGAAGGACAGGTCCTGGGGCTCTGAAGGAGATGAGGTGCCTTGGTCGAAGGTTGGGGCACAGCCTGCAAAGATTCCAGAAGGAATGCACAGAGGGTGAGCAGAACAGGACCTCCAAAGAGCCCCCAGCCACCCCGGAGCCCCCAGCCACCCAAAGGCTCCCGAAGGCACCACAGAGTGAAGAGGGGCTCAGCTACTTGAAGTGGGGAGGGAGCTGCCATGCCTGAAAGGAATACGTGGAGGGAGGGGGAGGCTGAGTCACAGGGGGCCCCCAAGGGCACCGGGCAGCACCTCAACCTTGGGCAGGAGGGGCCCTGGCAGCACAACACACCGGGGCAGGCCAGGCCAGCAGCCTGTTCTCCACAGCCCCAGGCCTCAACACCCACAGACAACCAGCGGGCCAGGAGGTGGGGCCTGGGAGGGCGGCACAGGCAGAGGAGCAGGGTCACTCCCTGTCCAAGGCGCCTACCCTCAGACTCCTCCCTACCTGGCCTTTACTTTAATAGCTGGATGCTTAGCCCTGCGGGCCTTTGTGAACTGGGGGTGGCATAGGGAGTTTACAGGCCCCGGCTCTAGGGGAATCTGCCTGCTGGGCAGGGAGGCCCCATAGCACCTGTTGCTGACCTTCCTCACCACTCTGTGGGCAGAGAACAGTGACTGCTGGTCAAAGGCTCCCAAGACTGAACCTGAAGCCCAGACCCTCGACCTCACTGCAGGAAAGCTTATGTCAGTTCTTCGGTGGCGGCGAATTTGTTGCCAGTCTCATCAGGAGACCCGTGCCGGCCTGGGGCCCTGACGGGGAACCCCTCACTCCCCCAAAGTCCCGAACCCAACCCAGAGGGCAGTCCCCCTCAAGCCCCACGGCCGACACCGGGGGAGGGCGCCCCTGGCACTGGCTGGGGTCGGCTGGCTCCCCCGCCCCTCGGAATGCCCCTCCAGCGCCGCGCACCCCCCAGCGGAGCCCAGTCCAGGCCGACCGGGGAACAAAGCGGCGGGAGGGACAGAGAGGGCCAAGCGCTGGAGGGATACATGCCGGAGGACGAAACGGGGGCCGCCAGGAGGGCGGAAGAAACTGAGAGATGGAGGCACCACCGATCCCGCAAGAAAAGTTAGTTTCCGCCCGCCCCCAAGGGTGCTGACCCCCGGCTCCGGCCCTTCGGGCTCACCTCTCCCGGCTGCTCCGCCGGGGGTCCGGCTGGCCCCGCTCAGTCCCTGGCACTTAGGACGCTGGCTCCCACTACCCCCCCCCACACCTTTCTCCTCCTGCTGCTTTTCCAAGGCCGACTCTGCGCCTCCCGCAGGAAATCCCGCCCCTCCCCCCTCCCTCCCGCCGGATCGGGAGAGAGGGACCGTCCCGGCCGCGCAGTCGGACTGTCAATCAGCTCCCTCGGGCCCGCCCCCATCCGCGCCAGGCCCCGCCTCCAACCGCGCCAGTCCGCACCGAGGCATCGGCCCCATCAGAGCATGCGTGCAGGTGAAAGGAGCGGGGTGTGTGGTGGGTGGGGAGTTCGCGCCGCTGCGTGCTGCGTCCCGATGATGTGTCCTGGGAGAACTGGGCTCTAGGGTCTAGATCGAAGGATGGGAGAGAAGACGTGACGTGAAAGGGTTTGGCGATAGGAACCCGGGGACCCTTCTTGGGGAGCCCCCTTTCTTCTTTGCCCCCGCCCCTCCCAGGATTCCCCCCCAGCGACCTCCGCCTACGGCCCAAGTGGCCGACCCACAACCACTGGCCGGAGCAATGGTGCCACCTAGCGGATTATGTCGGGGCGGCTCACGGTGACGGCGTCGGGGCCCCCAACCTCGAGGAGGTGCTATTAGAGGGCTGGGGTGGCGCTTCAGCACCAGCGTGTCCCGGACAGCGCCTCCCACCCTTGAAACCGGGCTTCGGAACCCCTCGGATGGGACCCAACGACAGGTCCGGAAGGAACTCTGAACCTCTCTGCAAGCTGTAGTTTGCAGTGCTGGAATTCGGGAACTACCGCTCTCTGTTCTCTTAAACCCCTCTTCCCTTCTTCCTCGGATGGCGGTGGGGATTAGGCAGCCCAGGGCTGCAGAGAGGAAGGTCACATATTTGACTGTTCATGCCACACTCCCAGACGCCAGTTCAAGGTTTTACTAGATAGGGCCTCCGAAGAGGGGTTGGGACAGGACAGAGAAGCTCTTGCACATCTAGTAACCTGCAAGCTAAACTCAGACCCGGGAATCGAGGGGGGGAAAAGCGTGTATGCAGGCGCTAGGACCCAGGAGAGCCCAGAAGGCGGGAAATCCGTAGGGCAGGAGCCGACGTCATCGGCTGGCGCTAGGGCCGCGCGGAGTTCCGGCGGCGGGCGGGGCATAGAAGGCGCGCGCAGGCGTAGACGGCGGCCAGATGGAGCCTGAGCCAGAGCCTGCGGCCGTGGAGGTTCCCGCTGGGCGCGTGCTCAGGTGCCGGGCGGTGTGGGAGGAGGAAAACCGGGGTCCGGAACCGGGCAGGGTGTCACCGATGCGCGGTGCCGACCTCGTGTCCCCTTCTCCCCCAGCGCCCCGGAGCTCCTCGCCGCCCGCTCGCGGTCCCAGAAGCTGCCCCAGCGGTCGCACGGCCCCAAGGACTTCCTCCCCGATGGCTCGGCGGCCCAGGCCGAGCGGCTGCGCCAGTGTCGCGAGGAGCTCTGGCGGCTGCTGGCTGAGGAGCGCGTGGAGCGCCTGTGAGAGGGTGGGGCGGCGGGGCGGGGCCGGGAGGGCGGCGGGACCGGCGTTGCGCGGTCTGTGCGGACGGACCCCATCCTTCCTCGCCAGGGGCAGCTTGGTGGCGGCCGAGTGGAAACCGGAAGAGGGCTTCGTGGAGTTGAAGTCTCCTGCGGTGAGCGGTGGGCTCAGGGACAGGGGATTCGCCTGCTGTGCTCTGCAGACTGCTTTGTGACACTTTTTCTGGGTCTCATCCAGGGTAAGTTCTGGCAGACCATGGGCTTCTCGGAGCAAGGCCGGCAGCGGCTTCACCCAGAAGAGGCCTTGTATCTGCTGGAGTGTGTGAGTAAGCCCCGGGAGGATGGGGAAGGGATCTGGACCGAGAAACGGGAAGGACCCATGTTCAGTGTAGAGAAGGCACGCACAACTATGTTTCCAGTGAATTTATAATTGGCCTTCTAGACCAGGACCAAAGAATACCGTGCAGGAGGTTTCTCTGTATGAGAAACCCAAAGTGTAAATAATTTAAAGAGCAGAGTAAATCATGGTAGGAAACAGGAAGGCTGTTTGTAGGTGGGAAGAGGATCTAGAGGATGGAGAGGGAAAGAAGGGGAGAGAAAGTGAAAAGGATTAAGATGCCATATGTATATGTATCAACTCCCCACATTGAATGTATTAGGCATCACAAACGTGCTAGTAAGATTATTTTTAAAAATACCATATAGGGATCAGGGATTCCAGCCCAAATCAGGGTGCTGTCCTTCTTTCCTGGCTGTCCGTATTCTTACTAAGAAGTGGTGGGGAGATAGCAGAGTCAGGAAGTTGTCCCATTTGGCTGTGGCTCTGCAGGAAGGGCGCACAGCTGAGCTCTTCACCCTACTTCCAGGGCTCTATTCAGCTTTTTCACCAAGACTTGCCACTGTCTATCCAGGAGGCCTACCAGCTGTTGCTTACCGGGGACACTGTGACTTTCCTACAGTACCAGGTACCTCTCCCCAACCTCTCATTTGCTAAGTCAACATGTAGTGACAGGTACCCATGAGATGCCAGCACAGTGCCACATGCCGGAGCTACAAGGGCCTTGCTATCACAAGGTTTCTGTTCTGATGGTGGTAATTGGATAATAAAAAGCAAGTAAGTGAACTAGAGGCTTTACAGAGAAGTAGGTGCTAGGCAGAAGATAACAAGAGGGAGAAGTGATAGAGTCTGAGACATTCCTTCAGGTGAGAGAAGAGAGAGGCCTAGCTCAGCTTGTGGTTGGGGAAGTTATCAGTAAGTGAGAATAAATGAATAAATCTTACAAAGGTTTTGCAGAAAGAAAAGACAGAACTTTGCCAGTGGATTGGATTTCAGGTTAAGAAGAGAGAAGAATCAGAGATTATGCCTATGGGGACTAAGGGTATAGCTCAGTGGTAGGTTTGCTTTGCATGTGCAAGGTCCTGGGTTCAATCTCCAGCACTGTAAAAGGTGGGAGTGGGGTTTGCCCATGATTTGAGCTTGAGCCAGTGGTGGTTGGTGGTATCATTTTCTGGCTCAGAATACTGAGGGAAGGGCAGATTCAAGAGGATGGAACCAGTCAAAAGAACTCTATTTTGAGCCAGGTGTGCTGGCGCACTCCTATAATCCCAGCATTCTAGGAAACTGAGGCAGGAGGAGCACAAATTAAAGCCCAGTTTGACCATCTTAGTAATTTAGTGAGACCCTGTCTCAAAATAAAAAATATATTTAAAAGAAGACTGGAGATTTAAAAAAAAAAAATGGACATTTGAGCTTTATGTTTTTCTTCATTTGAGGTTTTCAGCCACCTGAAGAGGCTGGGCTATGTGGTTCGACGATTCCGACCAAGGTAAGTCCGTATTCCTTTTCTTCCCTTTCCTCCCATTCACTCTAGTCTGGGGACCTGGCTGATCAGTCTCAGGTCGAAAGTGTCTCCTGCTTAGCTGGAACCTTTGGCTGGAGTGCAGCTCCCTCGCATTTACTGGAGGCCTGCTCTGGAAGTGTTCTTAGGCACTGGGGACGAATCTCATTATACTTCCTACTGCATTATCAAATTGAGACTCATCTACAGATGACTGAATACTGCAGTTCATTTTGAGCACTGGAATAGTGCCTTGAAATTGGCAGATGTGAAGGCAGATCTGTGAAGTACATGTGTGAATGAAGGACCGAGTGAGAAATTTATACTGGAGTTGAGTTTCACATTTCTTATGGTAGATTAGATGTTCTTTCCTTCATCACTTAGCAATCCAGCATTGCTGAGAGCCACAGAGACCTTCAGACTGGAATAGAAACCAGTACAGCATTTGCGGTTATATGGTGTGTCCCCAAAGCTCTAAAACAGACACATCCTTTATTTCCTGAAAACAGAGTCTGCTCTAAGGAAATCACGCCCACGTGCAGACATGCTTTCCTGAGAAGCACTGTTCATTCATTTATTGACCAGTTACTCATGCCAGCTGCTGAGGAACCGTAGTGCCAAAACACTGCCCCATGCTGCTTGCCTTCAGTGAGGTGCATACACAGAATACCTTCCTTTTGCAAAATCAGTGTACCGCAAGTGGTGTGAGAGGTCAACAGTGGAGGTGTTCTCACACCAGCCAGTCTGTCTCTTAGAATAATGCTGTGCGTGGAACTTCCTGTAGTGATGAAATGTCCTGTGTCTAGGCTAGTATTGTGGTTTGTGCAACTGTGGGAGTGAATTTTTCATTTCATTTCAATTTAATAGCCATGTGTATTGAACAGTGCAGCATTGGGAGCCATAATAAATTTGTGGCTGGGAAGAATGCTATAATGATAAGTGGCTGAGTCTGCAATGCATTTTTTGGGGGAGTGGTACTGGGGATTGAACTCAGGGCCTTACACTTCCTAGGCAAGCATTCTTATCACTGAGCTAAATACCCAAGCCCACAATACATTATTGAGTGGAAAAAAAGATGAAAAAGCAACATACTGGTGCAGTGACTTTTTTTGTTGTTTTTTGTTTTTGCGTTTTTTTTGAGACAAGATCTCGCCATGTAGTCCAGGCTGGCCTCAAACTCAGTACGTAACCCATACTGGCCTTGAACTCACACAATTCTCCTGCCTCAGCCTCCTGAGTGTTGGGATTACAGGTGTGTGCATGTCACCACACCCAGCTGATGCAGTTACATTTTCTGCAGGAAAAATATATGAGAGACATTAGTTAGTGTGTATATGTAATAAACAATGTTACAAGTGGTTATTCAAGGTTTTTATTTTCTGCATCATTTTTGCACATATAAAGCCGAATGTTTGTTTGTATATTTTTGGTGGTGTTGGGAATCCAACCAGGGTCTTGTGCATACCAGGCATGTGCTCTGTCACTGAGCTATATGCAGCCCTTCTTCATCATTTTTTTTTTCTCCCTTTAATAGTACAGGGGATTGAACCTAGGACTTTACTGCACATGCGCCACCATGCTTGGCTTTATTTTCATCTTTATTTTTCTGTATTTTCCAAGGTTTTTGGTTCCTCTTGGTTTTTCTTGCCAAGGATTGATTGATTATTTGTTTATTGTGGTCCTGAGGATCGAGCATAGGACCACAGTCCTCAGTTGAGCATGCTGAAGCAAGTGCTCCACCACTGAGTGGTACCCCAGTCTGATGGTTCATATATTGCTGGCCATTCAGGAGCCCTGATTCTCACGAGCCTCTGTTCATAGGCACCATTGGTGGCACCCAGAGGCCTGAGCAGAGGTGCGTGACTGGGCCCCTGTGACTGCCCCCTTGTACCCTCAAGTAGATCTGCTTGGAGCCTGAGCCCTTGGGTGTGGCTCTGACCCTGGCTCCTGACTTGTCCTTTTGGCCAGTCCCTTACAAACTCCACCAGGAACACCAACCTGAGGAGGTGGATCTGTTGCCCGCCCGCTGTTCTCATCCTACAGCTCTGTCCTGTCCCCTTATGAGAGGCAGCTTAACTTGGATGGCTACACCCAGCACCTAGAGGATGGGACTGGCAAGAGGAAGAGGAGCGCCAGCTCTCGGTAATGCCCGCCCTCATGACCACCCCCAGGGAGTGCTGGTGCCTGGGACCTCAGGGAGTATGTGGGCTATAGAACTGCACTTGGGTGGCTCTCATGTCGGCTCAGGGGACAGCCAGTGACCTGCCTTCCTCAGCTCTTGTGGAGTATGTGCACCTCAGCAATCAGGAACAGATTGCTGCTTTTCCTCCCATGTCTCTCAGCTCTGTTAATAAGAAGGCCAAGGCCCTGGAGGATTCCCTGCTACCTGTGAGCCTAGCAGGCTCCAGCCCACCTGTCAGCCTCCAGAAGAGCCAATGCCCAGCGGAGAAACCCCAGGAGTCAATCTTTAGGAAGGGCCTTGGGCTCCCATTTCAGCTTCTGGAATCCCTTGAGCCCTGGCCTGGTCTGACCAGGAAGGGTCTGGAGTGTGGCCAGGAGACTGGCAAAACAGAGAATGGAGTCAAGAGGGCTTATAAGCCACGCTGGAACTTTGAGCAGATCTCCTTCCCCAACATGGCTTCAGATAGCCGCCACACCCTCCTGCCGGCGCCAGCCCCAGAGCTGCTCCCGGCCAACGTTGCTGGACGGGAGACGGACGCCGAGTCCTGGTGCCAGAAGCTGAACCAGCGAAAGGAGAAGCTTTCCCGGCGGGAGCGGGAACGACAAGCAGAGGCCCAGCAATTCCGGGAGGACATAAATACAGATCCTGAGGTGCAGTGCTGCTCCAGCTGGCGGGAGTACAAAGAACTACTGCAGAGGCGACACCTGCAGACGAGCCAGAGCTGCCCCCCACACCTGTGGGGTCAGCCTGTCACCCCCTTGCTGAGCCCTGGTCAGGCGGATTCTCCAGGTACCCCTTTTACCCTGCCGTAGCCCTGCAGGCCACTGACAGCTGAGGAGTCACAGACTTTGAAAAGGACCTGAATTGACTAGGGCTAATTGAGGCTTAGGATGTGGGAAGAGAGAGCTGTCCACTGGTGTGGAACCCACAAGACAGTTCTGTGGGCAGCAGAGCCAACAGGGCGAGGTTTAGCAATGGTGAGTCAGTGCCCAGGGAGAGGAAAGGAGGGAAGAAAACTGTGTCCTTAAAACCATAACCAAAGCCAGGTATGGTGGCACATGCCTATAATCCCAGCACTCTCAGAGGCTGAGGCAGGAGGATTGCAAGGTCAAGCCTAATCTGGGCATTTAACACTTTAGACCCTGTCTCAGAAAGGGAGTGGAGGGAGCACTGGGGATTATAGTGCAGTGCAATGGCCCTGGGTTCAATCTCCAGTACTGAGTGGGGAAACAGACCATAACCAACCAGCATAACTTGGATGGCTTTGCCACCAACTAGCTGTGGTCCTCTCCCGTCCCAAACCAGTCAGCCGGAACATGGGTGTGCTGTCCCATGCTGGCTAAATTAAGGGGCTTGCTGTTTGCTCCTGGTTTTGAGCACAGGGAAGTAATGGGGGAAGAATGGCCTTAGCTAAATATACCAACAGATTTAGAACTACTTAAAATCATGAGAACATGGTATATAGATCATAGATAACTAGATTAGTGCCACCAAATTGGTTAGATTTGAATTTTAGATAAATAACAGCTAGTTTCTTAGCATAAGTATGTTTCAAATACTGCATTGGACATACTTACACTAAAAAAAAAAATTTAGGCCGGTTGTGTTGGCATACGCCTGTAATCCCAGCTACTCTGGAGGCTGAGGTAGGAGGATTGCAGGTTCTAGCCTATTTTGGGCAATTTTATAAAATCTTATCTCAAAATAAACTGGGTATGATGGTGCACACCTGTAATCCCAGCACTCTAGGACAGGAATGGCGAACCTTTCAGAGCTCTCACTGATACAAACAGCCCACTGCACCATGCATGCCGCAGATTGGCCGCTGGTGGGCTAAGAGACTGAAGTTGAAGGACTGTAAAATTTGAACCCAGCCTGGGCAATTTAGTGACTTAGCAAGACCCTGGCTCAACAGAAAAGGGAAAAATGGGCTGGGGTGTAGGAATGTAGCTCAGTGGTAACACACCCCTGGGCTCAATCACCAACAAGGTGAAATAAATAGATAAAGTTTATTTTTTAAATTTAAATCTGGCAACCCTAACTAACCTAGGTAACAGATTCAGCAATACCAAGGGAGTATAGAGCAGGCTGGCTCCCCTCTCCAACAGCTTGTTCTCATTGTCCTGTAGCCACAGTCCTTCAGCACATCTCCATGCTGCAGACAACACACCTTGCTGATGGAGGTGCGCGGTAAGTCTCCAAGCAGTGTCCATCTCCGTGACATTTGGCAGTCTGCTAGCGTGACAATGGGGATTTGGATCCTAGAGTTGGGTATAAGCTGAAGGATCCCTCCAGGGGACCCCCCACCCACATTCTTAGCTCAGCAACTACTGATGTTCACGTGTGTCTAGGGGAGAGGGAGGAATGGCAGGCTGGTGGGTTTGTCCCAAGTGTTCAGAGGCCCTCTCCCTCAACTGGCACCCCACAGCCTCAATTCCCCTGGGTAAGGCTGCTTACTAGAACTAGTGATGGGAAGGAAAGGTGGGAGAGGAGAGTTCTTGTCCTAAAGTTTCTCACTCTGTTCACAGGCTGCTGGAGGAGCCTGGGGGTTTGGAGATCAGCTTCGATGTTTACCAGGCCGACACTGTGGCCACATTCCGAAAGAACAGCCCTGGCAAACCCTACGTCCGGATGTGCATTAGTGGGTACGAGATGAGTGAGCACTAGCCCTGAGCTGCTGCTGGTTCTCTGTGAACCATATGGACCTTCTCTTCTACCCCCCCACCCCCCACCCCTGCCACTTTGCCAGTCTCTAAGAAGAACCCGAGGTCCAGAGAGGTTAAGGCCACACAGTCGATGCCATAGAATCCCAAGCTTTCTAACCCTTGGCTCCTCCTTGTTTGCATTTTTGAGTAGTCTCTCTCCTATGCTACATTAGTCCTGGGCTCACCCAGCAGAAGGGATGTGGATTGGAGGGGTTTAAAGGCTAAGACTGTCAAGAACCTTGCTATTCCCAGCTCCCTACCCAACCAGAGCATTAAGGCTTTCTTGGAGAAGTCATCAGAGTTCCTAGTTTGCAGATAGGAGAACCCAGATGCAAGAATTCTTGAACTCCTGGCCCATTTTATAATCTCCTTTCCTTGGAGCCTGAGAAGGGTGGGGTCTTGGGGCTTATTGGTGGGGTGCTATGACCAGGTCTCAGTTCAGCCCTTATCTTTACAGATTTGATGAGCCTGTCCCAGACCTCTGCAGCCTCAAGCGGTTGTCCTTCCAGAGTGGGGATGTCCCTCTGATTTTTGCCGTGGTGGATCATGGTGACATCTCTTTCTACAGTTTCAGGGACTTCACGCTGCCCAAGGATCTGGAGCACTGACAGTGGGGGTGGGGCTGGAGCCTGCTGTGGGGGACCTGGGCTGTCTGTTCTCAGGGACCATCCCAAACTGCCCTTGAGCCCCAACTCTGACCTGAAGTAGTAAAGGCCAGTTTGGGCCTTGGCCCTTGATGTCTAATTCTTGGAAGAGTGTGACACTATGCCCCATGCCCTGCCCTCTTGCCTTGCCTGCAGGGCTTCCAAACCCCAAGCCAGAGAGGGCTGCCTTGCAGTGACCCCCTTGGAACTCAGGAGTGGTTTTCAGAGGACCAGGAGGTGGGGCAGAAGAGGACTCTGTGCCTTTAATGAGAAGGTGCCTGCTTGATGCCATAAAGCCAAAGCCATTAAAAATCGATTTATTTTCTGCCGCGGCTGGATGTACTGGTTGTCTCACCTTCTGCCTACTTGGGGAGAGCCATCTTCCCTGGTGTGCGACCCAAGATCAGGAAACCCCGGTGGGGGTGCAGGATGGGGACGTGAACCCTTGCACCTGTGTGTGCTGTCCTAGGGGATGGGAACTAGAAGTCACTGGACTCCTGATGAGTAAATGGAGAGTGAAGCCAGGGCCACATTGGTCGTCCCTGTGCACAACCAGGTCGGGATAGAAGGGTGGCCGCCAGACCCAGGTCGGTGTGGCTCGCACTGCTCTCCAGCAGCTGTGCGGTGGAGTGCGTGGTTCCCATCTCGGCTTCCACGCCCCTTCTACTCTGGCCTGTCACTTCGGCCTCTTCCCTTGCTTGAGCTAAAAGCGCCAGCCTCTTCGCTGTCCCTTGAGACTTCGGGCCCCTGCCTGCCTCCAGAGTAGACACAGAAGGGGGGCTCCGTCCCGACGGAAGGCGCCGCAATGCCCTCGGCCCTTCACGACACTGCCACCCCGCTACGCCCCTCCCTCGACAGCTCGGGGCGAGCCGTGGGAGGGACGGCTCCCGCCCAGAGCCGGGTCCGGGAGGGGGGAGGGAGGTGGCCGGGGACAGCTGCGCGTTCCAGGAACTATTTCCTCCTCCTAGAGGCGGCGGGACACTGGGCGCGGCGCGCCGTTCTGCGGCCAGGTGTGTTCAGGTGAGGCCGGGGCGGGTCGCGACTCCGCCCCTATGCTCCGGGAGCCGCCGATTGGCCGGAGCGCGGCCCCCGCCCCCGAGGGCGCCCTCGCTGCGCCCCCGCCCCGTCGGCACTGGGCCGGGGGCGGGGCTCTCGGGGCTCTGCGGACCCGGCCGGCTCGCCCTCTATGTAAATAGCTGCAGCTCCGCCCCGCGCGCGCCGCGCCGGAGGTGAGCAGGAAGGAGGCGGCCGCCCAGCAGCCCGTGGGCCGGCGCGGCGGAGCGATCGAAGCCGGTGGCGGGCGCAGAGGGACGCGGAGGCCTCGGGTGGGGGCCGGCCCGGTTCCAGGTGAGCGCGGGGCGCAGCCGCCCTAGCCCAGCCCGCCGGATCGGGGCGCCCGACACTAGCGCGCGGAGGCGGGAGAGGACCGAGACCCCGGGCTTCCCCGGCCGGGAGGGCTGCGCCCAGCTCCTCGCCTCGCCCTGGTGCCGTCGTCTGGCTCGTCCGGGGGAAAGACACCTGTGAAAAGTGCCGTGGGAACTTCTCTCTGCCTGGCCCGCTCCCGATTACCAAACTTGGGGTTTGGGTTTGCACAATAGCGTTGCTTTCGGGAGCAGGGGAACAGGTGTCCAGCCGGCCAGCGTTCGGGAGACGGAGGCGGAGCCCGGGGGCTCACGCGCAAGGCGGCCGGGCGGGGAGCGGACGACGCGGGGCTCCCGTGACCCAGCCTCCGCGGGTGGCGCTACCTTGGCGGCTTAGCCCTGTCAGGGCCATCTGGGCGCCCGCCCTCCCGGCCTTTTGTGCCTCCTAATCCCTGGGCGCAGGAAGCCAGCGGAGGAACTTCGCTCTTGGGGCCTTTCTCCTCCCGGACGCCTTTGGACGGACGCCTTTAGGCGACAGTTCTGAAATCCAATCTCTCTTCCACGCTGACAGGTGGGGGTTGCGCTGTGGGACTTGGTGGGTAGTGGAAAATTCTTCCAAAGAAAGTGTAACTTGGTTTGCTCCGGCCGGCCAGACGGTTGGTGGCCACATTGGGAACTGAATGTAACCAGAGCAGAGGCGTTTGGAGCCCTTGGAGGTGCTCACCGAGGCAGGTGATCTTTGGGTGATGGGGCAGAGCTTAGACTCAGCGCCCCTTCCCAAGGGATCCGGACCGTTGGTGCCAGCTGCCTTCACCTGAGCGCCGGGGACTCCCAAGAGTCCAGGTCCTGCAGGGGGGTTCTGAGCAGGAAAGCAGGCAGGGAAGGCGAGGGTGTCAGCCTACAAGGAAACGCAGGTGGAGGAGCAGAACTGTGGCAGCAGAGTGTGGCCCGCCCAGGGGAAGCCAAGGTCAGAAGTGGTTTTTGAGGAAGATCTGGGTCTGTGTGATCTGGGGCTCAGGCAAGAGTGGAAAGGGATGATGGGTCACGGGAGAGATGCTTCTTTATTTTATGAGCAGGGAATTTGGGTTAGTTTTAAGTCATCTGCCCACAGAACTTGTTTGTGGCAGTCAGGACTCAAACTCAGCTCTTGCTGGAAGAGCTTTCTCTCCCGGTGAGGGCCCTTGACAGTGTCCCCAGTGTCTGGGGTCATTCTGCGTCCCTACTGTTTGAGACAATGGAGTGTCTTCTTTGGTGGCAGATTATTATAATTTAAATTATATTGAAATAATACTTGGTAACTTTTTAATAGACAACAGCATTAAAAAAAAGAAAAATCCCGTAGTCCCAGGTGACCCATGTTCATTTGAAAAAAAAAAAAAAAGGCAGAAAAAGAGAATAGGAGCCCATGGAGGGAAAAATGAAAGATTTTAGAAAATGTAAGACAGAAAAGATTCTCCTTGCCTGACGGAGTTTTCCCAAAACATAATGTTTGTTATGATTTTTAAACCAGGCATGGTTGTACAAGCCTTTAATTTCAGCACTCTGGAGGCTGAGGCAGGAGGATTGCAAGTTTGAGCTACATGGCATACCTGGACTACATAGCAAGACTGTCTCAAAAAAACATTTTTTTTTTTTTTTGGTAATGTCTTCCTAGATATCAGGTGGGGTTTTTTTTGTTTGTTTTTTGGGTGTTTTTTTTTGGTGCTGGGGATCGAACTCAGGGCCTTGTGCTTGCAAGGCAAGCACTCTAATCACCGAGCTAAATCCCCAGGCCCTGGTGATTTTAAATCATGCCTGTTGAGTGCTTGCCGTATGACCTTAGCTGAGTCAGTTAATTGTGCCAAGCCTTGTTTTTACAGAAGTTGCCAAGAAGGTAAAAACATTATGGACATTATGTGTGGCCTGGTACATAGCAGAAACTCAACGACAGGGAACTTGTTAGCTTCCCTGAGAGTTTAAAAACCATCAGGCACTTACAGGCTTTTGGGTGGGTTCCTGGGCCTTTTGGAAATACCTGATGGGTTGAGGGGATTTGCTTCTCTGTCCAGAAATCAGCTGAAGTCTCATAATTCAGTAATCTTCTAAAGTCTCTCGCCCAGGTGTGGTGGCACATGCCTGTTATCCCAGCACTCGGGAGGCTGAGGCAGGAGAATCGCTGAGAGTTCGAGGCCAACCTGGGCTACATAGTGAGTTCAAGGCCAGCTTCAACTATATAGTAAGACCCTGTCCCTCCAAAAAAAAAAAAAAAAATCAAACAAAAAGTGTAGAGATCAGTGAGGATATTTCTCAGTAGTAGGGGACGGTGGTCCGTGTCTACCTGACATCCTGTTCCTTTGGCCCCTGATACTTTCTTTGCTCCTTGGGAGAGCCAAGAATGAGGCTGATCACAGACTAAGCCGGGTGTCTTTCCTGAGTGCAGAATCTAATCTGCTGTGCTTTTGTCCAGGCTGGGAGGGCTCACATTGTCCATTCTGGATACCCTGTTGGGGGGCCAGGGGCGCTCATTGTTCTTGTCCTTAGGAGATTGTTGGGAATTCCATAGTGCTCCCTTTCAACTGTGTTTGGGGCTGGAATGTCCTCTTCTGCTAGGGCTTACTGGCTTTCTGGGAGAGAAAGTGGTACATGGAGCTAGAAAGTTTGGAGCCTCTGCTATCAGTCTGTGACCCCCTGCTGTCCCATGGGTGACCCTGAGCATCACTGACAGGAGCCTCTAGGGACAATGTGGCAAGGCTTAGTTTCCTGGACTTCCCAGACCAACCAGGAACAGCTGTGGAGACCCCTGAGGTGGGACCAGGCTAGGGGCCTGTGTGGCTAATATCCTGGTTGGCGGCTCAGAGCAGCACGGGTGGCCCGGACTCACTCATCCACAGCACTCAGTTCTAAGAGGCCCTCTTATCTCACTCAGTGATATTGCTATCTCGGCTTCTCCTGGCTGGAGCATGCCAGGTCTGCCTGGCAACTTCAGTGTCCTCTGCCTGGGCGCAGTTTGCAGGGAGAAACAGGGTACAGGGCAGGACATGGGCGTTTCCTGGTGGGGCCGCTGGCACTGCTTGTGGTCCCCAACCCTGGTTCCCTAGGGATCCCAGGGAGAGCCTCCCTTGCTGTGTACTGTGGCTGTGTCCTGGCCCCTCTGGGGTAGCCTTCCCTCCCCTCCTGCCTCAGAAGAAATTGGCCCTTTGAAGAGTCACCCCACTCCTGCCTGTTCCTAGGAACCACGATGAATTCTTGAGTTAGGAGAGGCTGCTCTGGGCGTGGGGACAGGGAAACTGCGAGACACCTGACTCTACCGCTCAGGAATTCAGTAGAGACTAGAGCTTTCTCTCCATGCACCTGACTCAGTGTTGCCAGGGTTTGACAAAGGGACACGAGCACAGATCCATTTGACTGTAGTAAATAATATTTAATAATATTATTCTGGGATTCCCCTTTCCCAAGACCTGGGTGTCCTGGACCCTTGGTCTGGGGCAAGGCCCACAATGACATCCCTACTAGGATGCCACCTACGAGGTCCATATGGTCCCTGCCCATGGTCTGAGTCTTGAGAACAGGGTAAAGAGGGTCTCTGAGGACCCTGTGGCCCCACCTCTGCGTTCTTTGCTTAGTTGATCTCTATGTTGTCTAACTTCCCACTCATTGATTTAATGGATATTTATTGGTGCTTATGTGTAGCGTCATCCTAGATCCTGGACATAATCTTTAAACAAAACGAAGTTTCTGCCACTATGAAACTTTCTTTTTAAAGAGTAGGGAGCACAAGTGACAGGAAATAAACTTAAGTAATAAGCAATGTATTAGCAGGTGATATGCGCTGAACAGGAAAAAGAACTAGAACAGGAGTTGGGATCCCCCACAGTACTGGGGCTTTTAACTATCTGCCTTCCTTTCTCTCTTTCTCTCTCTCTCTCTTTCTTTCTTTCTTTCTTTCTTCCCTTCCCTCCTTCCTTCCTTCCTTCCTTCCTTCCTTCCTTCTTTCTGAGACAGGTCTCAGTATGTCATTCAGGCTGGCCTTGAACTCATTATGTAGCCCAAGCTGGTCTTAGACGCTCAGCAATCTTCCTGCCTCAGCCTCCCAGAGTGCTGGGATTACAGGTGTGCACCACCATGTTCGGCTGGAGCTACAGCTTTAAAAGGTGGTCAGAATGGGCCTCAGCAAGAAGGGGACATTTGAGCAAAGACTTGGAGGAGGCAAGGGAGTTCTTGAAATAAAACTTCAGTGCCTCCCATGTGTCACTGGGGATACAACGTGGATGAAACTAGTATGGTCCTTCCCTCCCATTGTTGGTGTCTTCTGGCAGCTCATAGGGCCCTATTGAGGACAAGTGGGAGGTCCTGGAATGGGGCTTGACTGGATGTGGGCCAGGCAGTCTACCGAGCCCCACCCCAGGCAAGCTGTCCACCTTCTGCCCATAATGGTTTTGCTTCTCCTTTCACTTGCCCACGTCCTGCCATTCACTTCCTTGGAGAATCTGGTGCTGGATGTCAGGAGAGGGCTGAGGCCCCCACAGTGAGGGTGCAGGGGGACACGTGCATCCAGCATCTCACCCCGCTCAGTACTGGGAGGGGCAACAGAAGAAATACTTCAGAAGGAACCTGGACTGCATGGGAGGACCCTCAGGGTTGTGGGACGGACAGTGGCTGGGTGGAGGCTGACCTCATCCAGCCTTCTCTTTGCCAGCCCCTGTGTCCTGGCAGAGTGGTTTGAAATGAGCCAGAGGATTCTGGAGTCAGTCAGATTACAGTTGGAACAGGAACTTGAGCTCTTACTATTTAGGGCTTGATACTACCCTGGTTATTTCATAAGTAATTGTAATAAATGAGATGTTGCGTGTGAAGGGCTGGAGTAGCGTGGGTCATAGCCCTCAGTCCTTTAATTACTTAACCACCATCAGTGCTGATAATTCTCTGGTCCCCCAAACACACACCTGCTCCACAGAGGTGCCCTTCAGCCAAGGTTTGGCTGAGCTGCTGGCCGGGGCCCTACCTGGTGACTGGGTTTCCCGGGCAACACGGGCCCTGGCGAAGCAGCCTCAGGCATCTTGAGTTGGCACAGGCAGAAGCCAGAGGGGTCAGCAGCTGCCCCAGTGGCTCAGAGCCGCGCCCTGCCACTCCCATCAGTAAGAGGTGTGTGGGGGCGTCTCACATCCGCCAAGCAGGAGGCCGAAGCCACAACCAGCCTCACACAGGATGTCGGGGAACGAAGGACGGTTTCTTGATCGGTGGCAGGGTGGGGAGAGCCTGAGCAAAGAGGAGAGGAGAGGAGAACCCTGGAGAGCAGGAGAGACTCAGGTGGATGCTGGGTGAGGCTCCAGTAGTCTCCTTGGCTGTGTGCCAACTCAGGAATTTTGAGTCCTGCCCTGGATGTGGATCTTCCCAGCAGATCAATGGAACCGCCCAGGCTACTGAGGGACCTTCTGGGAGCCCATCCCATATACCCAAGACAGACGGGCCCAGTTTAGCTGTGCCCCGACACTGTAGCAGTGCCAGCAGGGGATGAGCAGTGTGGCCTGGCGATACCCCTCCTTCCTCTGAGGGGCACGATCAGACCTGGCATCCAGCACAGGGGGCCAGCCCCAAACAAGCCACTTCTGCGAAGTTATTCTGTCTGCCTCTGTGCTGAGCTCTTGAGATGGACAGGTGGGAAGGTCAGCATGTGTCCCAGAGGTGGGATGGGAAGGAAGGGTAGGATGTGAAGCTTCTAGCCTATCCCTGAGCAGGGATCTCTCCTGCTTTTTCCAGGTGGATGTCGGGATGTGGGAAGACCTGTCCTAGACCCAGGAATTTTCTGCTGTTCAGTGGCAGTGAGGGGTGATGGGAACAGAGAGAAGAGGAAGAAATTGCTGGGTCAGCTCCCCACAGGAAATGCTCAGGCTAGTTCCACACGCCAGGCGCAGACTTGTGTGGAAGGGAGCCAGGCGTCAGCCACAGGTCAGCAAGCATTGTATGGGGCAGCCCCAAGCCCTGGGGGTCTGCCCCCGCAGGAACAGCAGGGGGCTGGCTCAGAGGTGGCCCTTCACTGACAGGGTGTAACAGGCAGGCCTGGAGACCAAGGCTGGGCAGTCTTTAGGAGTTGGGGTGGGGAAAGTGTTCCTTCCTGTCTCAGGATGGCCCTCTAGGCTGGTGGCAGTGACTGCCCAGACCCTTCCTGGTGTTGGACTTGAGGACCTGTGGGCTCTTCAGCCTGTGGAACTCGTGAATTAGCTTCTTTTCCTGTGTCCCTCTCAGTAGCTAGTTCCATCCACCCAACTAGCGGGCTTTCCCAGCTTTTGTACCTACGTGGTATCTGTGGGGGTGCACCTCCCCATGCAGGTTAACATGGCTGAAGAGTAGCCTTGCACCCTCAGAGCTCAGGAGCGATTCCACTGACAGAATGGGGCTGGGCCCACCACTAGGGCCTCATCCCTTCTCCATTTGAGCCCCTTATCTACCCTGTATAGGAGGAGGCAGATAAACCAAAATAAGAAAAAAAAAATCACCATCCCCAGCGCCCAAAAGAAAAAAAATCACCACTAATCGCTAACCTTTCCAGGGTGTTGTCTGGATATGTACTTTTTCCCCTACCCCAGTACTGGGGGTTGAACCCAGGGCCTTCACACTGAGCCATGTCCTGAGCCCCTTATTTTTTATTTTGAGACAGGGTCTCACTATGCTGCTGGGGCTGGCCTTGAACTTACAGTCCTCCTGCCTCAGCCTCCCAGAGTGCTGAGATTACAGGTGTGCACTACCATACTCAGCAGATATTTTTAATAGGCCTTACTGGGCTCTTGGAAACTTTGTACATATGCTTCCTTCTCTCTCAGTAGTCTTCTGCCTTCCACCAGGGGCTGAATGTACTTCACCTGCCCCCACTGTCATTGGCTGTTCAAGCTGCTTCTCATTTTTCCCAATAGCTTACTTAGGTGAGAGTGAGCCAGGAATGGTATGTAAGCCTGTAGTCCCAGCACTGAGGAGGCTGAGGCAGGAGGATCACCATGTGTTCAAGGCCAGCCTGGGCTACAAGGTGAATTCAAGGCCAGCCTGAATGACGTAGCAAGACCCTGTCTCAGAGGAAAAAAAAAAGAGGCGAGAGTGAAAGTTGTGGAGCTGGATAGGTGTCCCTGTCCACGGCAGTTCTGGAACTGTGTGTGTGTCCCCGTCCATGGCGGTTTTAAAGGGCCATTTTAGCACAAGGTGCAGTCAAGCACTGTGGCAGCAAGGTGAAAATGGGCAGAAGGGCGTCAAAGCAGGAAGGCTTTTTGGAAGGTGATTTGTGCTCCTGGTAGGCAAGAGGGATTTCAGACGGAGAACCCCAGAGACTTTGGTGAACCAGGCCTGGGTTAAGTGAGGACCAAGTAGGTGGAGCAGCCTGCGTGGGGCCAAGGAGAGGGGACGGACGTGGTATTTGGGGAGGGGGCTGCACAGGCCTCTGCTTGGGACTATCAGCAGTTCCCAGCAGAGTCACACCGGAGCCCCCTCCAGATGGCCTCGCTCTAACCATCATCGTCTGTCCTGGGTCATCTGCTCCGGGCTGTCCGCGCACTTGGCCCTGACTTGTCTTCATGCTCCGGGAGCAGGCAGGCCTGCTCCAGCTTGAGGCCTCACACCTGTTGTTCTGCCTGCCTGACCCGCCCCATCCCTGACTCTCACCCTGGTGGATGCTTCCTGTCGTTCTTTCAGGTCACTAAAGCAGACATTACCCCTCAGTTCACTCAGTCAGCAGATCATAGTGATCCGCTCGCTGTGTGCACTGGGGATGTAGCCCTGGAAAAAAGGACAAAAGTCACTGAATAAGAACAAGAAAACAGCTAGGTGTGGTGGTGCACACCTGTCATCCCAACATTCTGGGAGGCTGAGGCAAAAGGATCACAAGTTTGCATCTAGCTGGGCAACTTAGTGACTTAGCAAGACTCTGTTTTAAAGTAAAATTTAAAAAGAGCTGGGGATGGGGCTGGGGATTTAGCTCAGTGGTTAGAGTGCTTGCCTTGTAAGCACAAGGCCCCAAGTTCGATCCCCAGCACCAAAAAAAAAAAAAAAAAGAGCTGGGGATGTAGTTCAGCACAAAGACCCTGGATTCGATGCTCACTGCTAAAAAAAGGGGAAACAGAAAGTGGTTTCCTGTGGAACATTCCCCAGGTAATTGTCGGGATTAATGAGTAAACTCTTCCGTGTTGTGCTCAAGCAGGGGCAAGGTCTAAGGAGAAGAGCAAGGAGGAGGGAGGGAGTGTGGCTTCAGAGTGGTGGGGAAGGGACCTCCCAGGAGAGAGAGGGTCAGGAACCCACAGCGTGGAGGAAGTATTCTGGGCCAGTGAGCAGTGCAGGCCTAGGTCCTAGCCACCACAGCTCAGCATCGTCCTCTATCTCCTGGAGACCCCTACTCTGTAGGACATTGTCCCATTAGCTGGTTTGTGTTCTGTTGCCTCAGCCTCCCCATTCCAGGACATGGCCTGCTCTGTGCCAGGCGCTCAGCATTTGGCCCAGCTTCTTCACCTTCTTCACAGACGATTGTCTCCAAAGGCCACTGGGAGGCCACTCCAAAGGCCTTGTGCTGCTGGCCCCACAAGGAGCTCTTTCCTTTTGGTCCCCTGGGTCCCCCTGGCTCCCCCTGGCTCTCCGGAGTGGGCCAAGCAGGCAGGATCTGCTCTCTGTGGTCTCTCTGCAAACACCTTGCTTATCTGGGATGGATGTTGCCAAGGGGCTGCTAGCCTGGCCCAAGCCTGCTCCCTCCTACCGGGAAGGGCTGGTGCCTGCATTTTCCTGCCTTGCCTCGGGCCATTCTTTCTGTATTGGGGACCTACACTGAGGAGCAGGTCCTGGGCCCACCCCAGTGGTCCAGGCCCCTGCATGATGTGTGGCAGATCCCTGCCAAGCCTCCAGTCCCACCCAGCCAGCTCTCACCAGCACCCCAGAAGAACTGGTCAGCTCCTGGCCCCAAACTGCTTGGTTGGGCTCTGAGCTGGTGGCCTAGGAAGTGTGTCCGCACGTGTCCCTGTCTTTAATGGCAGGGCTATAATTAGGCATCCTCTCTCCTGTAATAGTCATCCTTCATTGCCTGAGTTAGTCAGACCTGGGTCAGATCAGCATTCTGCTGCTTCCTACTTGGTGACCTGGGACAAGTAACTTAGTGTCTGTGGTCCTGGTTTCCCCATCTAACTGGGGAGGTTCCACTTAGCTTTCTGGTAGCTTCCGACCCAGGTGATGTTTGATGTCACATTCACAAGCT
Organism: Hystrix cristata; assembly: GCA_004026905.1. NCBI lineage: Eukaryota > Metazoa > Chordata > Mammalia > Rodentia > Hystricidae > Hystrix > Hystrix cristata. The sequence continues at coordinate 20,973 of PVJO010000408.1, read as the reverse complement.
CACACGTGGAGTGCAAAAGTGGTTAGGATGTGCACCAACTTGTTCCTCCAGCTGACTCTGGTCGGGGAAGGTTCAAGGAGGATTTTCTCCTCTGTGTAGTTTGCATTTTCCACAGTGAGCACAGATTACTTGAGCAAAATTTTAAAAATCTAACTACAGTACCGTGCAGAGCGTTTGGTGCGATGCCTGGTGCGCAGCAAGCGCTCCGAGAAGCTTTTGGGTGGGTGGCTGGCACTGAATGTTCGTGCCCTCCTGGCTGAGTTGCCCTCCTCACCTGTCCCCCTCCTTTCTCCCATCCTCCACCTTTGCACCTGTGGGGTCCCTGGCGCAGATGGTCCTGTGTCCTCTTGTCCCTTCCCCTGAGTCTGTGGGCACCTCCTCCCCCAGGGAATCACTCTCAGGTTCCTCTGGCTTCTGATCCAATGACCTCAGCCCAGGGAGGGGAGAGCCGGCACCCTGGAAGCCCCAGTGAGTGCTGGTTTATACCGATTTACTGCGCTTCCCTCCCCCTCAGCATTCTAGCAGCCTCAGCTGTTTGTCCAGAGGCCCCAGATCCCTGCTGGGCCACCAGGACTCTGTTTTCACTTCCAGTCCCAGGAGTCCCAGGGCTTTCATGCTTGCTCTGTGACCCTTGGGCCCTCTGATCAAGCACCGGGACTTTCCCAGCTACCTGCTGCTCCCCCAGAAGTGGGAGGTGCTGCTCCGACCTGGCTCCCCCAAAATGTGAAGGCGAAGACCTCTCCTTCACCCCCTACTACAGGTACTGGCCTTTTGGTTGTCGCCAGAGGGTTGGTCCCTGGTATTTGGTTTGGAAGTGACCCACCCTGCCAGACCTTTCATTTGCAGGGATGTGGGTCTTTGCCTCTTTAACAGCATGAACAGTGAGATGACCCCTCCCAGCATGACAAGCCCTAATTGCTCTGCCAGGAGACCCCCTAAGTTTGTCACACACATTGCATGCAGTGGGTGGGTGCCCCCAATTTCAATGAAGTCCTAGTCTTAGATCCTCAGGGTCCTTTCATATGCAAACTCCTGGCTTGGTGATTTTTTTTGTTCAATCCAAGGGGTCAAACCCAGGGCCTTGTGCATGTCAGACAAGTGCTCTACCACTAAGCTATTCATTTAGCCCTGTGATTAATTTTTCCCACCTCCTGAGAAGCTGAAATCTTCAGGGCATCCTTTGGGCCTCAGCTTTGATAAGACCCCCTCTCCCCAGTCCAGGCCAGATGTCCCCTTTCCATACCCCAATCCAGCACTTAGCACACTGAGCTGGCCTGTCTCTACCTGTCCCACCCAGAGGAAGCTCCTCCCTGGTGAGGACTGGATCTGCTTGCCTTCCCTTTGTAGTTATATGGACTGAATGGAGCCATTTCCGGGGTGGGCCATGGCCTCTGTGTTTCCCAAGGACAGGCCTTGGTGTCCTGTGGCCAGTGGGAGGCCTTGCTGCTGGAAGCGGAAGCAAAGTACAGATGATCCTTCCCCCTCCCCCAAGGATAATCCAGAAATAGTTTCCCTTTGGGCTGGGAATGCATTATATGTGGGTGGATGGTTTGGGGGCCTTGAGCTGCTTTCTTTATCGGGCGCAGATTTCTTTGGATTACACTACACCTGGGCCCCTGGAAAGGGGGCTGCTCTGAACACTCCCCATTAGACCCCAGGGGTGCTGGAACTGGGGGCAAAGAGGGGGGCACAAGCTGGAGTTGTGGTGGGGATCAGGAGGGAAGCTGGGGTCTCTGGTTCAGTGGACAGGCCAGCACCCTGACTCAGGCACTCCCTGAGTTCCCATGGCTGGGGCTGGTTGTGAGAGACTCCTGGAGTTACAGGGAAGAGGCTGCTGACCCCAGACAGTCCTGCTGTGCCCTGGCCTCTCCCCAGCCCCTCTGGGCTCTCATGGGGAGTCCCCAGCACAGCCTTTGCATTTTCACCTTCCCATTGGCTCTGGAGGGAGGCTTGTGAAGTTTCTCTTTCTGGTTAGCCAGACTTTTGTGGTTCATTTAGAAAACAGGTTAACAATTAAACTAACCACAGGGCTACTGGCCCTCCTTGTTCCTATAAAGCCAGGCTAAGTGGCTTCCTTCCTTAGCTTCTTCTGCTTCCATTATGCAGCTAAGGCTAGCATTAGGGCATTAACCAGCCAAGGACAGGCCTGGGACTCCAGGTTCCAAGGGTGCTCCAGCTCTTGGGAACCATACTGTGTTTGGCGCACAGAAAGCCACAGGTGACTCTGGGCTTGGGGACAGAGCCCAGAGGCTGCTGCAGGTCAGGATTCCGGGACCAGCAGGGCTCTGGGGCAGGCCTCAAGGGCTCCTTCTCCTTCTCCTTCTCTGCAGGTCTCCAGTGGGGGCCTGCAAACGAAGCAAGATGAGGCGGTTCCTGAGACCAGGGCATGACCCTGCCCGGGAGAGGCTCAAGAGGGACCTGTTCCAATTTAACAAGGTAAGTAAGGGGAGCAGGGGAGCCATAGCCCAGGCCTGGGTCAGGTCATCACGCCCTGGGGCTGGAGAGTCAGCTTTCCTTCACCTGGATTAAGGTACTTACTTGGCACTGCCTAAGAGCCCTTTTGGAATCTGACTTCAGAAATAGGATGTGGTCAGAGGGCATCCCTGGGAAAGGGCAGTGGGAGACTCGAGTTTGGGACTCCTTGTCCCAGGTCTCTTGCTGGCTGTTTGACCTGTGCAAGTCACTCTGAAGTCTCAGTGTTTCCACCTATAAAATGGGTATAAAACAATCTGTTCTGCCTACCTTGGTCACAGGGCGGCCCTGAAGGTTTTAGGCATGGAAAAGATGAAAGTATATCGAGTACTGCATCAAGTTATAATAATGTCCCAGTGATGCCAGGGCCCTGGGGAATCGGGAGGCTTTGGACATGGCCTTTCCCTCTCTCCTCACATTACCTGCAGAAGCAAACACACCTTTGCTTGGCATTTGACTATCGCAGTCCTGCTCCTGAGGCCCCAGTAGAAGCCCTGCAGGGCCTTCTGGAGGGAGCCGGAGCCGGAATCTGACAGGGCCAGTGGGGGCCTGTAACCTGGAGCACCGTGTGGCTTGTTAAATCCGGGCTGCTGCCACCTAGCAATCTGGAGCCACTTGGGGATGATTAGCCTTCTCCTCTCTGCTTTGATCTCCGCTCTAAGTGGACTTCAGGAGAGGGGACATCGTGATATTCTCCCCCAGGGGGCCTAACCTTCCAGGCCATGTTCACTGGTAGGATTCTAACTTTTTTTTTAATGGTGCTGGGCATTGAACCTAGGTCCTCGTGCCTGCTAAGCTACAACCCTAGCTGGGAAATCTGGCTTTAGTTGGGGACTTTGGTTTGGGCTAGACTCTTGCCCAGAGGAATCAGTGAATATTAAACTAGACAATGGGGAAAAAGGCACCTCTCTTGCTGGGCGTGGTGGCACACACCTGTAATCCCAGCACTCAGGAGGCTGAGGCAGGAGGATTACCATGAGTTTGAGGCCAGCCTGGGCTACATAGTGAGTTCAGGGCCAGCCTGTACTACAAAGTGAGACCCTGTCTCAAAAAACTGAAAACAAAGAAAAGGACCTCTCTTTATGGAAAATGAGGACTTCCCCACCTCAATTTTTTTTGTTTTTTTGTTTTGAGAAATGCAGAAGTCAGTTTGCCTAAGTTCGGATCCAGTCTTGCTGTGTTTGAGCGGGGAGGCTGTGTACCCATCACCCATGCTGTAGACTTGGTATGAGCTTTGTGTATCGCTTCAGTCCAGCCCCAGTGGCCCCGGACCATTAGCTGGGGATTTGAGGAGTAGGGACTGGGTTGGGGAGGTGCCTCCCAGGTCTTGCTGCGTTGGAAGAATTGGGTCGGGGTGGGGGAGCGGGGGCGGGGCGCAAGCATATCCTGCCATTTTCTTTTGATGCCCTTACCCTGTGGGACAGGGCGTCACCATGGAGTTTTTCTGCAAGGCATCTGCCTCTGAAATTGGGGTTTTCCTACATGAATGCTGCTCTCACGGCTTGCCTTTGGGCCAGCGGGAATAGGGGTACAGATGGTAGAAGGGGAGAATCTTAGGACACCTGGGTGCTGCCGCCTTTGCTCTTGAAGGAAAATACCATGGATACTGGGGGGACCTGGGTGACCCCCAAGTGCCTTCAACTCCCTTGGTGAAGCATGGATCTCTCATTGTCAGCAAAGTTGACCAGTTTCAACAGAAACCGGAGAGACAGGCTCAGCAAAGGGATGAACCCCCGCCCCAAGTTCCCTAGGTACAGTGGGTGAGGCTGGGGTGGGGCTGAGTGAAGGACTCATTCCCCCCATTGGTGGTCCCCAAACTTGCCAACCCCACCCCCCAGACCTGGTGAGGGAGGGAGACCTTCTTGAATTCTTCCTGCCTCCTCTGCCTTCCTCCTTCCATTTGTACAGTAGAAACTGCATTGAATACCGCCTAAGCACACAGCCCAAGGCTAAGGCCTGTGGGAATCTCAGATGATAAGGCCTTGGCCTTTGGGATTTCGGGAGGGTGGGGCTGATGGCCTGTGGTGGGAATGGAGACAAGGAAGGAGTGGTCCAGGGAGATGGGAGAGGGAAACCGGGAGCCACAGAGTCTCACCGGGCTCTGGAAGCAAAGTGGAGCCAGAGCGTGGAGTCGAAGACTGAGGCCAGATCCTGGAGGGTTTGGTACCCTGGTTGGTCCAACCTCTGGCCGCCCCTGGGCCTGGAGGGCAGAGAGGAGACTGCAACCTAGGAGTCTGGGCCTGACCTGACACCCAAGCCAGGGTAGTTTTGAGCAGGAGGTGAGCAGTTACACTGACAGTTTTGAAAAGCTGACTCCGGGGACTCTTTTGCCTCCCTGAGTGAAGCAGGTAAACTTGGGAGACATTGAAATGTCCTGAGACAGAGCCCAACAGGGGATGAGAAGCAGGGCTTCTCGACTCTGGCCCTGGAGACCTCTGGGGCCGGTTGTGCTGGGGGGTCTGTACCAGGCATTGTAGGATATTTAGCGCATCCCTGCCCCCTACTTACTAAAGGTTATTCATACCTCTGGTCATACTCCCCACTCCCCCAAGATGTGACAGCCCAAAATGCCTCAGACATTGCCAAGGATTCCTGGGGAGATAAAAGTGCTCCTGGTCAAGAACTGCTGGACTAGGGAACCAGTTAGGGCATCAGATTGCTGAGAGTTGGTGCTAGATGTAGTGTGGGAGTGAGGGGGCAGGAGACAGGGGATGAGGAGGTGAGGTGGGTGTCCAGGATGACCCTGAGGTCTCTGTCCTGGGTGAGGAGTGGTGCCAGGCACAGGGAAGAGGAGCCCAGGACCCAGTTTCAGGGAAACTGTTATGTTTTGGTCATTTCAATTTGGACAGAATAGAAACAACAATGATCTTTATTCACGGACGGCCAGTTTTTCCAGTGGTTAGCGCCCAACCCTGATGCCTGGCTGCTGGTACGTTTGCTGTGTGACCTCGGGCTGGTTCCTCGTCTCAAATGGAAGTGATGTTAGAAGCTAGCCCATAGGGTTGATGTGAGGACCAGGTGGGTCTGTGCATAAACATACAGCTATACATGCTCATGGCTATAGTTTGGGATTTTTGTTTGTTGTTGTTGTTGTTTGTTTGCTTTTTGAGACAGAGTCTCCCTGTGCAGTTCAGGCTGACCTTGAACTCACTGTGTAGCTGAGGCTGGTCTCAAACTCACAGCAATCCTCCTGCCTCAACCTCCCGAGTGCTGGGATTACAAGCGTGTGCCACTATGCCTGGCTAGTGGCTACAGTTTTGAACAGCCCAGCTCTACTGGTGTTACTGGCTTGAGATTGAATCTGGGCAGCCTGGGGATCCTCAAGTGAGGGAGGGTCCAGCAGGCAGTGTGTGTACTGAGCTGGCCCCTGAGCAGCAAGTGAGTTGCATGTGTAGATCCGAGGCAGGAGTTTTCACAGGTGGGGGTCAGCCCCTTGGAGAACGTCTATTCCTGAGAACTCTGGTCGCTTCTTCGGAGATTGCTGTCCTAATGGCCAGTCTACAGGCCTTGTCTTTGGGGATAAGACAACTGATCAGTGCCACCATCACAGACTTATAGACACCAGCTTCTAAAGCAGTTCTGGGCCTTTCCCTCCAGCACCTTCTAGCCAGACTCCTCTGTGCCCTTTGGCAGCATGCTGCCCCTAGGAGAGCAGGAGTATTGCCTCGGGCACCTGGGGAGCGACATGGACCTGGTAGTTGTGACCATGACCAGCATACACAGGATTTGCCTTGTCATCGCCTCATCTTCAGGATGACATGCAGATGGGTGTTGTTCCCATTCCACAGGTCAGGAAACTGAGACTTCCAGGGCTTATGCAGCCCGAGCATACACCTGAGGGCAATGGTTGAGGATAGGGACAATCCTATTCTCTCTGTTGACTGGCTGTGTGGCCTTAGAGTGGTGACTCCACCTCTCTGAGCCTCAGTTTCTTTACCTGTGAAGCAGTCATGTTCCACAGGCAGTGGGTCCTGAGCGCATTGGGAAGGTAGGTAAGTCAGCTAGCAGGGCCTGCTCCCTCCCTGGTATATCTGAACAGCCACGCCCACAAGGAGGCCCTAGTGTCTGTCCCCAGAGGCTGCAGAGGCACCTGCCCAGCCCTTTCTGCCCTGGCCTAGCCTCCCCACCCCCACCCCTGGCCCTGGATGGACAAACAGCCTATTCTAGGCCAACTGCCCTTGCCCAGGGCCAGGTGGTTTGTGTTGGCTTTTGTGTTGGCTAGTGTCAGGTGACAGCCACACAGGGAGGTCCAAATTGCTGCCACCACCAGGAATCCAAGGTGACCACACCCAGTATCGGGCAGAGCCACCCAGCCAGCCTGGCCGGTATGCCCCCTGTGTCCCTGGGCTGCCTGCTGGGGCTCCGGTCCCTGTCATTCTTCCTTTCTGACCCCTGACAAGTACCCGGGGCTCCATAGGTCCTTCTTCCTGGACAGGGTCCTCCCAGGTGGAGGCCGGGATGAAGGCCCCCACTGTGTCTGACAAATAGTCCTTCCTCACTCCTTTCCCTTCTGGGGACCTGAACCCTGGTCCTGGATCCAGCGCAAGAGACAGATGGCCTTTCTCTCCCGCACCGGCTAAAGTTGCAGCTTGTCGACCCTGCAAATCTGTGCTCTCCTCACCCTACTCCCTGTCAAAAGAGTTCATTGTTCTCTCTTCCCTCGGCAGTCACCTGAGCCAGGTAGCAGGACGGGGGGCAGGGCCAGGAGGCGGGTGCCGGGGTTCTCACAGGCTCCTCCTTTGATCCAGAGCTGGAGTCCCAGGGGTGGTCTGGGAATTCCGTGCCCCTGGACGGCCGCACCAGCCGCCCCAGACCGAGCCCCTGTCCCTCATGCTCCCTCAGGGTTGCCAGTGCCCTGGAAGTCGCACAGCAGGGCAACCCTGGGGCTGAGCCCACCCTCCCGAGCCCTGTGGGTGCCTCCTTTGAAGGTGGCCATCTATACTCCTCCTACCAGGGACCTGGAACTGTCCCTGAGCCCTAGACAAGGTCACCACCCCATGGTCCTGGAAGGGGTGCTGAGGCTTGAAAGAGGAGTTGGGGGAGGAACAGCAAGGATGTGAGCAGGACACTGAGGTTCGAGGTTCAGGCACATCCCGGGCAGGGCTGGGGCTGGTGGAGTCTGCGTTCTTTCCTTCACTCGGTTTCCCTTAGACACACCCGCCTGCCCCAGGCTTGGTTTCTAGCTCCTGCCTTTGCTTTGATTAATGGGCCACTTCTTTCCAAATTCCAATCCCTCCTTCCCCAGTCCCAGCAAGACTCCCTGAGCCCCTTAGACCTCCCTGCCCGGCTGGGTCACACTCATGCCTGGCTCTGCTGCTCTCCAGTAGCCTCCTGCCTCCTGGAGGATTTGCAGGTCTTATTTGCATGCCTGGCCTGGGGAATCCCCAGGCAGCTGCACTATTTACATTTGAACCCACTCACTGAAGCCCTGTCCAGGGAGTTGTGGATTTCGCTGCCCTTATTTCCCACTAGGCCTTGGTGCCTCAGGAGCTGGAGAAGATGCCCCAAAGGATGCAGCAGAAAGATGAGAACCTGGGCAAGGAAGGCCTCCTGTACCCCTGGCTCCAGCTGTGGCAGCCGACTGAGGCTCCTGGGCTGTCAGGTGGCCCTCCCAGGGTTCTCAGTGTTCAGCTCCAGGGCAGCCTGCTCAGGGCAGGCCTGGGTATCGTCCTGTTGGTGAGATGGGGGACGAGGCTCAGAGAGCAAAGACTTGAAGAACTCGCCAAGAAGACACCCTTTAGGAGGTGGGAAGGGATCGGAATCTTGGTGGGTGTGACTCAGTGCCTGTTCTGAATGTAACAGGAGGATGGGTAGGCCACACTGTCCCCAAGACCCTGAAGGAAATGAAGAATGAGTATAGCTGATTGAAGGCTGGGCTCAACTTCTTTGTCTTCTGGGTTAAAGAAGCTGACCCACAGCAGGAGGGACTTAGATGAGATGTTAGAGCCCTTGTGAATTAATGGGATAATGTGTGACCTAAGAGTCCAACAAAATGCTGCAGACCAGTTTTTATTTGGCTTCACTTTCCTGCTGATGCTCTGAGGCACTGGTCCAATAGGAATATAACATGAGCTGCACATATAATTTTTGTTTGTTTTTTAGACAGGGTCTCACTGTGTAGTTCAGACTGGCCTTGAACTCACTATATAACCCAGGCTGGCCTCAAACTCATGGTAATCCTCCTGCCTCAGCCTCCTGAGTGCTGGGATTACAGACATGCTGCACCATACCTGGGTGTTTTTGTTTGTTTGTTTTTTAAAACAGGGTCTCCTTATGTAGTTGAGGCTGGCCTTGAACTCACTATGTAGCCCAGGCTGCCTCTAAACTCAAAGCGATCCTCCTATTCCCGTCTCTCAAATTCTGGGATTACAGATGTGTACCACCATGCCTGGGCTAAGCCACATATATAATTTTAAATTTTCTAGAACCTGCATTATAAAATCTCTCTCTCTCTTTTTTTTTTTTTTTTTTTTCCTATAGGAAAGGCAAGTGGCAGCAGCAGGTACTGGGTTGACTTGAGCTGTCAAAGTCTCTCCAGATGCATTATAAAATCTCTTAAACAGTTGAAATTAATTTTAGTAATAAATTGTCTTTAATCCAGTATATACTTCTTTTGTGTGTATGGTACTAGATTGAGCCCAGGGACTCAAGCGCGTGCTGGGCAAGCACTGTTCCACTAATCTATATCCCCAGTCCTTTTTAAATTTTATTTTGAGACAGAGTCTCACTAAGTTGCCAAGGCTGGCCTTGAACTTGTAATCCTCCTGCCTCAGTCTCCTTAGTAGCTGGGATTATAGGTTTTGTCACCACATCCAGTCCAAAATATTATTGTTTTGACATAAAGGCAATATAGATTACCAAGGTATTTCTTTATTATTTTTTTTAATACTAAGTCTTTGAAATATGTATTTTACCCTTCTAGCACACCTCAATTCTGACATAAATTTTCTTTGGAAATATGTGACTCCGTATTTAGAGTTCAGAAAATTTATAGTTGAAAAAGTAGATTTGAAGTTAGTCTGCCTGAGTCTGGCCCCTGTTCTTTTGGAGCTCAAGTTGTTCCAGACACACTTGGGAGTTGTCTGCTAACTGAATGGAAAATCCTGTCTTAAATGTAAATTATTTGGGCTGGGGATTTAGCTCAGTGATTAGAGTGCTTGCCTTGTAAGCACAAGGGCCTGAGTTCGATCCCCGGCACCACAAAAAAAAAAAAAAAGTAAATTAATTGAAATAAGGGAAAAAGTGAAAACCAGCTCCTTTGTGGGCCCAGCCACACTGTGAACACTTTGTCTCGTGGCTGCTGTTCGGGGCAGCACAAGGTGTGAGGCTGCTACTGGCCACCAAGCTTGTAAGGAGATTTTCCCGAAAGTCCTCCAGATTCCAAGTTCCAGAGGCTTTTGCCCTGAGCTGCTGCTGCAGGTGGTGACGGGAAAATGCTGCTGTCTGGGAAGCCTTCTTCTGGGCTCGGCAGCTGACTTCCTGAGCGCCCCCCACCCCCGAACCTGAGGCTGGTGCAGGCCTAGCAGGGTCCTCGGAGCTTGTCTCACCGGTCCATTCCCTGCCCTCTTTTTCCTGAGAAATGTTTACATTCCAGACACTCAGCTATCTACCCAGGGCTCCTCCAGGCTCTGCATTTTTTACATAGCTGGACGGGACAGGGCGGCCCTGGGGGCTCTTGCCTCCTCCGTGAGTCTCTTCTGGTTGTCCTCTCCAGGTGGTCAGCCAGTGGCAGGGTACACTATTTTCCTGCCCCCACCTGGCCCATGCCAGTCAGCCCCAGGAGTCCCCCAAATAGGTCATCGTTGGCGCTTTCCTCCTCAGCTGACCCTGCGTGGGCCTCCTCCGGTCAACCGCTGGCCTGGCCTGGCTGGCAGGGAGGCAGGCAGCTGTGGCGTTTCCTGAGCTATCGCGCCTGCTGTCGCCAGGGCTTATCTCTCTGCTGCTTGGAGCCTGACCGGAAGGCTCCATACAGGTGGGAGGAGTGCTCTGGGCTACCACATTGCTGCGGCTTCGCTCTGCAAGGCGGTCTCCATGTTTGAAAAAAAGAAAGAAAAAAAAAAACCGGTAAAGCAACTGCTTGTCATTGCTGTGCTCTGCTCTAAGCTAGTTGGGCAGTGTCGCTGTCCCCTGGGGTGGGTGTGGGCTAGCTGGTTAAGAAGCCAGACCTCAGCCAGGCATGATGACGCTCACCTGTAATCCTTGCAGCCTGGGAGGCTGAGGCAGGAGGATAGTAAATTCGAGCTCAGCTTGGGGAGTTTAGCAGCTTAAAGGGACCCAATCTCAAAATTAAATTAAAAAACAAAATTTTTTTAAACAACTGGAAATGTAGCTCAGTACAAAGGCCCTAGATTCAATCCTAGTGCCGCCAAAAGGAAAAGTAAATAAAAAAAAGAAGCAAAACCTGCCCAAAAGGTGGCTTGCCTGTCTGAATCAGTAGTGTTTACATTTATACATTTTTACCTTTGCAATCTGAAGTTCCTTCCCTGGGACATGTGCGTCAGAAAATACCCGGTATTACAGGCCTGGCTAAGAATTCAAGAAAAGTTGTGAGTGCAGTAGTCAGTGTCAAGGTAGCAATTGCAAAAGCTACAGAAATGGGACTGAGGACTTAGCTCAATGTAGAGTGCTTTCTTAGCAAGCACAAGGCCCTGAGTTCTATCCCCAACATCGCCCCCCCAAAAAAGCTATAGAAACAGACTAAATGTTGTTCAGTAACAGGCCAGATGAGTGAGGCTGTGCCACTTCCAGCTCTTTAAAAGTTGTTTTTTCACCAGGTAGCTTTGAGTAGAAAACAGGTTACAGACCTGTACATGCACAGGAACATGAACATGTGTGTCCTTGTGGTGTGCGCTCTGTTTTTAAAGGTATACACAGGGTGTGTACACTGGGGGTGTGGCTCAGTGGTGGCGTGTTTGCCTAGTGTGCACCAGGCTCTGTTTGATCTCTAGCACAGAAGGAAAAAAAAAAAAAAGCCAAAGGGCAAACAATAAAATATCATTAATTAAAAAATAAATGAGGGGTTAGGGATTTAGCTCAGTGGTAGAGCACTTGCCTAGCAAGTGCAAGGCCCTGAGTTTGATCCCCAGCACCCAAAAAATAAAAATAAAAGTAAAAATACAATAAATGAGCCAAGCACGGTAGCATATGCTTAGAATCCCAGCTCCTCACGAGGCTGAGGCAGGAAGATTGCAAGTTTGAGCCCAGCCTAGGCAATTTAGCAACTTAACAAATCCCTGTATCAGAAAAAAGGGGTTGGGGCTGGGGGTGTAGCTCAGTGGTAGAGCATTTGCTTAGCATGTACAAGGCTCTGGGTTTTATTCCCAGTATTACAACAGAAATCTACATATATATATATATATATATATATATATATATAATAGATATATACACACACACATAGATAGATTTATAAATACATTCACAAACACAGAAAACACTCCAAGAAGTTACCAAGGGCTACTTCCAGTTGGGTTTCCTATACGTTGCAAGTTTCCTACAGTATGTGTGTTATACTTCTGTAAGCAAAACTGAACAGAAGCACATGTCTGCAGCAGTGTTCTAGAAATTTCCTCTATGGGAAGATGACTGAGGACTCAGTGAAAAGGCCTCCTGGGATAGTGACCTGCAGGCGGGGACCTTGGTCAGTCCCAACCTGGGTAGGGACACCGAGGTGCCCTCAGGCCCGGGAGCAGCCTGGAGCTGTGGTGCCACCAGGCTTCTTTCCTGAGAGGCATTTCCTGTGCCTCCAGCAGTGGCCCAATCTCCCCGACTCCTGCTGCCCCGTCATCCGGGGTGTTCATGGTGGGGCACCACGTTGGACTTCCTGGAGGATGAGCTCACAGGGATGGCGGTGTGGCCAGGGCCGGGTCAGAAATGGCCTGCAGGGGTGGAGAATGGGTGGGTCTGAGTTTAGCTGTAACACTCAGGTGTTTGGGAGGGGCCTGAAAGGGTCCAGATCCCTCCTTCCTGTGGGCCAGCCCCTCCATCTGGCACTGGCCAGTCTGTCCAGCACTGGCCTCAGCCACGAGGAGGCAGAGGGGACACGGGTACGCAGGAGATGTGTCTGCAGCCCTGACCCATGAGCCTCTCATTGCAGACGGTGGAGCATGGCTTTCCACACCAGCCTAGTGCCCTCGGCTACAGCCCCTCGCTGCGCATCCTGGCCATTGGCACACGCTCCGGAGCCGTCAAACTGTATCCTTTCCGCCTTCTCCCTCTCAGTGCCTGGACCGCTGGGATGAGATCAGGACTTACTTGACTTTGGCGGTGAAAGGGGTTGGGGGTGGCATAGTTGTTGGAGGGGCTGGAAGACTTGGTGTGTCCAGCTGTTCATTCGTCCTTTCAGGACAGGAGCGGATAGGCTTGAGACTGAGGGGTATGAGCCTCTTTCTCACCTATAGCTGGAAGTTTCAGGATCCAGCTGTAGCAGGCAGAGAGAGCAGGGGGTCCTTTGTGGCCAGCCACTGTTTCTGGAGGAGAGAGGCCTGACCTCGGCATCTTTTCCTTCTGCCCTGACAGGCTATGGGACCCATACACCTGTTTTGTTTTGTTTCTTTAGCTGTACTGGGCATTTAGCCCAGGAACTTCGCACTGAGCTAATTCCCAGAACTTTTTAAAGTTTTGAGACAAGGTCTCACTAAGTCACTAAATTGCCAAGGCTGGGCTTGAACTTGTGATTCGCCTGCCTCAGCCTCCCAGAGTGCGGGGATTACAGGCATGCACTACTAAATCCAGTTTAATTTGGTCTTTCGGCAGGGGCATGAGTCTTGGAGCCCACCCTGTCTGACTTGTACCCCAATGTGAGCTGCCACGAGGCCCATGGGAGTTGGGAGCTAGGGGCCACCTTGGATCGCTCAGCAGCACCTCCTGCAGCAAAGCCCTGATTCTGTCCTGCTCCTCTGTCACCAGGTGTGGGGGAGCAGCAGGGCTGCCTAGGTGGCTGGGCTCCTGTATACCCAGGAGGACAGAGGCCCCAGCTGGTTAATCATTGCCAGGTCTCAACCATATCCTGGTTACCAGTCCCTCACACCAAGCCTCCTAGTTCGCACCGGGAGAGGGCCCACCTCAGTGGCCAGTGTCTTCTCACAGGTGCCCCTTGTGTCAGCTGATGGGCTACTAGGGCTCAGATTGGGGGTGCGGGAGAGGGCAGGGAAATGAGGGGGCAGCCTAATAGTCACCAAGATAGGGCTTCATTTTCCGAGGAGCTGCCTCCCACCTGCCTGGCTGGGACAGCTCCCCCGGGGTCAGGTCACTGACTGAGTACACCCACCAGGGCCACTGCTGTCCCCTCCATACCCCAGGCCCTAGGCTGGTGTCCTGTGTCTGTGGGAGGCTGGGCCTTTCTCCACACTTGCACTCCCGGCCACCTGGGCCAGAAAGCCTGCTGCTCAGGGTGGTAAGGGCTGGTGTCCCGCATTTGGAGGTTTCCTGAGCTGCCTCCTAGCTACGGTGCCCCAGGGGTGGAGTTCATGGGACTCCATCGAGAGAACAACGCCGTGGTGCAGATCCACTTCCTGCCTGGCCAGGTGAGGGCCTGGCTTGGGGAGGGAGGCAGAAGGGACAGGGACCTCTTCACATCTTCCACAAAGGGGGGTGTGATGAGGGAAGCATGATCCCAGAGTAGCTGGGGACTTTGAGTCCTGGGGCTCTTCGAAGTAACTGCCTCAGGTAAACCACCCCAGTGTGTAAAGGCCTGCTTGGTTAACAAGCCAGGGTATTCCTGTCCCTTGTCCCCATTTCCTCCCTAGTGCAAGCTGGTCACCCTGCTGGATGACAACAGTCTGCACTTGTGGAGCCTGAAGGTCAAGGGCGGGGTGTCAGAGCTGCAGGAGGAAGAGAGCTTCACCCTGCGTGGCCCCCCAGGGTAAGATAAGGTCCCATTCCCATCTCTCACTCAGCGCTGGGGTGGGCTCATCCTTGGAGGGCCTTTGCATCTCTGGCTGTGCTCAGTGTGTGTCTGAGCCACTGGGTCTTGTGCTCAAACACTCTGGGTGCAGTGGGCAGGGCTGCGGCCTCCCTCGGTGCCCATGCCCTGTCGTGTGGAGGGATTTCAGGTGTTTGTCCTGGCCCAAGATGGTCTGTGCCCCATTAAAGGCCTGCGTTTCCCAGTCCGGCCCTCCCCTGGGTAGGTGAGGACAGCCAGGAACAGGGGATCCTGTCCCTGGGGTCCCTCTTGCCTGGGCAGCACCCAGCTCCTGAGCAGCTGTCCTCATTGGCAGGGCTGCCCCCAGTGCCACGCAGATCACCGTGGTCCTGCCTCACTCCTCCCATGAGCTCCTCTACCTGGGCACTGAGAGCGGCAACGTGTTTGTGGTGCAGCTGCCCTGCTTCCGCGTGCTGGAGGACCGGACCATCAGCTCGGACACGGTGCTGCAAGGGTGAGCCGAGGCCTCACTCTGGCCGTGGCCCTCTCTGTGTTGTATCCAATAATGTCTCCCAAATACATGAGCATACTAGCACCAAAATAGGAGTTGAGCCCGCCATGGTGGTGCATGCCTGTAATCCCAGCACTTGGGAGCCTGAGGCTGGAGGACCACCACAAGTTCGAGGCCAGCCTGGGCTACATAATGAGTTCGAGGCCAGTCTGGACTGCATAATGAGACCTTGTCTAAAAAAAACAGAAGTTGTGGGTAACTTGTCACCTCATTTAAAGGTGAGGAAAGTGAGGCCCAAAGTGCTGGTGTAATGTCACCAACTCTTAGTCCAGTGTCATCTGCACTGAATCCCAGGGGCCATGAGGTGGGGGTACCAGGGCCCAAACCCACCTGTGTCAGCTGGGCCCGCCCTCCTAATGCCTGTGTATGGCTAAAAAGCCTGACAGTCACTAGCCTGGAGGTTTGTTCCTTGATGGAGGCTTCTGTGGTAGGTAAGGAGTCAGATTGGGTCTGGATGTGAGAAGGCGACGGGGTTCAGAGTGGCAGTGGAGGGATGTCCTGTGGACGGGGCAAGGAGGAGGCCAGGGTCTGGGTCTTGGCAGGCCAGGCTGCCACATCTCTGCGTGACCATGAGGGAGGGCATGTCTGTCCAGGGCAGGCATCAGGGCGTCACTGGCTCAGGAGGATTCCTGTGTGGGCGGGTCCCCGTACAGACCCCTGTGCTTGCCCGCTCAGCAGGGTAGGGCAGGGGGCAGCGAGCCAGAGGTCAGAGTGGAGCAGCTTGCAAGATGACTGGCGAGGGGAGGCAAACTGGTGCCCAGCATGGGCGCGGGCTGTGGACAGGATGGCGGGCAGACCTGCCCCTCGGCGTGTGGCTGCACGAGGGCCCAGCCACAGCCTGCTCGCTGTCAGATGGCTGGAGCCTAGTCAGGGAGGGGCCCAAATGCCGAAAACATCGTAACAATCCAATCTGTGCCCAGCGTTCACTCCTACAGTGCTTCCCCGGGTCCCTTAAATGTCCAACATGACATGTCCTCGTGACTCGCTCTCTAAGAAGGTATCGTCCTAAGGGGACATACATAGACAGACACAGGCAGAATGATCCTTGTAGGGCTGTGTTTAAAAGCAAAAGGTTGGAAAATTGCTAACAGTTTTCACCTCTGTATAGATATTGTGTTCATTAAGAATGTCCTTTTTTTCTAACCAGGCATGGTACTGCACTCCTATAATCCCAGCATTCGGGAAGCTGAGGTTGGAGGATCTCTGCGAGTTCGAGGCCAACCTGGGCTACGTAGTGAGTTCAGGGCCAGCCTGAACTACATAGCAAGACTCTGTCTCAAAAAAATGCCAAAAAAAAAAAAGAACAGGAGACAGGCTGGGCATGGGGGTACACGCCTGTAATCCCAGCACTCGGGAGGCTGAGACAGGAGGATCACCATGAATTTGAGGCGAGTCTGGGCTATATAGCAAGAGAGAGAGAGAGACAAAAATTGCATATATCGTTTCATCCCAGTGTTTAAATGAGTGGAAAAAAAAATAAGACAGTGGGACTGTCAGTGTAGTCTCATGTGAACAAGGCATCGTCACCAGGTGACAGCACCATGATCCTGCTGCACAGCTTCCTGCTAGTGTTCTTCCGGAGGTTCCTGTGTGTTTTCCAAAATGGCTTGACTCTTGGCATTACTACCATTTAATTTAAGAGTTTTTTGTTTTGTTTTTTTTTTTTAGTTATATAAGCAATACATTGTATCTAAATCCTCTTCAAAAGTTAATGGTTTAGCAGCTGGGGATTTAGCTCAGTGGTTAGAGTGCTTGCCTAGGAAGCGCAAGGCCCTGAGTTCGATCCCTGGCACCAAAAAGAAAAAAAAAGTTAATGCTTTACAGGGCAGGCATAGTGGTGCTCACCTGTAATCCAAGCACTTGGGAAGCTGAGGCAGGAAGAGTGGGTATGCAAGGCAGCCTGGACTACATAGCAAGACCCTGTCTCAAAGAACAAAAGAAAGAAAAGGAAAAAAGAACTTCACAGATGAGACTAAAGACCCCTTTGACTCCCACTGCCAATGCTAATTCTGACTCCAGAGAGGTCAGTGTGTCCGCACTTGGTATCCGGGGTTTAGCTGGGCTTGGGCATAGACGGCCTTCAGACTCCGTATTGTTTCCATTCATCATTCAATATCCTTGGAGTAGTGTCTCGGGGTGTTTCGTGGTCTGCAGCCTCGCTGGACTTCATGTTAGCATTCCACGCTCAGAGGAGGAAGAGAAGTAAGACTCAAGGGCCAGGCTGAGTAATACAGTTTGTTTTGTGGGTCTTAGCACTTCTTTATTATAAAATACCATCTGTTTACAGAAATGCACTAAATATAAATGTAAAGTTTAACAGACTCTCACAAAGTGAGCCTCCCTGCAGGTACCCCCAGGAGACCCCACATCCCCTGGAGGTCACTGCTCCCTCAGGCTCCCTCCCCATGGAATCTCTTTCTTGCCTCTCTTTATAGTTGTGCCCCCTGCAGTTACATTGTGAGTTTTTTATTTATTTCGTTTTGGTTTGGTTTTTCAGACAGTATGTAGTCCAGGCTGGCTTTGAACTCACCAGCAATCCTCCTGCCTTAGCTTCCCAAGCGCTGGGATTGCAGGCATGTGCTACCACACCTGGCTCATCCTGGGGTTTTATGCATTACTGTACTGTTGTAAGTGTTGTCCTCTCTCTGGTGGTGATGCAGCCCAGCCACTTTCCACTCTGGCATGTTGAGTGCCACATGCACTTGTGCCCCGCCACACCCCATAGGAGGGTAGTGGCTTGGGCTCACGCCTCTCCTGTCCCCAGGCTGCCTGAGGACACCCGCCAGCGGCGAGTGTTTGAGATGGTAGAGGCTCTGCAGGAGCACCCTCGGGACCCCAACCAGATCCTGATCGGCTACAGCCGAGGCCTGGTCATTATCTGGGATCTGCAGGGCAGCCATGTGCTCTGCCATTTCCTCAGCAGCCAGGTAGGTGGAACCTGATGGTGGCTCTGACAGGCCCCTCTTAGAGCACATAGAGCCCGCGCCATAGGGCAGGGATGCAAGTGCTGGGAATGCTGCCCAAGTCGATGCTCCTTCCCCCTCTCTTCCTGCTCTGAAGCAACTGGAGAATGTCAGCTGGCAGCGGGACGGCCGCCTGATTGTCACCTGCCACTCCGATGGCAGCCATTGCCAGTGGCCTGTATCCAGTGACACCCAGCAACCAGAGCCCCTGCGCAGCTGCATGCCTTACGGTCAGTACTGCACCTGCTCGGCGGGGCCAGCCTGCCCTCCCGCCAGAGGACAGCCCGCAGTCTTCCCGGATGCAGGCGCAGGGTGACCAGCTCATAGAAGGCAAACTGGGGCCCAGAGGAGCCAGGGGTTGGTCCAAAACTCCACAGCAGGTTTCTGGTTGTGAAGGAGCTATGCCCGTGGGGACTGGCAGGTATCTAGTGGGGGGACCCATTCAAACTAACTTTTTTTTTTAGGTCCATTTCCTTGCAAAGCTATTACCAAAATCTTCTGGCTGACCACGAAACAGGGGTAGGTACTGGTGCTCTGTGCCCCCTGCTTTCCAGAGTGTCCATGGAGGGATGGAAGGACCTCTCAGGCCCCTATTTGGGGAGACGGTGCCTAGTGAATGCTTTCACAGGGTCTTAAACCCAGTAAGGGAAAGAAGAGCAGATTTGCCATTCATAACTCTCAGGAGCTGGATTCCTCAAAATCACTTTCCATTCATTCCTCTCCCACCAATCAGTGAGCTTCAGTCCTTTAGCTGCCATCCCATTTCTTCAAACAGAATCATGCAGGGAAGCCTGATGTCGAAGCAGGAGTGGCCATAGAGACTCAAGACCCCAGTCTGGATGCCCCCCTCCCCCCGAGTTTTCTTGTGCTGCTGCAGTCGGGAAGAGGTGGCGGTCCACTCACCCTGAGACTGGCTTCCTTTCCAGTGCTAGGAGCCCCAGACCTGAGGCCGTGCCACAAATGCTGGCCACTGCCCTGTGTGCTCCAGGAAGCCAACTGCCAGCCCCACCCATGGCTATCCAGATTGTGTGGAGCCCCCACCCACCCCACTCCTGTGCCTGCAGGTTGCCCTTCACCATCTTCCAGGGTGGCATGCCACGGGCCAGCTACGGGGACCGCCACTGCATCTCCGTGGTCCACAACAGCCAGCAGACGGCCTTCGACTTCACTTCCCGTATCATTGACTTCACTGTTCTCACTGAGGTGGACCCTGCAGCCGGTAGGGGAGCTTGGGGAGCAGGTGTGTGGGGTGGGTGTGGGAGGTGTGGGGGTGCTGGCTGGGTACAGAAATAGAGGAGGGGGTCCTGCATAAGCTTTCCCCACTCACTACTTCCTGGGTCGCTGGTCCTCACTGCCTTTCCTCCCCCATCTCTTCCTTCTTTTCTTCTTTTTCTCTTTTCTTTCTTTTTTTTTTTTTTTTTCAGTCCTGGGGATTCCTTTTCTTTCCCCTTTAGCAGGGCCTTCACATTGAGCTATATCCCTAGCCCTCTTTTATTTTTTTATTTTGAAACAGAGTCTTGCTAAGCTGCCCTATATAGACTCAGGCTTGGAATCCTCCTGCCTCAGCCTCCTAGGGTGCTGGGAATATAGACATACACCACTGTGCCCAGCTTGTCAGCTTCTTCTTAGTGCCACCAAGGCCAGTAGCACCAGTCACCCCCATTCTCTACCCCTCGCCATCCTCCCCAGCTGGATACCGAGGCAGGAGCTTCATCCTGGCCAGCTGCTCCTCCTGTCTGCCCCAAGCTCTCTTTGAGGGTCTCAGCCTAGTGGGGCCACTGTGCACTGTGGGGTTAGCCACCTAGCTCAGGCAAGAAGGTCCCTGCATAGACACAGTAAAGCGGCCTTCCAGCTAGAGTGACCATATGGGGCCAGCTGGGGCAGCCTCAGAAGTGGGGTGACAGGCAAGACCAGCAAGGACGGTTGTTGAAACGCCAGGAGGAAGCATCTGGGCTCTCTGGGAGTGAGCGCCTTCTCTGCGCATGTCTCTGGCCTCCTTGGGCCAGGGCCACCAGAGGCAGGAGGCACGGCTGCTCAGGACAGCTTGATCTGAGTCCTCCTGGCCAAGTCTGCTTTCCCTGCTATTTTATTTTATTTTATTTTATATTTACAGTACTGGAAATTACTATATTCCCAGCCCTTTTTATTTTTTATTTTGTGATAGAGTCTCACTGAGTTGCCCAGGCAGAACTCAAAACTTTCGATTCTCCTGCCTCAGCCTCCCTCAGAGTGCTGGGATTACAAATGGACATCACCAAACCCAGCTCTGTGCTCCATTTTTTCCAGGGCTGCTCTTTCCTCCTTGTACTCTGAATGCTGAAAGCAGGGCTCTGGCGCTGCCTTCCTCACACCAGTCAGAGCATTGCGGGCACAGAGCCTGCGGTTCCCTGCGCTGAGTTGGTGAAGGAGGCAGGAGAGAAACTCACTGAGCTGCATGTTTAAAACCAATGGAAAAAAATAACAATGGAGACGGGCATGGTGGTGCATGCCTGTGATCCCAGCATTCTGGGAGAGTGAAGCAGGAGAATAGAAAGTTCAGGCCCAGGGATTGGGGATTTGGCGTGGTGGTACAGAGCATTTGCTTAGCAAGTACAAGGCCCTGAGTTCGATCCCCAGCACCCCCAGAAAAAGAGAAAGTTTGGGCCCAGCCTGGGTGACTCCGCAACACAACTTAGGAAGACCCTGCCTCAAAAAAAATAAAAAATACAAAATACAAAATAAAAAGTGCACAGATGTAGATCAGTGCAAAGGCCCTGGGTTCAATACCCAGTACCACAAAAATAAAAATAAAACCAATAGGACTTTCTAAGGCAGGCCACCCTCCTGTAATCATCCCTTTGTCCCAGCTCTCTTGCAGACCCAGCAGCTCAGGACACAGGTGTGTGATAAGGGATGCTCCCCTTAGGCCAGGCGTGGGCACCCTGAATTTTCCACCTTGCACCTGTGCTGGGCGGGGTTTCCTGTTTAGTAAGCAACTACCACATGCTAGATCCTCTCCCTGGAGCAGACAGACAAAGCCCCGGACCTGGTGAGGCTTTCTCGAGTGCAGAGAGACAGTGAACAGGTTGACAGATAGTGGCAGAGGTAAGAAAAAAACAAGGCCA
>PVJO010000407.1:68872-247427 GCA_004026905.1 Hystrix cristata | reverse complement strand
TTCTAATACTATTAGATATGATGTTACTTGTTTTACTGATGAAAGTATTTTAACTCTAGGGACTCTCCATAATAGTTGGGCAAGTGATATTCTTTTTGACCTGGTTGAAAATTCATTTATTTTAAATTAGGATAGGATTGTAATTATGGAAACTGAATGTATGTATCTACCTACATTCTCTTAACAAAATATTTCAAATGTAGATGATAAAGACCAAACCAATGGCTGCACTCTTGGTCTGCTTATTTGTACTTGTTCTGCTTCTGTTTATGTTGTAGAAAATGAAATTCTAGTAACATGCTTCAATTCTATTATCTTTTTGATACTTATATACAAATGTATTAGGTTTTACAATATTGTGCTTTTCAAAGCCATAACTCTTTAAGAAATTTGTTTTTGCGTATTGTTTGCGAATACTTTATTTTAATAAACCTCAAAATCTGCTTAATGTGTTATATTTATTTGTAGTATTTTGTTCTGCTTTATTAGGTGGAGTTACAAAAGAGGTATGACATTATCAATTGATTCAACTAACTGAATTTTTTTGGGGGGGGTGCTAGTGATAGAAAATGTGACTACACCATACTTCCCACTGAGCTCAGAATAGTCAGGTTTGCTCAGAATGATTGCTCGCTCTTTCCATTGTTGGTAAGAGAGTTCTTCGTTTTGTCTTAGAGGATGATTTGGGCCTACAGTCTGAGTTTTTTAGTTTAACCACTAGTTTTCCTTCTCTAGATTTCATTGTCTATAAAAGAGGGGGCTTGACAGGGTAATTGGGAGCCATAATAGGCAGGTTACCTTTAGGACAGCTGACTCTGCCACTTGCCTGTCTGCATTTGAGTCCTGGTCTTAACAGCTCTGTGCTCTTAGGTGGCTTAGCCAATCTGTGCCTCAGTTAATTTGTCTATAAAAATCTACTTCATAGAACATTAAATGAAGTAATACAAATAAAGTACTTAGAACAGTGTATAGTACTAAATAACTCATACTTTTAAATTATCATCTTTTACATTTCTCTTACATGATTCAGAGTAATTATTTCTGATGCTCCTTGATCTTAGTAGACCAACTCTTGATTATCCACCTGTGAATTAGATGTGCTTTTCTTTCTTTTTTTTTTTTGGTGCCGGGGATCGAACTCAGGGCCTTGTGCTTCCCAGGCAAGCATTCTAACCACTGAGCTAAATCCCCAACATGCTTTTCTTTCTTGTCCTCCCCATCCCCACTTTTTTTTGGAAAAATAAAAGTATAAATCACAGGCCAGCTTTTTATCAGCCTTCTGTGGTGCATACTTCCACTACCCTTTATAATACGTGCACAACAAAAATAGAAAAGTCGAAACTAAATATTTTAACTGAAAAGAATAAATATAAAAAATTCTTATTCTTTAACACCTTCCTCAAAAGAAAATTTTTATAGATCTTTTACTTATGTCATTTATTTAAAAGGCATCTAATTAAGTATTTCACTAGCTGTTGTAGAAGATTCTTTTCTATATATCACACGTTTCCTGGCAAGAGATTTCAGTGAGCACCGAGAGTTGTTGGCTTCTTTCAGATTTAAGATAATTAGTTTTTAAATTGATGTAGCCTAAACAGTTAAAGTGGTGAAAACAAATGGCTAATATTCTGTATTACAGCAGTTTCCATGTAGTTCATGTTTTCTAAACATTTATAAGAAAGCTGTCAGCAGGCCGGGCAGTACTTACCAGAAAGTTCTTTAGAGCGTTGTATGTAGAACTGAAAGAAGGACAGAATTTTCAAAAGCCCTCTCCCACCTCCTCTCTGTTGAACATTTAAAATATTACTATGATTTTTGTTGTTGAATTTATAACTCTATTTTTAATAAACTTTTTGCAAAAAAGTCTTGTGTTTTTTAATCTTAAATCATTTTTGTTTTTTATTATATTTTAAAGATCAGGGTAGTGGGGCTACATGGAAAATTTACAAAAGAGCTGTTGGCAGCTTGCTTAACCATCTCTGTCTTAATGTTGGATGGGAAGTGGGAAGGGGGATTTTAAGTTGGTGATTGATTCTTTTATTATCCATACAGAGTTTATAGAGGTGATGCTGTTAAGAACCTTGTAGTTTAATTTTAGTGCCCTGGTTTAGGCCCCATAATATTCTTCCCTAACTGTTGTATGTAAGGGACAGGTCTTTCACTGCACTCAGGTCCACTGCAGGGAATGCCTTTGAGAAAAAGAACACATGACATGACAAATAGGTATTTTGCAGTTCAGAATAAAAGATTAATTTTGCTGTGTGTACGCGTGTGTGTGTGTGTGTGTGTGTGCACGTGTGTGTGTGAGAGAGAGAGGGAGGGAAGAGAGGAAGTATGTAGGGGGAAACATTCCCAAAGAAGAAAAGAACAGGGGTCTGCAGGGATCTGGATGGGTTTGACAGGTTTTGCCCAGTTTGTAGTTTTCGTCAGCATCAGTTGAGAAGCATAATTAATATAAACATTCTCTGATTGCCTTTTCTTTATATAAACTTCCGTGAAATGTGGTTTCATTAACTTAGAATTGTTTAAGCCAACTTAGTGATGTCAGTGAATGTAAAGATGATGAGTGTAATCAGTAATAATACATAAATAGTAAAGACTGCAGATAGGCTGTTTATGTGTTCAGCTGCGGTTCATATCCTTTTATTGTCTGTTTAGTAAACTACTTGGGGGTTGGGGATTTAGCTCAAGTGCTGGAGTGCTTTCCTAGCAAGTGCAAGGCCCTGAGTTTGATCCCCAGTAACCCCCCCCAAAAAAAAACTACTTGAAGTTTGCAAATCTTACTTCTGCCCTTCTTTAATTATAGAACATCTGTGTTCAGCTGGATACCATATTTCCCAATCTCCTTTTCAGCTAGATGTGGTCATGTGACAAAATTCTAACCAATGAGATATAAGCAGAAGTGATACATGCCCTTGTGGCTGGGGATTTAGCTCAGTGGCTAGAGTGCATGCTTAGCAAGCTCAAGGCCCTGAGTTCAATCCCTGGCACCAAAAAAAAAAAAAAAATGCCCTTGAAAGAGGAATATTCTTGCTCCTTTTCTTTTCTCAACAGCTGGAATGCAGATATTATGGTAAGAACTTTCAAGTGGACATGGGAGCCAAGGAATGAAAATTTCAAAGCTGTGCTATCCCTGGAACGTTATTGTGGAAAAACAGTCCAGGTGGGTGTGCTGGTGTACACCCATAATCCCAGCACTTGGGAGGCTGAGACAGGAGGATTGCTGCGAGTTTGAGACCAGTCTGGACAACATAGTGAGTTCACCTGAAATACAAAGCAACACTCTGTCTCCAAATAAGTAAACAAAGAAAAACAATCCCTTGCCACCCACAGAGGGTGGGGGGGTCTGTTATAGCTTCTTGATGTAACCTTGAGGTTACCTGCTTATTCAGTTCTTTATTCAGTTCTCTTGACAAACCTTTATTTGGTTCTTCCCAAGTTACTTGCTTATTCAGTTCTTTATTCAGTTCTCTTGACAAACCTTTATTTGGTGCTTCCCAAGTTGAGTTTCATGTGACGCAGTAGACCTGGTATCATAGTTACTGTCCTTAGGGAAAGTGAAACTAAAACATCAAGTATTTAGTTCCTACTTTTTTAGGTGTTAATCTGATTACTAGTGGAGAAGCAGGAACAGAGAATTAGGGAAACTAGAGTACAAACTCTGTGTTTCTGAATGTATTTTTGTCTAACCCTGAGCAGTATTATAGTGTTCATTCATTCGACCCATAATTGAGAGCTGTTAAAAAAAAAGTCATGCTGAGGATTAAAATAATTATTTCCTTCATGAATCTTCATTCTAATCGATGGAATCAAACTAAATAAAATATGTAGCATTGTAGAGAGAAAAAAAAGCAAAAATATATAGCATTGTAAGTTGTAGGGAGAAAAAAAAGCCAGAAAAAGAGACATCAGGGTGGGAAGTGGAGAGGAATCACAATTTTATGTGTAGTAGTAAGGGACCATCTCAGTGAGAAGCTGATCTCTAAAGTTGAGGAAAAGGTGAGGAAGTCAGTAGGGGAAGAAGATGAAACAGATTCTTACTAAAGGCCATTGAGAAGGCATATGAATGCTGCTACTAAGATCTATGCTTTCCCACAGGAAAAGGAATACTTCAAGCAGAAATAGCTGAAGTTACAGACTTTTAAATTGCATGTTCTTTAGTCTCTGCAAGTAGTAACAATAATAACTGAAGTGCTACATAGATGGAGACAGGAAATGTGAGGTGCTGACAACTTTGTGGAAACTGGCCAATCACTAAGGTAGAGTCCAGCTCAATATTTCATCTGATACAAGTTTTGTTTAAGGTGGAAAATCAAAAGAGATATGTTCAGATAAAGAATGAACAGACAAATTTACCTTAATTTCTAGTTTTGTTTTTCCATTATATTTAATTCAACAAGTACTGTTGTATGCCTCTTCTATGTTTTAAACTATGCCAGGCAGTGAAGAAATGCAGGGAATGAAAAGATATCCCTGATGTCATGCAATTCCATGTTAGTACAGAAAAGAGACATTAGGCTACTAATTTTGCAGTAATTTAATAGCTATGTTTAGGGAGATGATTTGGGACTACTAGAGAATACAGTTGATTTTATTTGGGGGTTCAGGCAAGTCCCTTTTTGAGAAGGAAAGATTTAAGTTGAGATCTGAAGGATGAAAAGGTATTAACGAGAGGAAGGAGAAAACTGCCCAGGTCCTCTAGTCCTCTCCCGTTCTGAGAGTCTGGGCTTCAACATAAATTTTGGGACATACTCATTCAGTCCATAACACCATTCAATTGTGTAATCACCCCCTGTAGTTAACGTACTCTACCTACTAGTAGAGGGCAGACATGAACTTGGCTACCTCCTTTCTGCTGAGGGAGACTGAGGCTGGATCCACTGTTGGAAAGCAGCTGCTGTTTGTACTGTTGCAAGCACTTCCAAAATGGTGAATCATGATGATAGCTCACATTTAGAGCACTTCCTACATGTCTAACATGAGCTGAACACTTAGCTACAATGTCTCATTAGAGTTGAAGATCCTATGAGGGAGGTACTATCCATTTTACAAATGAGGAAACAGACTACCAAAAATCTAGAAATATGATCAAAGGACAGAGTAGATGACCAAGGTTGGTCACCTGGCTCCAGGACTCAGCCTTTTGGTCACCGCTCTTTCCTCTCCCTGATTCTTAGTATCTGCAACCACTTTTCCATTCCAGTCTGCATCCACCTCTCACCCTGTGTCAAAAATCTCTTCTTGAACCCCTTGCCTGCTCCTAGTGGCTGGTTATAGCAGAGGAGCCAAACTCCTGATAGGGGCTGTAATCCTATTTTTAGCCCGTCTGCACAGCTCTCTAAAGGTAGTTTCAAGCAGCCTAGCATTGGCAGGATACAGATCCTGCTGATGTATGGAGGATGTATGTGTACAGCTCGACCTCCCAGATACCCATCGATCTTAGCTTTGGTTGCTATAAGAAAATACTGAACATTAGATGGCTTGCTTAAACAACAGAAATTTATTTTCTCACAGTTTGGAAGCTAAAAGTACATGATTAAGGTTGCTTCAGTTTCTGGTGAGGGCTGTCATCCTGGTTTGTAGATGACCAACATCTTGCTATGTCCTCACACAGCCTTTTCTCAGTGCATGGAGGGAGAGAACATGAGCTCTCTGGGGCTTCAGAAAGACACTAATCCTATAGGATCACTGTCCTGCCCATATGACTTCATGTAACCTTAGTTCCTTACTCCAAATATAGCCATTCTGAGAGTCTGGGCTTCAACATAAATTTTGGAGGATATTCATTCAGTCCCCTACCACCACTCAGTTGTGTAACCACCACACCGTAGTAACTTACTCTGCACATTAGTAGAGGGAAGACATGAATTTGGCCACATCCTTTCTGCTGAAGGAGAATCTGAGGCTGGATCCAAAATGAGAAAGAACCTACAACTGTTCAGCTAGTCCAGTGCTGTCCTGAAAAAGGGAACGAAGTTATTCAGGGTCATGGTGCTGGCAAATAATATTCTTACTAACCTAGCTTGCTTTCTAGATTTCAGGTTAGCATAGGCCCAGTTACTCAGGAATTTATTCCAGAAGCACCTATTTGAAGTGGCCAAGCCTTCAAATGGTTAGATGGCTGAGGCTACTGAAACCCCATAAACACATCAGAGAGCTATTTTCCAAGTTGTGTCCATCTTGGCACTTTTTGGTTTTAACCCCATGGATGCCTTGTACCAGTATTTTATTAAGGGATCTCAAGAGTCTCCTGAATACTCTGGCTCTTGCTGTAAGACTTGGAATGACTTCAAAGCCCATCCTCTACTCATGTTCTTCCCCAAAGGGACCAGCCTTTACATCTGTTTGTGATTACAGAAGACAGCGGCCCTAGTGACAGCACATCCTGTTTGTGGGTCAGCTTCTGTCAGCAGTGCTGCTTCCAGTCTTCAGCTGAGTTATAGCTATAGCTATCATTTAAGTACTCACTTCATATAAGCATTGGTTACATCGATTAATATTCAGCGCTGGAGAGCCAGGTAATATATTACAGGCTCAGATTCAACAATACACGCAAGGTCACACGGCTCCTGAGAGGAGTTGGAATTTAAAGCCCGACGGTTGGACCCCAGAGTTTGTACTTGTTTTCTTTCTTTTTTTTTTTTTTTTTTTTTTTTTTTTTTTTTTTTTTTTTTTTGGTGCTGGGGATCGAACTCAGGGACTTTTGCTTGGAAGGTAAGCACTCTAACCACTGAGCTAAATCCCCAGCCCCCAGAGCTTGTACTTGTGACCACTCTGCATACTGCATTCAAATTAGCCACCAAGAGGCGTGGTAGAAGCATGCTGTGACCTTGTCTTAGTCTCCTACTTTTCACAACTCCCAGATCAAGGCTGAAGGCATTCTGTGGTCTCAGTATGCCTGACAAGGGCTCAGATTTAGCACTTTCATTTCCATCTAGGCCTCTATGGGGCCAAGTGTCATGCAGATAACTTAGTTACCTTTACTGTGGTCTGGAAAAGTTTGGCCACATTTCCAGAGACTATTTTAAAATGCTCTAGGAGGTGACCATAGAATTGGTACCTGGAAGGTGTTAGTTCTGGAATGTGTGGCAATTAAGCCTGGGAGGTTCTGGTTTTATTGCTCATCTCCACTGCTTCCTGGAATGGAGGCCAGGAGGGAATCTCGGACCATGGCTGAGGAGACGTGATGATGGCTGCTGCAATAATTCAGTGTCTGATGACCTTTATAAATGTTGCAAAACTGCCTGGCTATATGTATTGGCCAGAGGCAAGAGTCCTTATCTTGCTTCAGATTCTCAAAACCCCAGTGACTCCATAGGTAATCTGTTAAATTCTTTCAGTTAGAACTTCTCTAAAGGCTACTGTAGCCTTGAGCCAGGTGATGCCTGGAGGGTTTTGGTTGTGGTTGGTTGTTTTTTCCCCTCCCTTCCCCCAGTACTGGGGATTGAACACAGAGCTTCCTTATGCTAGGCTAACTCTACCACTGAACGTATTCCCAGCCCACCTGAAACTATTTTAAACTCCTATACAAAAAAGATCCCCTGGAATTACATTAACTTCGAAAATGGTCAGAGTTATTACAAACTTCTCTATTTCTTCTTGTCTGAAATTCCCCTAACATTGTTTTGTTTTTTTCTGTAGGATTCTGTAGGACTGGCTCCTGCCTATTTAAAAGGAAATACTGTGCAGCTGCCCCACTGTCCCACCTTCAGGTCCTTCCTTCACCAGATGATTCTGATCCAGGATGGCTCTTCGGAGGCTTCAGGCCCAATGAAGTTTCTGAGAGCAACAGGGAAGACAGGTGGGAGGAGGGAACTGCTCTGCCCGGAGGGTCTAGTGGAGTCCTGTTACCTGGAATTGATTCAGCAGGATAGGTAGCAATTTTCCCTGGATACAGCTCTGAAAAAACTTTGCAGAGTAAGTAATTGGCCCTGAGGAAAGCTAGAGAGGAGGAGGTAACATCAAACTAACCTGGGCCACAGCGAGGAGGAGCAGCCCCTTCGAGCTTGGTTGTCTTCCTGCTTCCATCAACCTCCCTTTATCCCCTTTTCCAAACGTTGCAACCAATGATCAGTTTTCTCAGCGCTGGATCTAATTCGTTGAGTTTTTATTGTGGAAATGTGACCCCTGAAGTAGCGAGACGGCGATTCCGATGGCCGTGCCCTGCAAGTGAGACTATGCGCTCCTCCACCGAGTGCCTCGCCACCCCTGCCCACAGAGGGAACTAGGTCTTTGGAGCCCGATGGGACCCACTGAAACCCCGAGTCGTGTCATTTTACTGGGGCAGGCGGCCTCCGAGGGCCATCATTCCAAAGTCAAGCTAAATTCATCCTCGGAATCTACGGAGTCCTCAGTGCTAAGGAGCAGGTGAGGCAGGAGCAGCCATGGGGAGACAGCCGCGGAACCAGAAAGTCCGGACAGGGAGCCGCTGGCTAGTTGCACGCTCACGATGCCTGCCCCTTCCGTATGCAAAGTAACATTGTCACCTCGCAGCAGGGAGGGCTCCTGCGCCCGAGTGGGCACAGGGTCATTCAGGATGGTTCCCCGCCTGGACCCGCAGTCCGCGGGAAGAAAGACTCGGCCAGCGGAGTACCTCCAGGTACCAGGATCGGGACGCTATGCAGCCTACTAATGCCTCCGTCCCCCTTTACTCTCCGTTGCCGCTCTGGGTTGAAACGGGTCTTTGGGTCTCGGCGTCAAGCCTGCCCTGCCCGGCTCATGATGGAGGCTCTTGGGCGCCCGGCCCAGGTTCCGTCCACCGCTAAACCGGCCGCGTCTTCCAGGGCGCTCGGGCATCTCGCAGAGAGCGGTCGTGGGGCAGCGCGGCGAAGGCCGAGTGGCGCAGCTGGCAGCCGATGAAGAGGACGACGAGCGCCACGGAGAGCAGCAGCAGGAAGAAGAGCAGCAGGTAGGTAGGCAGATCGGGCTTGGTGGCCGTGCCGTCCCGCATACCGTGCGCGGTGGCCAGCTCCAGCGGCAAAGCGCCCTCGGCCTTGACCGTGGCTCCCGGGGCCAGCGCGCCGCCTACCGCCGCCTCGGGGCTGCCCGTGGCGTTGAACAAGTCAGCGTACATGGCCTGGGGTCTCGCTGACCCTGGCGGGACCACCTCACTTCGACTCGCACAGATCCGTGCTACCCGCTGGCTCCATGGCGCTCCCCTCCCGCCCTGCTGCGCGCGACTGACCGAGAACGAGTGCGTGCGGGGCGGGGGGCTGCGGAGACCCCGGCGCTCTCTGCCGGGTTCGCTGTCTTTGCTGCGCGGCGGCGGACTCCAGCCCTCGGAGCCGCACAGCTCTGAGCCCGCGCCCCGCGGGCTTTCCTCGTTTCTCTTGGTCGCCACCAGGATAGAGGTGCCGAGTCCCTTACTCCTCACGGTTCTACAGCCTCCCTCTCAGCTCTGATCCTCGGCTCAGGTGCGCTCCGGGCTCCAGGGCTGCAGCAGAGGTGACATGCAGTTTAAGTGTGGCCGCAGCTCGGGGACCTTGATAAACCTGGACGCAGAACGCCAGGAGCGCGGCTGGCTCCAGTCGTCCTGCGCCGCTGCTGCCTCGTCTCGGAGCAGTTCTGTAGCTTTGGGTCCCTATCGAGTCCCTGGCGTGTGGTGACCCTGGCCCCGCTCGCTCTGCTCGTTCTGCTGCTGCGCGCTCCAGTCTGAACAGGAGACTGAGCTCTGAGTGGCTTCTCTGAGCTTTCCAGGGTGTGTGTGTGTGCGTGTGTGTGTGTGTGTGTGTGTGTGTGGTGAAGGGGCGGGGGTGGCGGCTGCCCCCAGGAGAGGCTGCAAGCCAATGAGGGTGAGAGAGGACACAGCTCTGACGGCCTTGGCCCGCTCCACATCACTCACCCACTGAAGATCCAAAAGAGGGAGAGAAGGACGGAAGAGGGGGAAAAGGGAAAGAGAGGAGGGAGGGAGGGAGACAGAGACAGACACAGAGAGAGGGACAGAGACAGAGAGACAGAGACAAGACAGAGACACAGACAGGGACAGAGAGACAGAGACAGACAGACTGAGAGACAGAATCAGAGATGGAGAGAGAAAGAGAGACAGAGACTGAGGAACAAAAACACAACACAGACTTAAGAACAGCACAACAGGCAAAACAGGTGGACTGTTGGGGGCAAGGCCAGTAAGCAGCTCCTTATGGAGGCTCAGCAGAGCATGGAACCTGCTTTCTTTTCCCTTCCTCAAATCCTCCCTTCAGGCGGAGCCGTTTCTACTGGAGCCCCCACTGACTGTTTGGTAGCTCAGGCCGGGCACATCTGGGCAAAGATGAGGCCTCTGGAGAAAGCCTGTCAAACTGGGCCCCACAGGCCAGTGTGCTTCCCCAACATAACTCACTTGCTCAGTAACTCTTCCTGTTCCGCTGCAGCACAGAGGGCCAAGAGGAGGTCATGGCGCTGGCTCTGACCACCCACCTTTGGCAGCCTTGGAAAGGCTTCATGGCCAGGACAGAGGGGAGCAGTAAGTTGGACTGAGGGGAGGGTCCCCTTTGCTAGAAGTTCAAATTCCTCACTTCCTGTGAGGCACCCTGGCTCCTCACCTTTGGAACACTGCTCTGGGCCACTACAGCCCCTTACTGAGCATCTACTGCCTGGAAGTCATTGTCCAGCAGGGCCAGACAAGCAGAGAGGCCCCTTGCTGTGTTTCCCACTTGGTCGCATGGACAGGCTCGAGGGGGCCTCCCTGGGCCAGGAGGGGGCTGTGTGGCAGGGAGGACTCATCACTGTACCATCTGCTCAGTCTCCATCTCGGACACAGCC
This sequence comes from Hystrix cristata, assembly GCA_004026905.1. Lineage (NCBI taxonomy): Eukaryota > Metazoa > Chordata > Mammalia > Rodentia > Hystricidae > Hystrix > Hystrix cristata. Next base: position 236,669 of record PVJO010000407.1, on the reverse strand, counting down.
AACTTTGGTTGCCCAGTGTGTTTAAAGGCCACAGAAGGCTGGGTCCTCACGCTTCACTCCTGCTTCGGCCAACGCCTCCTTTGGGAAAAAGGGAAAGCTTGCTCTGAGGGGGGCTGGGCTTAATCTTGTTAGCACAGGAGAGCTATCATGAATCCGGGTGCAGTGGCAGCCATGGCAGTGGGCATCGGTCCCTTTCTCTGAAGACCTGACCTATTTCAGACAGCATTTTTCTCAGCTGGTAGGATCCTAAAGGACATTATGTAAAACCAGAACAGGCCTCTAGCATGTCGTTTGGTTGGAAAGGTTTACGCAGGAGAAGGGTCTGATCTCAGTAACTTCGTTCATCTTGGTGAGGCTTGAATACAGGATTTGAGTAGCTCCATTTGGGGCTTGCCTGGACTTTTCTCCTAAACTCTGTATGGGGAGTACTAGGGCCTGCTTTTCCCACTTCGTCGTAGCCTACCAGGTAAGAACCCAGGAAGTAGGCTTCCTGCTATCACCTGGGCAGGTCATTTGGGAGGTCTTAAGTGGAATCTGTGGCAGGGCCCAGCCTTTGGCTATAGGATGAACAGTGATGGTAGCTGATTTCTGGTCCTACTTGGGAAACATGCTGTGATTATCCGGGAACTGTCTGTGGGGCAGGAGAGGCTATGGAAGGTTTGGTGTCAATTGAAGGTCCCTGCAATTCCATTGCGTATGGTGGGAAAAGGGCAATCTCTGAGTCTGGGATTCCTGGCACTGCTCATTCCTTCCCCACAGCTGCTTTTTATCCTCATGCTTCAAGATGTCACATCTGGGAATGAGGAGCTGGGGCTCGAATCATGCACTTGACCAGAACATTGAGCTGCCTCCCATGGCAGAGCAGTTCTAGTAGTTACTTACCACTCATGGCCCTCTAACCACAAGGTAAGCATGGGGCATGGGCTTCAAAGTTCATTTTTCTTACCTCCAACAACCTGTGATAGCACGGCTGTCATCATTTTTCCCAGGAGGAAGCCAGAACCCCAAGAAGGGGAGTCGCTTGCCGAGGTCACACAGCTGGGTCTTGGTGGAAGGTGAGCCTCGAACTCTGCAGCCTACGCTTCCCAACTCAGTCCTTGACTTTTCTGACAAGAAACTGAACACAGAATGTGTGGTCAACTGTCTTTCTCTTTGGCAAAGTTGGAAGATGCCCTTTTTGGGGAGGTGCTGCCGTCATGAAACAGGGAGGGCACAGTTTCTCTTTTGAAAGATGTTCAGAGCCCTGAGAGGGCAGTCACGTTCCCTGCACATCCCGGACAGGAAATTAAACAAGGCCGGTACTGAGTAAATGCAGAGATGAAGTTTACACAGCTTTTTATACAAGCCAGGGCGACCTTCCATTAAGGGAGCTTTGTGTACTCATACATTTAAGTCTTTGAAAAGATTATAAAAGGGGACTTCGAGGTCGGCTTTGACAGGCGGAGGTCACAGGGCTGAGACCTCAGGGTGGCCTCTTTCCCATTACGTAGTTGTTGAGTGACACACGTGCCTGTCTGTAGAAAGCCTGAGGGAGTCGAGGCAAGGGCGCCTTCCTGTCACAGCACAGCCATTTGGCAGCTGGGGAGTGAAACTCGGGAGACGGGGAGTATTTGTGCCCCGCGATTTAGTAAACTGTTTTGCAATGGCCTGTGGTGCTTGACGAAGCAATTTCTGTTTCTTCCACATGCTAGGGGAATTATGACTAAACTACTTAGTGTCACACAGAAGCTGGGAGTAGAGGTCAAGGGTGAAAAGTTGCTGTTGAGGCTGGAGCTGGTTGTTCCTGCTTTGGGCGTTCCCTGTGTACGGGCACGAGGGTGAGTTTAGACTGCTGCAAGCAAGTGCCGATGATGCCGATGATGTTCTTGCTTGCAGAACTTTTTTCTTTTTTTAACCGTTATCCTTGGCGTCACCCCTTGTTGTTGCTGTTGTTCTGTTTCTGCTTTTTAATTTTTTTCTACATGACTTTGACACCTGTAGTGGGTGGTAACTTAAGATGTAAGGCTTTATTTTAGAATGGCCATTTTAACAATGAAATAGCAAGTAGCCCAAGCCTAGCCTCCCAAGGCTCAAGGTGGCTGCAGTTTGGGTCCTAAGGTGGGTAACTACAGAAGGAAAGGGTGAGGTGTGAGGGAGGGATGATTCCTCAAGGAGAGAGGTCAACAAAGGATGCCGTTTCCTATGCCCGAAACAATGTCTTGGCCCTCTGGCCCTGTTAGTCTGTGGTTTTCTGGTCAGATCAAGTGGTGGAATGGAAAGTCATTCTCAAGATGCCTGATTCTGGCTGGAGCCACCAGAAGAGCATACAAATCTGCCTGCGGCTTGTAGGTATTTGTTGGCTCTGACTCTGGTGGTAGCTGACTTTGGGTGTATCAGTTTTCAAACTGAGTCTCACCATTCATTGGTTAGTGCCTTCACATCATTCTCTTTGGTTCCAATGTCTTATGACCTTGGCTGCCTCAAACTCAGAAATGGAGATGGACAACAAGGTGTGAGGGGGTGTTGTTCTGTCCATGAAGAGGCCCTACTGCTCTGTGGCACTGAGGGAGAACTACTCTATGGAAAGGCCTGAGACTTGGTGTCCACACCAGGGCCAAAGAGCTTATTCAGGAGGAGGTTGTTTTTTGCTAGGTTGCATTTCTTAAAATTTGCATACCTCAAGTGGTATGCAGTAGTACTTTAGGTAGTATCTACATATAATGTTAAAAAAATCATTGAATTACACAATAGCAGAGTTTTTGCCTTAATCTGTTTTTCTTATTCTTATTATGGCAAGGAGACAATTCCAGTCTGGTGCTGTGTCAGTCCTGGTCCTCCAAGATACACATACATGAGAAGAACTGGGAGAAGCCCCTGAGTGATTAAAAGGTGCAGGAGCAAGAGGCAGCAGGAGGAGCCTTCAGATGGCAGTGTTGATGTGATCCCTGGGAGAGGAGAGAGGGAGGGGGCTTGGTAAGAAGAACTTCAAACTGAAAATGTCTCATCTGGGCCCCTGGGGGTTCCTAAGCAAATGAGAGGAAGTCCCCTGTCAAGCAGGATATAGTGGGGCTTGCTGGTCTGGTGCAGGGTCATCTTGCCTCTGCTCAGGCTGGAGCTTGGTCAGTCTTTGCGGAGGGCTGTTGAGCCTTGGAAGAAGGCACAGGCACCAAAGGCTGAAGTCTCATCAAGACTCGCCTCGCCTCGGAAGCCCCCTTTTCCTGTCCCTGGCATGGATCATCTTTTCTCCCCATCCTCTTGTGAGTAGGAGAGATCCAGGTAGTACTGGCTACCTCCTGCTGGTTCTGTCTCTCATTCAGGGTCTTCTCAGGGTGCTAGTGATACCCTTCTCCTTGAGTTCTGTCTCAGACTCTGGGTGATGAGTTTAGGGCTCAGGAGATTGGCCAGGGCCTTATTTTTGTGGTCAGTAGTATAAGACCCATGTACCTCTCAGTCTTTGGGTTTCTCCTCGGCCTTCTTTCTCTTCTTGCCATCAGTATTTCTATTGGCTCAACTCCTGCTCAAGCGCAGAGCCCCATTGCTGGACGCTGAGATTACAGCATCCTCCTACCCTTTGCTCACTCAGTGGTCCATCTTCAGGAGTAGATCTGGTCTGGAACCTACACATTGTACATCTTAGGGGACTTTTATGACAATAAGACACTGGAATTAGGTTTTAAAGCAAATATTTATTTAGAACAGAAAACAGAATAAAAGTAAACTGAAAATATAAGAAATCTGACAAAGATCTCAAATATGAAATGAATCAAAACCCTATCTAAATTCACTTCTAGAAGGGAAGGACCCAGAAAGGCATCTGGCTCAACCTTCTCAGAGTTCAGGATGGAATGACCCAGGTGACCTGTAACCCCACCCATAGCTAGGAGCAGCCTCACCTGGAAAGACTGGTCTGGGCCATCTAGAGGCTCTAGGGTAGGGCAGCAGCCCAGGTTGGGGCAGCAGGTGGTGTAGGCTAGAGCTGTCCGCTTTGGATTTTTCTTCTGAGCTGGGCCCTGGGTGGGCAGTTAAGGCCTGACATCCCTCTTGGGATGGATAGGCCCCTCCTCTTTATTACCCCAGCCTTCCCGAAGACCAAGCCAAGCCTACAAACCAGTCTTTGACAGAAAACTCTTCCTTCTTTATGAGGACTCTTGTGGCTGCCCTGGCCCCCTGCAGAGCCTGTCTTCATGGGCACTGATCTCATGGTTACTTCTAACGGGAGGCTGACCTAGGAGAGTTGTCCTTTGGGAGCATCCACTCTTTTTGCCAACCCTTCCCCACCGTACACTGACAATACAGAGAAGGAGTCCATGCCTGACTAAAAAGAGGAAGAAAATCCATAGTTATAAAACTTGGGATCATATTCCCTGAGGGTTTGAAATTATGTTTTTTTCCCTTGCAAAAGTTGAAAAAACTCAATTAATTTGGTTTCTCTTCCATAAGACTACAGTTAGCCCTCTGCATCTACATTGGCAGATTCAACTCCTGATAGGGAAGGGGTGAAAAATATTCAGAATGGAAAATTGTATCTGTGTTGACATGTATAGACTTTTTATTCTTGTTATTGGGTAAGCAATACAGTAAAACACCGATTTACATCTACGTGGAATTAGGTATTATAAATAATCTAGAGATGAAGTATATAGCAGGATATATGTAGATTATATGTAAATATGACATTTTATATAAGGAACTTGAGTATCCTTGGATTTTGATGTCCCAGGGCTTCCTGCATCCTGTGCCCTCTGCAATAATGAGGTCTGACTGTCTCTAGAATCCCAGTTCTCTTACGTTTGGTTAAATTCCTCCCTACAGACAATCACACTCCACCCTATATCTTCCCTTGGGCCATAGCCTGGGGGCAGCTCTCATTTCTTCCTTGGTGACTGGGCAGTGTCATCCTCTTCCGTGGAGGAGTGGCTCTTAGGTGTGTGAGCAGGGCAGAGAAAGGCCTCCAGACCGGAGAAGTAGCACAGTGGTCATCGCAAACCTGAAAGAGATTTTCTGGTTTTTTGCTCTATTACTGCTTGACAGGGAGAGAGGGAGGGAGGCAGGGATGCATAGCCCCATGGCCTTGTTCGTGAGGAAATGTGGAAAAAGTTTTGAGAGAACTGAAGCTGTCCTTTAAGTGGCATTTTAAAATCTAAATTGGAAAGTCCATTAGCATTGCCATTTTGTGCCTAAGCAAATGAAATTCATCATTCTCCTCCCCTCAGGCTCCTACATGAGATATTATGTTGTCTGGATTCCAGGAACTCTCCTCTGGGGAGGCTCATGTGGTGTGCTGCACCCCACTCCTGCTAGGGAAGGAGCGTCTTCCACCTTGTCCCTCAGGAGACTTCCTGCAGGCTCATGTCTGGTGGATGGCAGAAGTGGGCTGGATGATGTGGAGTTATTTGCCCCTTCTTGGAGAAAGCTTTTAAGTTTGTACTCCCCCGGAACTTGTGCTAGTCTTCAGTGAGCTGGTGGAACCATGGCAGACACTGGGGGTGTTAAGGGTATTTCAAGATATGGCAAGCTACCGTGGAACTCTGGTCTCCTGTTCCTGAATTTGCCTGCCCTGGTGAAAAAAGCAGTGTCCAATAGGGGCAGAACTGTTCCCCCAGTTTTTCCTCTTGGGACCTCCTCTACCCTGGCCCCTTTAGAATCACTAGTTTAAAAATTCAGGTTTTTGTCTCAACCCCCAAGATTCAAACCTGGCATTTGGAATTGCAAGTGGGTCATGCGTTTGTGTTCCTGTGCGTGTACACGTGTGTGGATGCATGTGACATTGTTGGGTATTAACTGTGGTATCCCCTGCGCTTGCTGATACCTGTAAGCCTTCCTTGTAGCTCAACAGCCGCTAGACTCCCCAACCTTAATTGTCTGGTGAGAGAGACAACTCAGCTATCAGGCAAGTAAAATTTTTGGCATTTGTGTTTCAAAAGCCTAGACTGAGATTCCGAACTAGACCTGCAGAGCAAGGGGCAGGGTCATAGCTAGCACACAGCTAGGGCACCTGTGGGTGAGTTATGGCAAGGTCCCTCTCCTCCTTGGCCTTCTATTACCCCCCCGCCCCCTGCACTTTCCAGAGGGTCATCTTGTGCACAGTACATACTGTTCAACTTTATGTGACAGCCCTGATTATGGCAGTTTTTTCCATCCTTAAGTTAGAAATGATCCCTTCTGATCTTGGGGCAGGGCAGAGTGGGAGGGAAGGAGAGTTGGGGAGATAAGGAGACCTTCAAGCAGTGGTGGTGAACCTTTTAGAGGTTTCAATGATAGAAGAAGCCCGCTGCAGCACACATACTGTAGGTTCGCCACTACTGCCCTAGAGGTGAGTGGCTCCCTGGGAAGGGGATACGGGGTTCTCTGCCTTAGTGGGGATAACAGAAACCCCACAGTCTGGGGAATCAAGATGTAGAGAGAGATAATAAATAGGTTTCTGAAGTAGAGGTCTACACAAAAGCCCTCAGTGTAGGTGGCTTCCCCAGCCCCAGTGGGTGTGAAGTAGTAGGATCATTCCTTCAAGCTCACCTCTGTGTACCCGGAAGCACTGAGGACCCACAGAAGCTGCTTCTAGTTTCAGAGTGGTTTGGAGACACAGGGCTTCTGAGCTAGGGCCCCAAGAAGGGTATGAAACAGGCCAGCAGGTGTTCTGGAGCGTTTCTGAGGGAGGTGAGCGTCTACGCACCAGCAGCCTGCAGGACTGGATTGTAGGAAGCAGACTGGACGACACAGGCCTTGTGGGTGCCGGCACATGCAGAGAGGGCTGTGGGTACGCTCTTGCCTGCCTCACCTTGCAGAAGTTAGCACAGTGGCTGCACAGTGGGACTGCGCGTCCTGGGCTAAGCTGAGATTTGTAGCCCTTCAAGGAATGGAGAGTTCCTTTTAGAGACTGACTGAAAGAAAAAGATAAAAGAACCTTACATATCTTGCCCACTTGAGTTTGTGGATTAACATTTATATAAATATGCAAAGAAAACCACAAGCAAATACCCTCTAATAGTTATTTTTGGGTGGTTGAATCGAGGGTGATTATCATTTCCCTTTTTCGAGTGCTGTGGTTTTTTGAAAATTTCTCCAGTAACCATGCTTTACTTTGTAATGAGAACAATATTTTAAGAAACAGTATAAAACAAAACAGCAAAAGTAATCTGTTTTGTTACTTCTCTCCCTCTTGTGTCCTCCTTGCTTAAGTGCCTCCTCCATCTGCTTCCTCCAGCCCCTCCACCTGCAGGAAGCAGAGGCCTGGCACCTGCTGGGGCTGCCAGGAAGGAAGGCTGGGAGCCCCAATACGTGATGACAGTGATAGTCATGTCCCAGAGGATGCTATTCCATCCTCTCTGTGCCCACTTGAAAGTACAGGCAGAAGAGAAATTCTTTTTTGGCTTGGGGAAATGGTCTTTCCTCCGACCACGCCGGCATGTTTGGTGGGGTTCTGCTGAGACAGGGAGAGTATTTTGTGCTGTTTCATATCCAAGCTCCCCAAATAGCACCCAAATAGTTCCCCAAATTCTCGCAATGTGCTTACTAGGCCGTGTGGAGCCCTTACTCGGAGCATCTTTCTGAATCACGACAGAGGAAAAGGCCCACGCTCAGGGTCCCACTTGGACTGTCTGGAAAGAAAGAGGAAAGAATGACAAGCCAGCGGGGCCCCTTTAAGGAATCCCCACCTGGGAGGGGACGGGATGAAAATAGAATCAGGGAGCAGGAGGGGGAGGTTTAGTGGGCTGGAGGGAGAAACATGCTGTTTATTAAAGAGCGAATTACCTGGGTCTAATTACGAATGCACTTAAACAGCACATTTCCTCCTGATGCAGATCGGAAGTGGCTCAGTTTTAGTCATAAAGACTAGGAAAGGGTGAGAGAGGTACAAAGTAAATCTTCAGTGCAAGGAGCCAGCCCCAGGGCCTCTCCTTCCCTCCCTGTTGCTACTCCACATTAGTGGTCCTGGGAAGAGGGGCGGACCCCCTGACCCTCCACCAGGCCCGCACTTGCTCAGCTGAAGGGAGCTTTTCATCCTGCCATCTGTCACAGCGCCTGCTAGCATAGTAGGGAAGCGGCCTCACCTCTTCAAAGGGGTCTCGTGCCAGGACACCTTGGCAGCCTGATGCCTCCCCCATGGCAGGTTGTCTGCCTCAGGACTCTGCTCTCTGACTCCTGGTACATCCTGAGATCCCAGGACAGAGGGAAAGGGAGCTTGTCCATGCCCCAGTATATAAATGACATTTCTTCACCTCCAAGAAACAGGAGAAAATTCAAACTAAGCCCTCCCTGGACTGTTGTTAAAGTGTTTGCTGTCCCTTTACTGTGAGTTTTCGTTTAATAGCAATACTGTCTGATGATGGACAAGCAGCATAGGCTAGAGTGGAATGAGCTAGTTACTTACATTTCTTTTTTTCTTCCTTTTTTTTCTTGTTTCCTTATCTTTTCTCCATGCTCAAATCCTAGTTGTCCTTCTGAAACTGGATCAGTCTCACCCCAAGCTAGCTAGAACCCTGACCAGGCTTGAAGTCCAATCTCATCTCTACCACCCACCAGTCAGGTAGGCCGATAACCATGCCATCCAGCAGAGGACTTCTCTGCAATAGTGCTCAAATATGGCTGACCATCATAGTCCCCTGGAGGCATCTAAACTCTAACCTCCCTCTGGCTCTACATTAGCAATACATGTCCTAGGAGATTTTAGGCAAGAGGTCCCAGGACCACATTGGAAAATACCCCTCAAGAAGCATGTCTCCTTTCTAGACTGCCTACCAGGGACAGTGTTTCTATACTTGTTGCCCCACCTAAGAGCCGTCCTCCTGTTCAGTTCTTCTCATTTTGCATCCACTCTGCACTCAGGCTTTTTGACCTTTCAGTTTACAGAGAGTCCCATTCAGAGGGACACCCACTCTACTTAAGCTCTTCCTGTGGAATGAAAAAAATGAAACCTCCCCTGCCCAGCTCACTAAGTTGTTTTAATTAAATGAGATAAAGGTTATGAAGGCACTAGATAGCCATAACACTGGAAATCTAAGAGGACATTATCATTGCTCATTGGGTGATATGTTAGTTAGCTTTTTGTTACTATAATGAAATACCTCAGATGATTAACTTATTTTTAAAAAAAGGTTTATTTTGGCTCATAGTTTTGGAAGTTCCAGTCCATAAAAGATTGGTCTCATCTTGGGGGAGACTGTATCAATGCAGCCTATCATGGCAGGTGCACTTGGCAGAACAATACAGCTTACATCATGGACCAGGGAGCAAAAGGGAAAGAAGCATGACAGGTCCCATAGTCTTCTTTGAGAACGTGCTCCCAGTGATCCACAGATCTCCCGCTATGCTACTTTCTCTAAGGTTTCTATCACCTCCCAGCAGTGCCACCGTGGGAGCCAATCCTTTAGCACATGGGCCTTTGGTGGTTCTTCAACATCCAAACTATAGTAGGTAATAGTCCACCAGTTTCCTTGTGACATCTCCCCTGTATCACCTCCCACTCTTATTAAAATCTCATAAACCTACCTGACTGTTCCCAGGCTCATTTCTTTCTCTCCAGGGAGACTGTAAACCCCTCAGGGCTAAAGCCCGTGGAATCCTTCCAGTCCTCCCTGCCTTGCAGTATGTGAGCTGAGATGAAGACCAAGTTAGCCGGTTGCATTCAGCTTGTTCAAGTATGCATCCCCCTGTAAAATGGCCAAAGCTATTTGGAGGAGGGAATAGGGGGAGGTCCTATTGGTGTCTAGAAGCAAGATAGTGGGGCCCAGCTGACCTGGGTAGGCTGGAAAACCAGATTATAGTTTTATTAACTCTTGCTGACTTGTACTTGTTGAATACTGTCAATTGAAGCCCAGCCATATAATTCGTAAGTAGATCATTCTTTTGGGATGAATGGGTGAGCTTAGTCTTCTATAGATGGGTTGAGTACATCATCAAAAGTTCCTGGAACATCACACAGCCCTGTTGTTTTAATTTCCTATTACTGTGTAACAAACCACCCAAACTTAGTGGTCTAAAGCAGTGACACTTTATTATTTCTCATGGCCTGTGGTTGACTAGGCTCAGCTGGGTGGTGTTCGGCCCCATGTGGCTGAATCACTCACACACCCGCTTTCAGCTGGAGGCTCAACTAGGCTGGAAAGCACGAGGCCTCTCATCCTCTGAGGTTTCTCTCCTCTTGTCCTCTCCACATTCAGGAATCCAGATGAGCTTCTGAGTTCTAGACGGCAGCTAGCTTGCTGTGAGACAAGCCCCAGTGGGCATGTGCTCATCAGTAATGTCCGCTAATACTCGCTAATGTCTTACAGGATAAAGCAAATCACATGACCGGGCCATAAACAGGGCATGAGTACCAGGAGGCATCTATCATTAGGGCCACAGACGTAACAGTTCACCACAATCATATTTTCCGTCCTCTCTTGCAAAGTTGTCCAAGCACTCCACAGAGCAGCAGTTATGCTAGGCATTTGTGTTTGTGAAAATGGAGCATCTGTTCCAGGGCAGTGTGTCTTTTAACTGGGACCCAGTGTAGCTGAGTCTGGTATTTCCTGTGCTTGGAGTCCTGTGGTGAGTTTTGGGGGAGGCTGCACAGTCCAGCTCCTCTGTTTTGTGCCAGTAGTAATTTGTACCCCTGTGTGACCATTGCATGTAAGGAGGTGACACTGAGTCCTGGTCCATCAAGTTTGTGTGTGTGTGTGTGTGTGTGTGTGTGTGATTTTCTTTTTGTGGTGCAGTGCCTTTACATGACACTGCCTTTTGCCTTTTGCTCAGTGACTTCTCGTGTGGCCTCCAGTGAGGCCTGTAGGAGACCTTGCCCATACTGAAGATTAAACCACAGATATCTCCTCCATATATCCTTGAGTTGACTCCAGACTTCTGCCACAAGGTGGACCTATGTGGGAGCATATCTGGGGTGCACTTCTCCACTTCTCCCCTTCCCTTGTGCCTGTGTGCTTGGATCCTTGGATCCAGTCTCATTCTTTCTTCCAAATCTCTTTGTCTCTGCTCATGTTGTGGAGCACTGGAATGACCAGCCCTGCACTATGGGCTTGAGGCACACTTTTAGTCTCTTCTGTGACTCTGTGGGTAGATGCACACACAGGCTGGGTACAGTGACAATTTCTTTGTTGTCCTCACATGTCTGTGTTCTTATCTTGCACTGTAAGCTCCATTTTCCTGAACGTAACCCTTATGTTTCACCTCAGGCTGAATCTTTCATGTCATACATTTGCAGAGGGAGGCCAGACTGAATTGTGTAAGAATCAGGAAAATGGCATTTTACCCTTTGAGAGAAACATTGGAAATCTATGCAAAATGACTAGAATACTTATCTGTATTATCCTGTCCCTGAAGCTTTAGCACAATGGAAATCACTCACCTCTGAGCTCTACTTGGGGACGGAGAGGCTCAGGAGTCCCAGGACACAGAAAAACATCTCTCTGAAGAAGAGATATCATGAGATGACAACTCCATGGCCTTTGCTGAAGCACGGAATACACATTCTGTTCTTGCTGTTGGTGATAGACAGTGATAGACAGTGATAATGCCGAGTCTCTACATGAAACTGCGCTGTCTGAAAAACCAGATCGAGTGCTGACCCTCAGGAGGGTGTGCCTGGTCTCACCAGGCTTCAAGAGTCATCTAATTGAGTTCTGCGGATTGGGAAGGAACCAGGGGCTCTGTTTTGCTGGAGCGTCCATTCTGTGATAGGTTTGAGCAGAGCTTGAAATCCTGGAACTCTGTTCTGTTCTATCATTGAAATGATCCGAAGATCACTTTGGTTCCTCCACAGGTTTGGGGTGGTCACCACTCTCCTTCTCAACATTAGAAAAGCCTGTGAGTCAGTGTAGCTGTTGGGACTCATGCCCGTCCCACTAGTCTATGCTTATGGAAAGCAGCAGAAGTCCACATAAGCCAGTATTGAGTTGTATTCATGTAACTTGAATGCTCCACTTCACCAGCTTGTACCTGAGGGATATTTTCTCTTTGTTGCAGCAACCTCACCAGCCAGAAATCAGTCATCTTCCAACTGTCTACCGATTATTTCTGGAGTCTCTGAGGGATGACACCATAAACTAGTTCCATTTCTCTACTTTGCCTCCCCTTTGGCCTCTGCCTTGACCTCCATAACTGCTGAGACTTGCTTTGCTGGGCCCACTGTCCCTCACAGGAATGCCCAGCATGCCAGTTATGGATCCTTCCAAAGCCTGGGCAGAGCAGGAAGACGGTTCTTCCCCGCCTTGTTCTGAGCAGCAGGCTTTCTCTGGGCCTCAGGGCAGCTCTGCCGGGTCTCACAGCCTGGGAGAGTCTCTCTTGAGTGGCTAGATGGGCCTTCGCATTGTCCGGAATCTCACCGTTTCTCAGGGAAAACAGTCTTGGCAGTTTCTGGCCTTTGGTCTTCTAACCATAGAAGCTCAAAGCCAGACTCAGGGGAACGGTGGGAAAAAGAAGTTACAGCACCATTTCAGTGTTCATCAGGACTTGGAGGAAATGAATGAAAGAAACTTAATGCAGATTAGCTTGAACAAATTGAGATTTATCTGGTGGTGACTGTATAGTCATGTGGAACAGGTCACCAGACCTAAGGACGAGTGGTAGAAGCAGGGCTCCAGGGTGGGGCTGGTTCCAGGGTCAACATTCTGCTTCTTCTGCCCCAACGCTCCTTTCTTCTCTTTTCTTCTTACTTCTATTTCTCATTGTTCTTTGGTTTCATTTGCAAATAGTCTCTGTGTGGCAGGGAGGAAGCTACTGGAGTCAGGATTGGGGGCACTGGCCCTCTGTCCAGCCGCACTGGGGCTGAGTAGTGCCCTCTGTCTGGGAAGGGGTGAGGTCTGCTCACAGCCCGTACAAGGCCCACATGGTCCACACCCTTCCACCCAGCGCTCTCCTCTCAGCCTCTGTGCCTGCCATCTCTCTGCTTCTCCCTGGATGGAAGTGACATGGTCGAAGTGTTATCTACCCTACAAGTGTCTGGACTTGTCTTCAGAGGCCTGGATGTTATGGTGGACTTACTGTGGTCAACTTGAGCCAGAACACCCAGCTAGACTGAGTTGGTGTGGTTCTGGGCGTAGAGGATCCACCTGAGGATTGCTGCTGATGCAACATAAAGCAGAATGGGAGCAGAGGCTAGTTGGTGGGCTGTTTCCCAGGAGAAGCTCTGCTATGGCTCGTTCTCCTGAAAGAAACTTGGCTATTCTCATTGAGGAAGGAGCTTGGGGCCTTGCTGTTTTAGAGGATGGCTGCTGTTGCTTCAGAGGAGCTCTGGTTGTCATCTCTGCTGCGAGCATCATATCCTAGTTCCAGTAAAGATTTCTTCAGCCGTCATCTGCAGACATGGACATGCATGGGACAGTGCTGTGGGCTCCCAGCCCTTGATTGGATCTTTTGGGTCTCCAGTGTCTAGATAGACATTTGGCATTCTTCCTGTATTTGGCTTGTGGGCTAATATTGTAACTTATAAATGTATTAAATCTGCTCTCTTACAAATTATTGACTCTAAAAATCTAACTAAGACTGATGTCATGCTAAATTTTTATTTGGCATATTTAAATTGCCTCCTTTTGTTTTGTTTTTCCAAGATGCTTCCTACCTGCCAGGGCAGGGTAGGGGCCACTGACCTGGGGCAGTGAGGGGTAGGTGACCCAGCAGGCAGCTTCTGCATATCAGGTGCCCCCAGAACACGTGAACTTCTTTGTCAGTCAGTCTGGCTGACACTACAGCCATGTCAAGGCACAGGTGGCTCTTTTTGACTCAGTTATTACTTATTCTGAGAACCTGAAATCTGTACCTTTGAAAGTTACCATCACAAGAGGATACTTTGGCCTGCCTTGGCTGGGGAGAGGCCGCTCTTCCTCTTCCTCATCCCTCCCAGCTGCAGTGCAGGGCTGGCGCTCCAGCGTCCTCCCTGGGTGCTGACAGGAGATGGCTGAGCTGGTCTCTGGCTGACTGCAGTGGGGCCGGGCAGTGCAGAAAGGCTAATACAGCCCTTACCCTGGTTTCTGGAGGCATCGGACCCTTCCTCTTCCGTCTGGCCCTCTTTACCAGCTGTCTTGGCAGCTCTGTGTGACCTGCCCTCTGTTTCTCTCCTGCTCCAGTCTGACAGAAACCCTTCTGTGTAGAGGAGAGCCCTTTGCTCCTTTCTCACTATTTTCTCTCAAATTTAGATTCTTCCCTCAGTCCTTTCCCTCCTCCTCTAAAGGCCCAGGCCTTCGGAAACCAGAGCCCGCACACCTTTATTTTTCCCTTCACTGTGTCATTCCTTCCCTGAAGCAAAGGGCACAGGGCGGTGGTGGCGAACCTACGGCGTCCATGCTACAGCTGGCCATTTATATCATTGAGAGCTCTGAAAGGTTTGCCATCACTGGCCGAGGATGTCCCAGATGCTTGCTACGGGAAGCAAAGAAGAAATGTCAGGCCCACAGTTGGCGGGCAGGTGTTTCCACAGTGCATCCAGCCCACGCGGGCTTCCGCCCAGGACCCATGAGGTTGGGTTGGCTTCAGGAGCTTTCTGTGCCTGGGAGTCCAGGGTGGAAGAATTCTCACAGCCTCATCGACCAGTGTAAGTTGATTTACATTTATGTGACTCTCCTGGACTCCCTTCCTCCTCATATTTTCATGGTGCCAGGCATGAAGAGAAGAGCTGGGATAAACATAGAACGGAGGCGTGTCTGCTGCATCAGCAGCCTGCCAGCATCTGGGGCCTCAGACTCTGCACTCCTACAAGCCCTTGGGCAAGTGACATGAGAAGGCTGCTTGTATTAAGGGGTCTTGGCCTCCCTGGGTGGTGTTTGTCTACTGCCTACCCAGGCCTGCAGCTATGCAAATGGCTTTCTTGATGTTGGACCCGTGCCAGGGAGTCTCCCTTCTTGGGTGTATCTGGCGATTTTTGTCTTGGGACCCTGCAGGGAGGGTGGAAGGTAATCTTTGATGTACAAAGAAGGCCATTGTGCTTTCCCAAGTGTGTGAGTACGTGCCCACCAGCAACAGCTCTGGAGGCTAAATGGGGTTTTTGCCTGGGACGAGTCACTAAGATTTGTTGCGTCCTATTAATTGCCACTGGAAGGTGGCAAGTAACTGGAGAACTCTGCTTAACCACTGGTTACCCCCGGGGCCTGGCAGAGGCTGCCACTTGAGTTCCTCAGGCAGGTACAGGATGCTGCATTGCGAAAGGGGGCAGGACGGTTCAGCCACACTTGGGCAGAGGCGTGGTAGGGGGTGGCTTGTGTTTTCTGCAAATGTGTGGTGTTCTTCAGGACCTAAAGGTGCTGTCTGAGGGAACTTCGGGAAACTGGGGCCAGCATGATTCGTCAAATACCTCCTCTTTGGCCCTGTGCCAGAACTCAGGAACTGTCTTGGCGCTTCGCCTTCTTTTTACAATTCTGGGGACTGAACCCAGAGGGTACTCAGCACCATCTCTGGCCCTTTTTATTTTTTTTATTTCTAGATAGTCTCACTAAGTTGCCCAGGCTGGCCTCAAACTTGTGATCCTTCTACATTAGGCCATCAGTGTGCTGGGGCTGCGGATGTGAGCTACCACCCCCGACTGTGACCTGATGCCCCCCTCCCATGGATCTTTCCCATACGCAGTGGAGACAGGCACTAATGCATAGGCTCCAAATGCATACACGGAAGTCACAGATGGGATGATGACAAGTGTGTAGAGCTGCAGAAGATGGGAGAGGATTTGGACATATGTCCATCTCAGGGAAATCATGTGAAGTTTTCAGGGAGCATCTAGGCCCTTTCTCCTCTCTGTCCGCCCTTGAGTCCCACTCAGGTTTCATTCCTCACTATTCTGTTTGGTATCTCTGAAAGCTGCCTCCCCTGCCTGGTTAATTTAATGTGGACCAAATGGGTCATGTGAGGGAGGTCGCCTGTGCCTGGAAAATCATCAAGCTCCACGTTGATGTGCTCTGCAAGCCCTGAATTCCAGGCCTCTCCAGCAGCACCTTACCCCAGAAGGGTCCCTACCCTGTTTTCCACATAAACTTGACAGCTATGTGTCCATTCCTCGGCTACATTCACCTCCCAGTCATGGCGTTAAAAGCCTAATGGATGGTGCTGCTTTTCTTTTCCAGTTTTAATTACTTAATGGGACTTGTTTTCCTTTATCTCTGTAAGGAGCAGATTTGAGACTCAGGTTTGATAAGAAAAAGGTGCCATATGGTTTGAAGATGGGGTTGCCAACTGCTCCTGGCTGAAGGCAGATACGGAAATTAAATAGTGCATCTCCGAAGTGTTTATTAGCATTCTGATGAAGATAAGAGGGAGATCTGAAAGGAAATCTTCCAGAAATGTTGGTAATTTATCCCCTGGGCAAATCAATTGCTCTTTCTTCAAAGCATATCAGCCTCTCTGTCCAGAGTTCAAGGTTAGAAAAGAGCCCGCTGGACCCGTGTGGACCGTTCCAAGTTCCTGGAAAGGACTGAGTAAACATCTGCTGAAAGAGTCCATTCCTCTTCTGTGGGCTCGTGGGCTTGGACGCGCGTGAGGGAAGCTGCAGAGATGTGCTGTCACCAAGAACGAGCACACAATCTGAAATCCGTCTGTGGACCCCTGGCTCACCCTATGGACCCCAGGTTGAAAACACCCTGCACATGCAGATGCCCAAAGAGATGCCCACTGTATGCTTGTATTTCCTTTTTGTTTGGGCCCTGGGTGGTAGTGCAGATGGGCCTGGACGGCCCAGGCGTGGAGCCACATCTCTGCAACATCCTCTGTGGTCGCCTATCTCAGCAGCCAGGAGCCCAACAAATGTTGACTTTTTCTAGCCAGAAATTGGTCAGATTTGGCAAAACTGGGCCTGTGTCACTTGTAACAACAATCAGCCAGGCTGAGTGTCTGATACCTGCTTTAGGGAGGGCGTGATTGTCTGGTCTGTCGCAGCTCATCCCCTCCTGCCTCAATACCGAGACCAACTTCACTTCTATTTATCACTTCGTCTGACTGCTTTCTGTTTTCATGTTGGAGCATTAAATAAAAAGCCTTGCCACTGATAACATGCTGTATATCTTGAGATACAGGTCGTTTCTTTATACACATACATATAGATGTTCTCCAGCTTGCGGGGAGGTTGCATCCTAATCAATCCAGAATAAATTGAAAATATTGTAGGTCAAAATGCATTTAGTGCACCTAACCTACAGAACAACACAACAGCCTCACCGACATTAAATGTGCTAAGAACTCTTACTTTAGCCTATAGCTGAATAAAATAATGTAACACAGAGCCGATTTTAGGATAAAATGTTGAAGACCTCTTGTAATTTGTGGAATAACTATCTAAAATGCTGGTGACACAGTACACTGTAGAGAGTTGGTTGTTTACCCTTGTGATTGCTTGGCTGCCTGGGAGCTGCTGCTGCTCTGCAGCATGAGCCTATTGTGCTGCATATCAATAGCCCAGGAAAAGATCATATTCAAAATTGAAAGTATGGTTTCTATTGAATGTGTATCACTTTTATGCTATTGTAAAGTTGGAACATCATTAAGTCAAATCATCATATATCAGGGACCTTCTGTATATATAAACCTATACATATATGCAAACAGATATGTGTGGGAGAGTACATACATATATGTGTATAGTATATGTGTGTGTGGGGTGTGTGTGTGTGTGTGTGTGTGTGTGTGTGTGTGTGTGTGTGTGTCTGTCTGTAATTTTTTTTCTTCCCCTTCCAGGGCATCTTTAAAATACTTGAATTTGTAACCCTAATACTCCTCACAAGATTGTTGTGAAGATTCAGGGATCTGACACATGCAAAGCCCCGAGCACAGTGCCTTGTTCATAGCAAGTGCTCAGTATTTCTGATCCGCGTTACTAGTGGGGCCAGTGGACTCTTCTGGGATGCAACAGAATCTTCTGTGACCCGCTCAGAGTGGGCATTGTGTGGGACTCAGCGCCCTCTGGTGGCTGCTCTTCCCACTGGCACGCAGGCTCCTCTCCAATTTTGGGGCTCCTTCCCGGCAGCCCTCTCCTTTCTCCTACACATTGGAGGAGCTGGGCTGGGAGAAATCTTTCCATTTCCCTCGCCGTTTCCTTTGCTTCCTACTGGAGGCTGGGTTCACTAGATCTGGGGATCAGAAGAGGGGCGTGATAGTGGAGGTTGGAGGAGTACTTTCTGGGATCTTGGCTGTGGGAATCCCTCTCCCTCTGAGGCATCCCTACTCCAAGGGTTTGCAAGTCCACTCCAGACAGGTGCAGGGTACCTCCAGTAGCACATCCATAGAGATCCCCCAGGCTCTTATGAGGTAATTTTATTTTTTTCCATTTTAGGTAAAAATAGTAAATACAAGATAATCTTAATAAAGGTAAAAATACATCATTTGGATTTTCTTGTTTTCTAAACAGTGCTACCTACAGTACAATTTTTGATTTAGGGTTTTTAAATTTTTTTTTATAAACAAATAGAACTATTTTGCTATTAGGCTATCTGTGTTCTCATCTGGCACTTAAGAATAGATCACAGGTCACCTCCCGGTTCTGGTTGAATGTAGAGGTGGGCAGGGGGAGTGAGGAGGGGTGAGGAGGTTCACCTTCCCAGGACACAGCCGGAGCTGTGGTCCCGTGTGCAGTGGAGGGCACACATGTGCATCCAAGATGGCCTTTTCCTGCTCTGGCCACACGGGTATATTTCACTGAGGTTGGACTGAAGGTTTCATGTGTGTCACTTCCTCCCTCCTCTTACCCGCCAACCTAGTTTCACAACAGTCCTGGGTCCAGGCAGGCTCTTGGCTGGAGAGTCAGCGATGTGCCCCAGACTGAGCCAGTGATCCCCTTGCGTCCTAGAGGAGGGGCCGGGGCCCTTCTCCAGCAGGCGGCGCTGAGGGCCGGGACGCCGGCCTGGCCCTGGAATGCTGGTAGAAGTCACAGATGCCCACCGGGCTGCTAAATGTCTTTGCCCTTATTCACCCTCAGGTGGTCTTTGTTTAAGTTCTTCCCAAATTTCTCACTGAGCTGTTGGATCAGGTCTGCCAGCTCACCCGTAGCTTGGGACTTCTCTTCAAGAAGCTCATAGCGCAGGCTGGAGATATCTTGCTTGATTTCCTTCAGCTCCCCTATAAGGACAGATGAGGTTTTGCTGAGTATGATCAAGGAGAAGGAAGGGGCTCATCCCAAGTGCACTGAGGCCAGTCCACAGGGGCACCACCCAGCTTTCGACTACCACAGAACACAGCCACTCCAAACCCTCCTCCCCCACTCCCGGGAAGCCTCTCCCTTAGCAGTCTGAAGCAGGTATGGAGATCTGGGCTGTGAGTTGTGCCTAGTACTTATTTTATGCGATGATAGTTAGAATGTTGGTCTGGGAGTCATTAAGGGCAGATTTGAAGACTAAGCAACAACCTCACTAACCGGAACATTTATTTTCATGATGTTTTGTTCTGTTGATGTGTGCAGAGAAGAGGAGTTCCAAGTGCCCAGTGGATGCTTTCATGCAGCAGACCAGCCAGCTGCCCAAGCCGGTCTGCATAGCCCTTTGAGTTGCGCAGCCTCACTGATACTCACCTCACTGCCACCCACCACCGTGGCCTCTCATAACCGGGGACCACCGGGGGGACTTCTACTCTTTTATTTCCATAGTGAGCCATGTGGTTAGTCCAGTGAATCTGGGCTACAAGAATCTTTTTATTAACCAGAGTCAAAAAGCTCTTTCCTGACTTGACTTAGGTAGAGTGTATTGCTTGTGGAAATATTACTTATTCATCTCTTTCCAGGTATGCTTTATGTAAAATGTAGCGATCTCAAAGGTATAGTTTGATCCATTTTGTAAAATGCATACACCGCCATCTATTTTCAAGTGCTTCACTGGTCCCATTTCATGGTGTTGTTGAAGTTGCCGATGGCTGGGTATACCTGCCTTCTATATCAACTGCACTCAGGCCTGTCACAGTTTGGCACTGTGTGAGGTTGGCTGGCATGACACATGGCAGATTTGTATTTGAGATCTACAGTTGGGGGCGGGGGGGTCGAAGGGCTGCTACACAGCCCCAAGGCACTATTAGCTCAGGGGTCAGCTGGGTCAGTGTTGAGCTCCAGGCTGAAATCCGGGGTTCAGAATGAGGCACAGCGTCCCTCAGTGACCTGGGAGCCCCCATGGCTCAAGCAAGGCGGAGACTTAAGGTCTTCAGTCATGGAGAGGCTGTTTCTAGGTACCAGGTATTTATCCTAGGTGTGTCACAAAGATTAATGAGCTGGTATAAGGTATTTGCTTTTCTCTTACAAGTAATTGCTTAAAACAGACTGGAAAATAACCCCAACAGTGAAAATAATGTAGCTGGAAAACCTCGGCATGTAAAAGTCACCTGGTGCTATTATCCAAAATATAGAACCTCAGGCCCCACCCCAGTTATGCTGGTTGATGCATCTGGGTGGGTCTGAGAGCTGCAGTTTTAACAACTGGTACTGAGGACGGGATACTTAGAGGAATGTTGCTGGTTGTCAAAGACTGAGAAGCTGAAACTGAGACAGGATGGGACACACCGGCACTAAGCTAGTGGCAGACTCTAAAAATGGTGTGTAGGCTGCTCCCGCTATATGTGCACCCACACAATGAAGTATGGTCACCGGAATCCTGGGCCATCCTGAACTCAAGGGACCTGAGGCCGACTCAAGGCAGCCATCTCTGTTGAAGGCACAGTAGCATCTTCCTTATCCCGATGTCACCTAATCTCTGACGTTCCACCTGAGAAGATGGTATGCTACATGGCAAACAGGAAGCAGGGTTGCAGATGGATTTAAAGTTACTGGATTATTCAAGTGGAGCCAGGCTAATCACATCAGTTCTTAAAAGCGAAGGAGGGAGGCAGAAGAGTGGGTCAGAGACATGGGATGACAGATGCCAGGCAGAAAGGTGGCAGAGTGATGTGATGCAGGGTCTGGGCTGGCTGACAGATGGGGCTATATATGCACAAGTGCCTGGCAAATGTCCTCTGGCTTTGGGCTCAGGGCAGCCACAGCTCTACTGGCCAGCAAATGGAAACCTGGGCCCTTCCTCCTCATAGAAATGTGTTCTGTGCACAGTACACAAGTGAGGGAGCTGATCTTCCTCAAGAGCCTCCAGAAAGGAACCCTGCTCCCCAGCCACACCATGGTTTTAGCACTGGGAGGCCCACGCGTGACTTCTGACCTGCAGAGCTTGATGTTCATGTTTGTGGCGATGCAATCACTTACCTTCATTGACTTCATCGTTTTCTCTGTCCACCTGGGCCTTCAGCACGTATCTTTTTATGAGCCGTTTCATGATTTTCTGAAATGAGAAGCAAGGAAGGGCTCAAACACGCCTGACCCAGCACCAAGGCACCAATGTGGTGCAGCACGGGGCCTTCTCCCCACAGTGTCTCAGGAGTCAGTGGGGATTCTCACACCCGGTACCTCATTCTGGAGGGGAGCCCTGACCAGGAGGGGAGGCTGGCCAGTCTCTGCTTTTAACCTCCCTGTTTCCCAGGATTGTGTCCGCCTGACTCTGGGATATAAGAACAGGACACTTGTTGGTGGCAGGAGGCTAAGCCAAGGAGAGGATCATCTTGGCTGTACAGCACTGCTCAAGGGTCCCTGGACATCAGTTCTATTTCAAGCAGAGAATATCGGGGAGTCTTAGCAGGCCAGCCTAAGTGGAACTGCATTTCTGGCAGGTGACAACAAGGAGACTTGCTTTGGGGCAGAAGTCAGGGCCAGACTCGGAGGGCAAGGCCACTGCACCTTGGAAGATGCCAGCCAGCAGCAGCAGTTACAGCCGGGCCTCACAGGTTTTAGGGAGAAACCGCTTCCCACAAAAGCCCTGGAGCTTGACCCTGGGTTGCCAGTCATGCTGGGGGAGAAGGGTTTGGCCCTCAGGTTTCATTTATTATGCACATTCTGAATTCTTTAAGCAAGTGAGGCATGAATAAACACTTCAGAGACGCCAAGAATAGAGCCAAGTGTAAGAAAGCCTGCAGGAGGTGAACTTTGGAGTTTGCCAGCTAGTCATTCCAGGGTTCCTGCAAAATCACAGGATTTAAAAATATTCTTCAATCTGAGACTTTTGACTCTTGCTGGAGATGAACAGCATGGAGAAGTGGGAGGGATTTCCCTGCTCCTTGGTCTTTCCATTCTGTAACATGCTCGCCTGCTCATACCTAGGCAGAGTGACAGAGAAAGCATGTTCTACATGCAAGAAACCTCATCTGAATTCAGGGATCTGAATGCTTTCCCCCATTTGCTGTGTGACCACCTGTAGGCCGCTAACCTTCTGACTACATTAGTTCTTGAAAAGCTTCCTGTAAATAAAAGGGAATAGAACTGGGTACACAGAATGAGAAGATTCAATTCATTTTTATCTGTTATGGTTTGTGTTTAGATGTCCCCCTAAAGCCTCATATGGTCGTAGGTGGGGCTGGATCT
This sequence comes from Hystrix cristata, assembly GCA_004026905.1. Taxonomy (NCBI): domain Eukaryota; kingdom Metazoa; phylum Chordata; class Mammalia; order Rodentia; family Hystricidae; genus Hystrix; species Hystrix cristata. The sequence continues at coordinate 214,351 of PVJO010000407.1, read as the reverse complement.
AGAGTGTGTGATTGCTAATTTAGTCCACTGATTGGTTTGGCATGGTTCTGGTGGGATCAAGGATATAACGCTAAGATTAAGGGTATTAGGATTAAGAGTGGGAGTGCTACCCACCCTAAGGCCAGGCAGCCTGGATAAAATATAAGGGACAGTAAGATGCTTGCTTCCCACTCTCTCTTGCTCCCTTGCTTACCTTGCTGCCTTCTGCCTGTCTGCCCTGCCAGCCCTGCCAGCCTGCCTTGGATTCAGCTGATTGTGGACTGAAACTTCTACAAACTGTAAGCCAAATAAACCTTTCCCTTTAATTTTGGGTGTTGGGCATTTTGTCTCAGCAACAGAGAAAAGTAACTAAGACATTGTCACCAAACGATGGTTTTCTCCGTCCCTCTAATAGTGGAGACCTTGCTAATGAGGTGTCTCTAGACTGATTCCCAGACTTCTTGTGTATAATCCTGAGTCAGCTCGCTCAGGCCAGCCTGCCCTTCCTCTGCCTTTGGGCCTGGATCCACCTGGTTCTGTGGTTTGGGTGGTGGGAACAGCTGATGAACAAGTTGTCTTCCTGCCACTCCATCTCAGGCAGGCTGCATCTTAATCCTATCAGTGGTTAAACTGCAGAGCTGGATTTCTCAGGGACATTCTATAAGAATATGAACCTTTCCATTGGACACAGTGATGCTGCTTTCACTTTCACTTAGAAAAAGAAAACAAAACCATCTCTTCTAGAGAACTCTTCTAGATCTCATGGGAAAAAACCTGCATATACCTAAGCATATATCATTCTCATTTAGTAAGATCAGAAATATTCTTCTGCGGCAAATTTTCAGGCTGATACAAGTTAAAGGGGCTTAAACTTTGTTGCCTTTTCAAGGCGAACCTCAAAATTAAGTTTCTGGATCCATCTATTAATTATGAGCCTTACTGTTTATGACGGAAACTGATAAGCCAGAGCCTGAAGCGGAGTGGCACTGAGTCGAGTCCTTTCACGGATGTAGCAGCAGTCAGTCAGGGTCCTCCCTGCTCAGTGTGTGCTCTGTTGCAGTGAAGCACGATTAAAGTGATGACTTCAAAGTATTCTATGAGCTATGTTTACCATTATTACAAAATATGACCTGCAAACACCTTTTGTTGTGAATAGAAGAGATCCTGCTCACAGCCTCCTTCAGTGCAAAGTAGCCCCCCAGGAGGAAGGGAGACAATGAAAAAGAGAGAGAAACAAACATATCGAGTGCTTCCTATATACAGGATTGTGTTAGGTTCTTTCGCAAAAATGATCTCCCCGAATCTTCCCAGAAACTCAGTGGAAAGATAGTTGTTATCTCCATTTACAGTAGATGAGGACTCCCACGGAGCCTCAAAGAGCAGGGTGACTTCTGCAAGGTCACACAGACGGGAAGTGGCAGATCTAGGATTCGGCCAAAATGGAACCAAAAGCCAGGCTTTGTCTGAACTTCAGAAAAGGATTAAAAGTGAGTGGTTGAAGGAATTAGATTCATTGCTCATTAACTGGCTCCCATTAGTCAGGTTTGGGCTTTTTCTAAATACCAAGATGCTTTATGCAGGAGGAAGCCTTGCTAGGTTTCAGTGAATGGGCAACTTCATGCAGTGGTTACTCCTCAGGAAAGAGGGCCATTGGCAGGGTAGTGCCATGACTGCTCATGGCCCACTCTTGGGTACTGGCAGGCCTGAGATGAGTGGGTTTGCTTGTAGACCTGGGGTCCAAAGAGTAGAAAAGCAAAGGTTTGCTTTGAAGTCCTCGATGTGCATTAGAATTACAGAGGCTTCGGGTGGACGCAGATCCAGATGAACACTGCAGATGAGCAGGAATGTCTGACCTTTCTTCTCAACCCCTTGTTACTGCCTAAGTGGCAGGGATCTTCTGGGGGAGCATGTGATCACCTGCTATCCTTAGAGACATCTTGTCCTCATGGGGACCAGGTTCCCTCCATTAGACAGCTTGGACTCTGCAAGAGCCAGATGCTGGTGTTGCCACTAGAAAGTGTACAGTATTTGGAAAATCCCCAAAGTTCCATTTAACACGGACACCATGGAGGGTATCTGTGTCTACCTGTCTGTGGACATCAAAAGCTTCCTTCCTTCACAATGTGGAGGGAAATTGTGTTCTCTTGTGAGAAGTCCGGGGTATCTCTTTGCTCTCTTTCATAAAGTACTTTCAAGTTCTGAAGATGAACTTTGCACAAATTAGTGCGCCCTGTTGGTGACAACTCTCCTGCCCCTCCTCCCATCCTCTAGCAAGCACTGGGGATGAATCTATTTAGGGGTATCATCCAGGCAAAAGGAGACTCAAGTGGGAGAAATGAGATGCACAATGGGTAAGAATTGTTGCGTCACAGAGATCTATATCCAGGGAGGAAAGCACATAGTTCCCCCAGTCCAGACTCCAAGGGGCAGGTGGCCTCTGCCTGGTGCTGGTGGAGGGGAAGACCGAATATCCTTCCACAGGAAAGACAGTGCTCCTGTGCAGCCAGGTGGCTAAAGACACAAGCAAGGAAGAGAACACATACTGTGTGTTGAAGATGGTCAGCGAAGTAGAATCCAGAGGGAAGCACTGTTGCCACCCAGGAAGAGAGAAACTGAGGAAGATTTGGAAGAGAGTGGAAAATGAATCCTAGGACAAGTCATTTGTTAGACAGGGATTTTGCAGACATCAGAATAAAAGAAACAAGCCCTGGCAAGTTTTCTATTCTAGTAGCTTGATCTATATAGCTAACACTGTCAAGAGGGGGAAAAGAGGACTCCTCACTGGACTGTGGGGAAGAGACTATATCATAAAGATTGTGGCTCATTTGAATGAGAGACTTTGTCTTGATTCTATGGTTTATTTGAGATGTGGCTTTTTTTTTGTCCATGAAGAAATGGACCTCTCAGAGAATGGGTATATGGGGTCTGTAACTTACTCCCCTCCTCAATTTGACATAAGGTCACAGGTAGGTTTGAGAGGAGGCACATTCTGACTACCTCACCAGTATCATGACTTTATTCCATTATTTGGTCTCATGCCCACAGAGCCCAGATTGGAAAAGACACTGAAAAAGCAAGAAACTAGGTGTTGTGGAAAATAACAACTGAGACTCCTGGGAGCCTAATCAAAGCAATGAACAGAGAGCCCGAGTCTGCCAGGCTGTTTTCCTCCACAACAGAGGGTACCACAAAATTGAAGGCTTAAAACAAACACTGAAAACACCCTCAATCACAAAGATCTAATGAAAGGACGGAAAGGAAGCAAGGTTACTAAACTAAATGTGTCCGAAAGACTGTTGGGTATTCTCTGGAATGCTACAGGATTTCTTTGGAACCATGGCAGTGTGAGAGGCCCTTGTATTCATGGAGACAGCAGTTTTGGGGACAGCCTGGAGAGGAAGGAAGAGAGCGTGAACTGGGCCCTCATGTACTTTGCCCTTAGGGGAACTGTTTTGGGATGAAAGCATGTGATGTGGAAGGCCCCCAGGTGGGCGCAGGAAACAGATGGGCGTCGTCAGGTTCCTGCCTGTATCTGTCCCTCAGTTTCTGCTGCTGTGGCTGGTGATGGCCAAGGGACATGGGTGCCTCCTCTTGCTCACTGTGGTCGTGTCAGCGTTGGCAGCGTCGGACAGATCTACCCTTGTGATCACAGAACCCAGGCAAGGCAAGTTCTGAGGTGGCGCAGCACTGTGAAGATGGATGACAGGAGAGGGCCTGGGCAACATGGTGCGGTGAAAGAATCAGACGTATCACAATTCGACAAGCTGTGTGAACCAAATAGAGCCTCAGTTCTCTCAACTGGTCAATGGAGTGAACGGAATGTGGTGAAACTATACTTAGCTAGTGTCTTGCCTGCTCCCAGCTGACCTTTAGGGCCCTGACAAGACAAGGTTTCCTCCTATAGTGATGGCCCAGACACTGCCTAGCAGGGTGGGACAAAGTGCCCAAGTGCAAATAAATGCAGGTGCTCCCGGCTCCTGGCCCACTGTGCCCTCAGGCCTTTCTCTCTGAGGCCTGCTGGCTGGGGTTTTCACTTTTTTCTGTGACAACTATTTGAATAAGTATCCTGGGGATTTTTCTCCAAGGATTTGCAAAATACAAGGTGAGCAAAGCTTTCCAAGGTCATCAGTAGCTTGAAGCTGCAAACCAGCCAATCTCTGTAATCACAGCTGGACATTCTCCGGGAGATTTAAGGCGGAAGGATTCAATTGGTGATGATGGAAGACGAACAGGATTGCTCTGAGAGTGATTTTGAAAACAGACTTGTTCCGAAAAGATTCATTCTGGGTACAGGACATTCACACATAATCAGTCTCCCTTTATCTTGGGAGCTGATTCTGCTCAAAACCAGGAGAGATACGGCCCTAACCCACTGGAGTTTTCTACCTTTTCTGTGACATATCATCTTTTTCTGAGAAGCTGAGAAATAAAAATCCTTTCACTGATCAAAGGATTTGGCCTGTAAGATAACTCAAAGCAGGTCAAAGTGGGCAGTCCAGTTTTGCGCACAATTAAATACAAGATTTTCCTATTGCCAGTTTTTAGCCCATGTCATCTGATAAAACTACAAGTGCTTGGAGGGATGAGCAGTTTCCTAATTGTACAGTTAAATCCTCACTGCACCGCTAGCTTCTGAAATATGGATGGAGAGATTCAATTAGAGACCTCTGTCTGAAGATGCTAAGTCTGTAATTGCTCCCTGTGGGAAGGTGGCACCAGGGGACAGTCATCTCGACCCAAGGGAACAGTCAGGACAGCTTCAGATTTACATCCGGTAAGAAATGGTTCACATGGATAAAATGGCTGATGATAGAGAAGTATAAGGCAGGAAAAGATTGGCCTGCACTTTAATAATCAATAACTTGTAGTTAACCATTTATCACTGGCTCATGTGCTGGGTCAAACTCATACAGAGACTTGGTATTCATTCCCAAAGGCAACACAAGCTTTGCCAGCATAGAAGGCCTTCTCTAATTTTTCTAATGGCATTCTAAGGATAGGGCCTCACTAAAGACCCCAGTGTACACCTGCTTGCTTAAGGCACATATCTGGGGGTCATGCTGAGTGCTGCTTCTCCTTCCCCCAGGAGTAACCCCAGCACCAGGTCTCATTCGCCATATTCCAAGAACATAAACTGAATGTGCCTTTCTCCATTGTGCCACTCAGGCCCCAGCTGAAACCACCATCCCTTGTAGCAGAAGGACTGTTACATCTTCCTCACTGGTACTCTGTTTGCTCTCATTAAGACATAAATACAATTTTCCCCTCCCACCCCTCCAACAGTCTTGGAGAACTTAGAATATAATCCAAATCCTGACAGCGCTGGACTCTGCCTTCCTTCTTACACCTCTCCGCAATCTCCCCTCCAGGTGCTCAAGACTGTCAAGCTTCTCTTCCTGACTTTTTTGAATGTTCCTCTACTAGCTACAGCCCTTCCCCAGGGCTGCCCCCTTCTCATCTGTGAGGTTTGAGCTAACCGTCTTCTCCTTGAAGATGCCCTCTCAAGTAGGCGCTGCCTACTTTTCTCCATTTCTGAATCCTATCCTCTTTCTACTTGGCTCTTTTATCAATTTGATGTCATATATTTATCTGTGTGCTTACTTGCTCATTGTCTTTCACCTTCACTCACCTGAAGAGTCCATTAAGGTCGGCGCCATGTCTGTATCCTCACTAAATGCCACAGCGCCACTCAATAAATATGTGTTCAGCAAAAGAAGGAAGGGAGCTGTGTTCTGTGGAGATGGCACAGCCCTGTGCTAAATTCATGTCTAAGTGGCATCTTCTTCTGCCCGTTCTGGGGAAAGGGGTGGTTACCTGGTATCTGGTGGGCTTGCTGAAAGTGTTGTTTACAGTCAGGTTTTCAGAATTTCTCATGCCAGCCTGGTAGCGAGTCTTCTGGGGGGGAAAAAAAAAACAAAACACCACATATATGGCAGGTCTTGAATGAACAATATCCCCATATGGGACTGGCTCCGTAAGGGGCCTTCAGAAGCTGGTTTACACCTTGCTGCTTGGCTTCTCAGAACAGCCAGGAACTCTCGTTCTGCAGGGTGCTCATGGAACGTTGTTTAGGAGAATCAGTGTGGATTGGGAAGCCTTGAGTTAAAGTTCCGTGAGTGTCTTTCCTCTGGAATGTCTCAGAATCTTTAATATGTTAAACATTAATTGTCTACATGAGGAAGAGAGTGGGCAGGGAAACTTTTGCTCAGACAGCACTCTCCAGAGCTTTCTGCAAAAAGCTCTTCCAAGCCCAGTAATGAGCTCCCCTTATGAGACTGTGGCTCAGCCAGGCAGCAAGCAGCTTGCTAGGTCTTGGGTAGTGCACCTCTCCACGGAGTTATAAGGAGAAGGGTTGTTACGTCCGCAGCCTCTGCTTGCTTGGGGCTTTGTGATGTGCATAGCAGGTTCCGAAAAGCAACAGCCCCTTGCGGCTCCCAGCTTCCCGTGCACCAGGGGCACCGTCTGAATCAGTTTGCTGCCCCGCCTCCTTTTTCTAGCCCACAGACCAGATGCTACCCACCCTGAATTTGGAATTCAGCATTCCCATTTCAAGGTCATTTTCACAGCTTTTGGCCTTAGATTTGCAGAGTTTTATGAGGCACATCTTGATTCTCATTATGAGATAATAAAATGATTTAGGACTTGGCACTAGATTAAAAGGAGCAGGTAGAGTTCTTCCTTCATCAAAATAAGACAGCCAGAGTTTTGCTCGTGCAAATTTCCACTCCACGTCTGCGTCCTCCTGTGGAACAAGAGAATCAACAGCACACCATCAAAGGCTACAACTTAACAACAGCGCTCGGTGTGAGGAGTGGAGAGACAGGCTACAAATTCTGAGATCAGACTTCTACAACAGACTCCAGTGGGTTTGTGACTGTCCCTCCGCTCCGCAGAGGGCACAAAGATGGGGGTTTGCTCTTGCTAAGACCACGTGCAGCCCTCCACCTGCATACTTGGGATTCCTGGTGGGAAAGCCTCAGCTCTGAGCTTGCTCATCCAGTGACACTCTCCTGTGTTCTCCGCTGCATATTTTCACCAACCTTCTCCACTTGCATTTACCAAAGAACTTTCCTACTGCCACTTCAGCTTGTTGTCCATTAATTTTTGCAGCCCTGCTAAAGGATTAATCAACCACCGCAGCATCAAAGTATTTATTTATCTTTCAGAAAATCACTGCCCAATTGTAATGCATTGTGAGCTACAAGGTGAGCTATTTAGGTATGTGTAAATTTTCTAGGTGACGTTTTAAAAGGTAAAACGGAACTGGTAAAATTAATGTCCGTGATGTATCTTATTGAACTTAATTGGTCCCAAATGTTATTATTTGCAGAAGTTATCATCACAAAAACTATCGCTGGAGATGAAGCTCAGTGGAAGCCAGCACAAATCTTATACTTCCAGTACATCTCAATTTGGACTAGCTTCATTTCAGGTGCTCCGTAGGCTCCTGTGGGTAGTGGGTACCATATTGGACAACGCAGGGCATACATCAAAAAGTGTATCTCATACTGGCCAGAGCTCTGCTGAGGGGATGTTGAGAGTTCTAGCACATGCAATTCAAGGGGAACAAAGCCTGACTGTGGCTTGCAGGAGGTAACCCAGCTATGTTCTCTTCTCTGGTGGTGGGGTTAGATGAAAAACTAGGGCTTCTGACTTGCTATCAATGCCAGAATCCTGAGTGGGGCCCCTGAGAGGCAGTGAGTGTGTTTTGCTGTGGACAGGTTCCTCGAACCTCTGTTATAGGAGGGCAGTTCCAGTAAAGAAGATGAGATTTGAGGTTTTTTAAAAGTAAAATTTTTCTTTTCAATTGTGTATGTTCTTACTCACTTGAGGAGGGATTTGGAATCAAATCTGATTTCAAACCCCCTTATTTACTATGTGATTTCAGATAAGTCGAGCTTGCTTACCCAGACAAGGAGGCTTACGGTGTTTGCCTCTGTCCTCAGGTAGACGTTAAGCATGTGCTCATTTCCACCAGCAATGGATACACTCCAAGGGCTATGAACCTGGCAAGGGCCTACCAGAGGCTGTTGGGATGTCCCACAAGAGTATAAGGTCATAACCAGCAGCTTGACCACTTTGCTTGCTTTTGTTGAGGCTTGGTCTGCTTGGGGACATCCTGTATCTCTTTTAGACTGGAATGGGAGAGGCTTCTGTTCTTTTCTTTTGTGTGTATGTGTGCTTCGTTTTTGAGAGAAAATCTTGCCATGTAGTCCCTATGTAGTCCAGGCCAGTCTGGAACTCACTATGTACTCACGTTAACTCATGATTCTCTTGCTTCAGTCTCCCAAGTGCTGGGATTACAGGGATGCACCACTACGCACAGCGGACTGGAAGTTTTCTGAGGGCAGAGGGCGCTCCTGTTTTCCCTGTTCAAGAGAGCTATAACAGGGACACCTAGAATCGCCCAGACTGAAAAGAAGGCTTGTATAGTAGTAAGAGCATGGGTTCTGGAGCTTGCCGGGGTTCGAATCCTGGATCTGCTTCTTACCTGCTGTGAAACCATGGCAGTTGCCCCAGTTACTTCATCTATAAATAGAAATAATAATACCTATCTGTCGTATAGGTTGTTGCGAGAATTAAAAGAATTAATGTATAAAAGACATTTGTGCAACAGTGCACAACAGTGCAAGATATTGAGTAAACCCTCAAAAAAAATACTATTTTCTTTTCCATAGTCCAGCACAGGCCCAGCACAGTGGTCAGCCTTTAGACATTCAGCAAACATTTATTGATCATCTGCTCAGTGCCTGGCCTGTGCTAGGGAGTAATGTACCCTGTGGATCAGACAGTCTGACCCATGAATTGGTTAAACTGTTCATCTGCCAGCTTTTGACTGAGAGATATGCTAGAGCTTTGGAAAGATCTCATGCTGGGCCCTGACCTGGGGCCCAGAAGCCTCCCCATGGCTGGTGTTAGAGCTGAATAGTTCTCAACCAGCTCAAGTGGGGGCAGGTGGGGTTGGGCAGAGAAGGAGTAGGAGTGAACTATCAGGGAGGCAGTGAGAAGTGTAAACAACTCTGGAGAAGGTTGGGAATAAAGAGCAGGGAAGAAAGTGGTTCAGTGCTGAAAGTGAGATAGAGTGAGGACTTTTTATAGTTCCTTTTTTTTTAAAGATCAAGACTCACTTAAATACTGACAGGAAGGATTGGGTTGAGAGGAAGAGGGTGAAGATGCAGGCAGGCTGGGTAGGGGTCATGCGGTGGGGGTGGCTTCTAAGGAGAAAGAGGAAGGGAGCCTGGGCCCAAGATCAGCTGCCCCAGACGGACAAGGCTGCCTCTGCCCAGGAGGGGTGGATGGGCCCCGCAGGTAAGGTGAGGGCAGGAGTGGATTGGGGTAGTAGAGGTTCAAGACTTTCTGAATGAATAAATAAGTGTTCTTATGGGAGGACTTACAAATATCCACTTCATCAAAGCTAAGTGTGGTCATGAGTTGCTGTCATTTTCTAGTGAGACAGCTGGGCAGTGTGCTCCCACCTGGCAGAGAAGTTCAGAGTGCAGAGGGCGGATGTAGGGCTGTAGTGAGCTCTCTGTTTCTCCATTCTGTGCTAGGACAACATGACATCACATGAGCTGAGCTTGCCTGTTCTTGTCTAAGTCAGAGGGCCAACCACATGCCTTCTGGTACCAGTCATTGGGACAAAAGCATGAATGCGTGTTAGACTGTGGTGGGACTGCCCTGGGTGAGTAGAACAGAGATCCGCAGATTACCCAGGGATCATCTGATTTTCTTTTACATGTGGGGAAACTGAGACCTAGAAGGGCAGGACTATTTATCAATAGCTCATAATCCACATAAGTGACCAAATATATAAATGCTTTTTAGAAATTTAGCTTCCTACCCAGTGTTGTATTTTAGTGTTGTATTTTCTTGAGAGCAGAATAGCAGGCAGCTAAAGCTTCATGACCCAGCTTGCCTCTTCTCACTTCTTGCCTCTTCTCCTTGCTTGATCTATGCTCCAGAGGTGCTGAACGCACCACACTCTTCCACTCCTCCTTACCCGGAGATGGTATGGAATATATATATTTTTTTGACTATGTGTCATTGGGCTGAAATGTAGCCCCTTAAAATTCCTACACCCCAGTACCTTAGAATGTGACTGTTTGGAGGTGGACTCCTCAAAGAGGTGATTAGAGTTAAATGAAGTCATAGGGCGAGACCCTAATCCACCAGTATTGGTGAGAAGTCCGCATAAGAACACAGCAAGAAGGTGGCTGTCTGCAAGCCGAGGAGACCATCCTGTAGACACTTTGATCTCGTAGCCACCAGAACTATAAGAAAATACATTCCTGATGTTTAAGCCACACAGTCTGTGCCATCCTTTTTTAATTGAAAGTCATAGCAAATAATGAACAAGGATATTTACGTTTTCTAGATGAGAAACACGCAATTGTTTCTTATAATCTAAGTACAGAGCTATACCAAGGAAATGTATCTTGACCAACAGGGTGGTAGCATCCCTTTTTCTCCCTTTTCCTTCTGTAGATTTACAATTGTATTGCATGAGATGTGCCTGTGTGTATTTTTCTACAACTTGCGGTTTTTCACTGAATAATATCTGAGGGGTTTCTCTGTGTTAGGACAAAAACTCTTTACCATTGTATATATTACAGTATTTTAAAGTGTGACTTTCTCAGTTTAAACATTCTGATATCAATGAGCTATTTCAAAGTTTTTCCTTTGGTGAACATGCATGGATCTATTCCTAGAATTGGAATTGCAGACTAAATGGGTTAATGCATTTTATTTTAAGTTTTGGCTTATTTTATTTACGTTTATAATAGGTAAACATGATTTAGTAAAGCATAAAAAGGTATATATAAAGTGAAAGGGATCCTACCTACAGTGCACCCCCCTTCCCAGCAGTGTCTTTCTTAGGGACACTTTCAGAGGTTTGTTTCTTTTTCAAATGTGTGCATGATTTAAAATGTGTACCTGTAATCCTAGCATTCTGGGAGGCTGAGACAGGAGGATCTCAAGTTTGAGCCTGGCTTGGGCAACTTAGCAACTTAGTGAGACCCTACCTCAAAATAACAAATAAAAAGGGCTGGGGAACTGTAGTTCAGTGCTACTGTGTTCAATTCCCAGTAGAGCAAAGCAACACAAACAAAAACTTTTTATAATCACAAACGAGTGTACATTCTACCATCAGCATATAAAGAACATCTTCATCTTTTTTATTAAGTCACACAGCATCCTATTGTTCAAATGCATCAAATTCTATTTAACTAGATTCCTGTTAATGCTCCTTTAGTTTGTTTTGGATTTCTTTATGTTCTAAGCAAGACTGCAATCAATAGCTTATGGTATATGCATTTTAGATTTTGATAAATTGCTTCTCAATACTTTCTCTCTACTGTCTTATCTGCCTGGCAAAATTGTTTTTGTGTTTAAATGCCCTTCAAGTACCCCTGAAAGCTTGCTTCCCCGTGGCCCATCCTGGTTGTGACTCCAGAATGTTGGCATTTGTTGACCACCATACCAGTTTTTCTCTCTGGACTATGAGCTCCCTAGGGCAGGTACTGTGTCTTAGTCATCCTTGTGTCTACGGTGGTATCGTGGGTACTTAAACAGCATGTGAGAAGCAGCAAGGGAACGGGCTGATTTTAATCATCCCGATGTGCCATGAGCCGCTCTGTGTCGTTCTAAGGGGCTGCACGTTAAAGAGCAGCTCTTTCTGCTCTCAGTGTACCTTTTTGTGTGGTGATACCAGCTGTATCATATGGCAGATCGATGGGATGCATTTCCTGAAGCAGCCTAGGTAGAACGTCTGCTGTTTGTTTTCCTAGGCTCACATTTAATTATAATAACCCAGGCTTCTAACGTCATCACCTTCATTACAGAAAGCAGCAGGGTCAATTAAGCAAGCCAGAGAGAGCACTTCCAGGGAACTGGTCTCACCTCGATTTCCTGATAGGAGTTGTTAATCATGGCTATCAGCATGTTGAGCAGCACTACCACCATGGTGACGTTATAAACGCCGTAGAGGACGTAGCCGATGTTCTCGATGAATTTGTGGTCGTATTTCAGCACCACTGAGATCACTTCAGATAAGCCGAATATGGACCAAAATAAGGTTTTGAAACTTTCTTCAACTCTACAGGGAAACAAGCAGTCATTTCATGTGTTTGAATCAGCTCACATTTTAAAAATGAAAGCTGCCCTTTCCCAGGCCATAGTGGTCCCCCCTGGAGTAGGGCTAGGGTGGAGTGGCGGTGCTCATGTTCCAAAATAATAAGATACTTAGATTTCTAAGAAGACTTGGGGAGAGCATTATGAATGGCAGTCTCTCCTTTTTTCATTCAATTCATTTATTGGGACTCTTGGATGAGGTATTATTTTTATCTTTCTGTAATTAAACATCTAAAATTAAACGATGGGGCAAATATTTGTTCTTGAGGATTATTAGCCTCAGAAAGCAAACTGCTCTTTCAGTTGACTCTTAAGCCTCTCTTCTCGGACTACACAGCCCTGTGAAGGGGAGCGAGGGCAGTGACCTGGGAAACCGTGGTGTCCACAGATGGAGCTGGCCTTCTTGGCGCCTGGCACTTGCAGGGCACTTGACACAGAGCAGCCACTTGAATCCTATGACCATCTTTATGGTGGGCTCATTTTTACCTCCACTTTACATGCCAGAGACCAGCCACATATGCTAAGTCCTCTAAACGGGGCTGGAGTGATTAGAAATGGCAATGGGGAGTTGGTGTGTCTACACTGTCCAGAGGCACTAGATGACTGCTCAAGTCTTACACCGTCGTATACCCGGGTGGAGGCTGCAGGTGCTTTAAGGACAGTTCAGATAAGAGCTGGCTTTTAGAATATTGTTCTTCGGCCCTTTTGAGACTACGAAGTTGTCAAAATACACTGGTTTTAAGACCAGCCCCAAGCATATGCCACAGTCCTTACTTTATGTGCATTATGATCCTTTGTCAGGTTTATGATATAGAATCCAATCAGAGAGCTGGATTTTGGTTAGACGGGTTAGAATATGCAGGTGTATCTGCTAACAGTGGAATGGCTAAGTGCAGTTTTTAAAGTTGGCATCCAAAATTCTTGGTGCCATAACGAGAAAGGACTTTTTTTCCTCTTTAACATTTCAGATTCTCTACACTCACCCACGAATGGTCAGCACTAACAGATGTCAAAAAAAATCAGTGTCTGTCAAGGATTGATATTTATTCGATGGGCTGTACAAAAATACTAGTACTTGTCACTTGGGCTAAAAATTCACTCTTGACTTGCATGAATTTGCAACTCTCTTGAGTGTGTGTGTATGTGTGTGTGTGTGTGGTTGTCTAGCCAGATGTTTGGCTCATTCTCTGTACATTCCAGAGCCTGAAATCCATGTGAAGTGGATTTGTGCTGTCATTGTTTTTCATTTCTCTTAAAGCTGTGAATTTGGAATGTTTAATTGATTTCAGTGTTACTGAGAAGGAGTTTAGTTACTAGTTGCTGAAGCAATGACTGGGTACAAAGCTACTGTCACGGAGCTCCAGCCCCGATGCAATTCTGAGAAAGTGGAAAGCATTTCCTTCATGCAAGATGCAGCCTCCATTTTGTGTGAAAAGATGACATTCGTTGTGTGGCAAGATTTGCTGTTGTATTGTCTCCCAGTATGAGACAATCTTGGCTATCACCCCAGTGGGAGGGAACAGCAGCACAGTGCCCAGGAATGAAACTGGAGGAGATGGCAGGGTGCGACCCTGCTGCGCAGGGCCAGGGAGACAGGGCCTGACCTAGGACTGTGTACTTGTCATGAACAACCTAAGAAGTGGGTAATCCTAGTGACACAGAGATAGTTTTGCCCAAACTCATCTTTCCTTTCTTACCTTGGAACACCCTACGAACCTCTGGTTGACACAAATGTAGCAAGCAATTACAGAACACATTCAGGGAAAGCCTTCCGAGTTTTGATTAGGTGAGATGGGTCTTGATTTAGCATGTATTTTCTTCTCATTTGCTTCTCACTATGAATTTTGCTATGGAGCCCTGATTTATTCCTGTTTCCTTCACTTAGGGATTCTATGTCACTAAGCAGAAGGAGGCAGGGATCAATAAGCAGTATGTATTCTGGTAAAAGAATATTTATAAATCTTTAAATCTAGACCTTAGCTCCTTCTTTACTGGACACCTCCTCCCCACCTGAAGGCAACTAACCTCACTTGGAATCTCTTTGATTTGCTCTCTGTTTTCCAGACGATCTTCATGACCCTATTGCTCTTTGTTTTCTGTTCTACTGTTTAAGAATTAACCTCTTAGACTTGGCCATTGTCTCTAGGAGACTCTTATCACAAGAGGCCCACACTCACTGAGATTGCCAGAGTAAAAGCCACCCCTTCCGTAGCAATAACCACCTGCCTCGGCCTGGCCCAGAAGGGGTCTGAGCTATACTATGCATCTCTAACAATTGCTTCTACACTCTTTTTTTTTTCTTTTTTCTTTTGGGTGGTGGGGAATCAAACTTGGTGCCTTGCAAGAGCCTATCAAGTGTTCTTACCACTTAAGCTAAATCCCCAGCTCTTGCTTCTACATTCTTCATGGACAGTGTTCATGGCCTTTCTTCTTTCCTTTCTTTCTTTCCTTTCTTTCTTTCTTTCTTCCTTTCTTTCTTTCTCTCTCTCTCTCTTTCTTTCTCTTTCTTCCTTCCTTCCTTCCTTCCTTCCTTCCTTCCTTCCTTGGAAGTAAAATGAATTGAGAGAAAAAAATTCTTCTTTAAAGAGAAGGTGGATGTATCGGCTTGAATCACCCAGGATAGCCAGATTCCTCGTTTGGATCTTTGGGTCTTTAACTTATCCCCACGCCCCTGACATGAGCATTCAGTGTACTAACCGAATTGCTTAATTTTATTGCTCTTTTTTGGCAGAGGAGAACTGATTGGCTGAGTATATTCGATTAGTTGTGCTAAACTATAAGCCATGCAGTATCTTATCCACAGTTTGCACCGTGTAACTAGACAAACTCTGGGGAGAACTAAAAAGCTAAATATTAAAAATTACATCATCAAAACCAGGTTACAATGTTACTGAGTAGCATATAGTCTTGGGCTTGGATAAGTTCCAGGAACTATAAAGATCGAGAGATTTAACCACACAAAACTTAACTTGCTTATACCAAAAGCATAATAAGTAAAACATAAGGCAAAAGACTACATAAGAAAAGAATTTGTACTTGCAAACATTATGCAGACAATGGATGATGTCCTTCTTACATAGAGAGCACTTATAAATCACTATGAAAATGATAGAAACCCTAGTAGAAAAAGAGGGAAAAACATCAATGAAAACTTAGGGCCTTTTGTGGCAACAAGCACGCCACAATTAATGTGAGATGCCATACTGGCATTATCTTCTAGTTTAGTACATGGCAGGAAATAAATGGAACTTGCCCTCACTGCTCTGCGTGGGAAAAGATTTGTGTTAGCATGACCTTGAAAACCTACAATAATATATTTTCAAAAAGAAGCTGGTCTTAGAAACCAACCAATAGTACTTACAAATCCCAAGGACTCAGGCCCTGGAGCCAGACCTTGTGTCCTGTGAGGTTATGGTGTCTTCTAAGTCATGTATCAGTCGTCATCTACAATTTTCAAAAGCCAAAGAACTCAGAGGATAGGGCAGAAGGTGCATCCCTGGGAGGTTTGGGTCTGGCTTTTAGGTAGAAATTATCTTGGAATTGACTTAATTGATATTTACCAAAAAACTACATTTCTCAAAAAGCCCTACTGACAACTAACTGGTTTCAAGGCTAAATTTGAGGTTCCTTACTGAGAGAAATGCAGTCATCTTTCTCCCACCACCCATGGCTATAGAGTTGGCCACACACTCCTTCACCTGTGTCAATCACAGCAGGCATCACAGATAGCCAGAGGAATAAGAAGAGCAAACAGGCATACCTGAGTTCAAATCTCTTCAATACCATTTACTGGCTTTGTGAGTTTGGGCATTTTACAAAGCCTGTTTGAGACTTAGTTTATCCATCTATAAGATGGGCACAATGGTAGCCTATTGTTTAGTTGCTATGAAGATAAAATGAGAAAATCTTGTAAAATACATAGTAAGGACCTAATAAATATTGTTTTGATTCTTTTATTTCTTGAACTCTGACTATGCGCCACATATCACACCAGGATCTGAGGACACTGTGGTGTCCAGAACAAATGTATTTCTCTGCTTTTGGAGACCCTAGTCTGAAAGTCAGCCCAGTATGGTGAGAGAATGCTTATAGAGCTGCAGGCAGGGTGCTCTGTTTGTCTCTGCCTCACTGAGGGGCACGCCAGCCCCGTCAGCTACTTCGATGTTGAATGAAGTTAATAATTCAGCTGCTTATTGACTTTTCTAAACAAGCCTTAGTTTCCTTCCTGTCTGCGAGGATCATCACAAGCCCTTGATTTCATGAAAATTCTGATTTCTCTAGCCTGTGCTGGCCTTTTATTTTTGGCTCTTGGCTTGCAGTGGAAGGGACTGAAGTTTAGTCAATATACCACCCTAGCACAAGAAGATCTAATGAAAGAGCAAAGTGCTGGTGAGCGCTGTTGAATAGACCGTGATTCACCCTTCTTTGGCGGGGCATGTGTGTGTGTGTGTGTGTATGTGTGTGTGTGGGGGGGGGGCTGGGGCTTACTTGTCTTGTAGAAAGCAGGGACGAGGTAATCAGTTCTCTACCAGGTCTGTCTCGCCTGGATAATTAGACTTTAATAACAGGTTGCCTGAAGAGGCAGTGTGTATGGTGCTCAGAGAACAAACTGATCAACAAGGCGAGAGTTTTGGGTGATTGTTATAAAAATTGCTGCTTCTTTTGAATCCCATGACTCCTCTCCCCCCAACCCAAGAGTTCAGTGCAGTTAGCCACCCAAATGTGCACATAGCAAGCTAAAATTAAGCAGGAGGATCAGATCTCAAAAGGCTGTTTCTCTAGTTCAGAAGATAATAGCTGATGCTATGTTAGCGTTCTGCCAAAGGAGAAACAAAGCCCACCTGCCTTCCAGGCAGGGTTGACGGAGGAAGGTATTCGGAATGGAGAAAGATCTTGCTGGAGAGCTGTGTTTCTCTACTTTCCACAGCCAGAGACCAAAAGCAGGCATATTAGACTTGAAGAAAGGGGAAAGAGTGAAATGTCTAAGGAAGTCTGAACCTCATGCCTGCCATGGCTGCTGCAAGGCCTTTTCCTCTGTATCACCTCCTGGTTCTAACTTGGCTCCTAAATGAGGAGTTTGATTTGGACACACAAGGAGAGGCGTCTGGCCACAGAATGAATGCCAAAGCCTGGATTTATTTTTACCAAGGCTTAAACCATACTCTTGGTAGACTGGAGGCTCTTTGAGGGCAGAGGCTGTGCCTTTTCTATCCATGAGACTGCACACGGGCTCTTAGTAAATGCAAAATGTCTATTGTACAAGTGAATGAACAAGTCTTTGACTTCCTGTTCCCTGATCCTAGTGTTGATGGCTGACAAATGTTGGAGTGCAGGTTGTGAAGTCAGGCAAATCAGGAGTTGACTTAAGTTTTTGGACAAAAAACAGCCTCTCTATACTTCTTTTTTTCCTTACTATAAAATGGGAAGACAATCATCTGTACTTCATAGGGTTGTTGTAAGTGTTGGGTGAATTAACAGGATGCTTCCAAAGTGCATAAAATACCGTCTGGGTTACATCAGTTGCTCAGTAAGTGCTACCACAATAATTTTATTACTCATGTTAGGTCCACTCCCAACACCACCCCAACTGCAATAGGCCTCAATGTCTGGCTGAAAGCCTCTTGAACTCTTATTCTCAGAAAACTCTTCACAAATAGAAATCAGATACTGCCCCCTGTTTTAGTGGCTTTTCATACGGCAGCAGTCAAAGCCAATCTATCACCAGTGAAGTCTTCAGGCCGTGGGTAATCTGGCTCCTTCCACCTCCTGGGGGCCCCCAGACATCCAGTTTCCTATCAAACTGTCACTGTGAGGAATGACAGTTTAAATCTTACTTCTATCCCAGACACAATTTTAGTGACTAAAAAGGTAGAAATTTTCTCCTTGTCAGTGGGCTCCAGTTACCCTGAGAACAAGATTGAGGACTTCGAGGTGATGCCCAAGAATGTGCCATGAAGACACCATCTAAAAGAACATATTTTTTGTATGCCTTCAGCTCTGTTTCCCCTAAACTTTGTGACCTTTCAGTCTGTCCAGGAGACCAGGCTTTTAACATTTATGTCGTAAATAAATATTAAGTAATCATTTAAATAAACATTAGATGATAGAATATTGTCCAGGTTTAATTATTCTCTTAAAGTAGCCAAGGAAAAGGTCTATATTTTTATCACTTACTAGATACTCATGCAAAAATAAGAATTTATTTTAGATCCAAAACTTTTTTTGACCTATTAAGGTCATTTTCATTTATCCAGCATCTTTTGGCCTGACCTGGACTCTGTCATTAACCACAGGGCCTCCTCCATCAAAGCCCAGAACTTCTCTGTGCTGGCTGCTCCATACGAAATGGGCTTGATAAGCTCTCTCATGCCCCCATACACCCTTCCTTATGCCTGACTTGAATTTTTAAGATGAAAGATGGAGATGATGACTTTCAAAATTAATATAGTGATAAAAGTCTGTAAAGTTTTGAATCAGAGATGCCCATGTTCCAACACTCACCCAGGATCCTGGGAAAATTTATCCTGGAAGGCTGGTGAGCTGATTTCCTTCCATGTATCCCACCTGCAAACATATCCAGCATGCTCTATTACCCCCCCAAATGATAGTGGGCCATTGTCCGATGTGCTACAGAGAGACTTTTCCCTGTTTTCTCTTCATAGGTCACTGGTGTTGGTGACTTTTGTGACATAATCCAGCCTTGGCTGCCCCAGCAGGATCCCTGAGCGGTGAGATGCTTCCACTCTTCCTCCTTAGCTCACCTCATCTATCTGTGCTGCCAGCCACTTTGTGTAGCAGCACATCCCCTCTTGGGCCCCCTAGTGCCTTATGCCCAGGTCCCTCTAAAGCTGCCCTTCTTTCCGGTTCCTTTCTTATAGAACATTTTCGATTCATAAGCATGCCTCCTGCAAGGATGATCTGAACATCTGTCTTACCAGTCAGTCTGCAGGTTTCTTGAAGGGAGAGACCATGGCCTGTGCTCACCATCAGATCCTCAGCCTGAAGCTAAGGCCAGGTTTGAATTTTCACTCTCATCCCTTCCAGTCCATCTTTCACACAGTTGCCAGTGTTCTTCCTAAAAACATCTTAGGGAGATTCTAACCCTAGCAAGACTTATAAAGCCCTTCACAATCTGGATTCTTCTGGGCTCTGATTTATTCTGCTTCCATCTCTTCAAACTCTCACCTACTTGTAGTTCTTCGAAAATTCCCTAGACAGGCTAGAATGCCTTTCTGTCCGAAACCCTCCATTAGGCTGCCCCTTCTGTGACGCCTTCTCTGACCCTACTAGGCCGAGTTTGGCACATCCCCCTCACTGCTGCCCCAGAATCCTTCATAGCTGTTGTCCCTCTGCCCCCAGTCTCCACTTATCTATGAGTTCCCCAGGGGCAAAGGAATGCGTTACTAATCTCTGTAGCAGATACCTCCCCAATGTGTAGAGCTGATATACGTAGAATCATCAGGTTCTTATTGATAATCAAAACCAGAATTTAGTATGCTAGTCTTTAAATTTAGTACCCCAAGAAAATGATCCAGTTTTTAAAGAGATTTAGCCTCTACCTCAAAGCATATGGGCTTGGGATTCCCATTCTTGTTAATCTCAGAAGGTAGAGGAGGGAGTGAAGTCATGAAAATTTGGATGTATTTATGCCCTCTTCCTGGCTCTGTGATCTTGGACAAGTCCAGTGTCTCTCTTAAAATCTGTTTCCTGTAGTTGTGTCTGTGTCATTCCATAATGTGGATTAAATGAGAGAGCTGACACATGTGTCTGTCACAACTTAATCGCAATTAACTGTTCAGCACATGGTATTTATTATTATTATTCCTGTTCCTTACTGCCTCCAAAAGAACTATTTGGGGGCTTGATTTGAGTTTCAAGCTTGGCCAGTCCACAGTAGGCAGGGTGGTGCTGCAGTCCTGGGCTGGGTGGGCATTCGTGTCATTCTTCAAGACCTTTCCCTCAGCCCCAGTTGCCCCTACAGGATTGCTGGGGGAAGCTGGGTTTTCTTTGGCCTGGATAAGCTGGGTGGGGCTGAGTCAGTGCCTCCTCTTTCTGGTGAGCATATAGGAATCCCCCCTAATTGAGGATGAAACTTTTCTATAACTCTTGTAGAAAACAGAAGCTTCTAATTTTGCCTAGCACTGCCGATGCTGCCTCCATTAGAATAATCCTTGGGGAGAGAGAACAGGCTTAAAAGAGGTATTCTTTTTGATCAGAAAAGTGTCAACCCAGCTGTCCTATGAAGCTGACTCCACAACAGCCTGTGGGAAAGGTTGCATGGGGTCATGTTTTGAAGACTGGTGCCCACATTTAATCTCCAGTTAGAGTTAAATGGAGGAGGCCAAGTTCACCCACAAGGAAGGCCAGGGGTCCTCATGAGCCGTTAGAGAGCCTTCTACTTCCCTGCTCTGGGTTACCTTATTGCCACCAGCAGTCCTAGTCTCTGTGTATTTGTCTAGTTGTATGACTCGTAATGATGTTTCTATCAACAGTGGGCCACATGCATATATGATGATGGTGACATATAGCCTACATGTGTAGTAGGCTTTATCATATAGGTTTGTGTTAAGAACATTCCGATATTCACACAATGACCAAATCACCTAATATTGCAGTTCTCAGAATGTGTCCTCATTGGTAAGCCATGTATGACTGTATAAGGAAGGCATGCATGTCTCACCCAGCTGTATTTCCTCTGTGAGCTAAAGACCTTTTCTCATTTTCTAACACTGTAACAAGACTGCTGGGACCCCAAGGTTTCCACACAACCTCTAATCAGAAAGTCCTTGCTTTATAGAACATGTGCATTTCAGCCAAGTTTCCTGTGAAACAAACTACAAATCCTAGTTCTCTACTGATTTCTACTGATAAAATAAAAATATGTTCCTAGTAACAAAACTCCTAACAGTCTGAACTGAGAACTTTTAAAAAAGACTTTTGTAAAAAAGATGTACTCCCAGGTGATTTTTTTATCTCCACATCCACATTCTGGCATAGTTTGTTTCTATACTGTGGGAGCATAAAACTGGTCTGAACACTCTCTCTTCCTCCCCTTTGGTCATTTGCAGCTACTAGGAGAAGTGGCTTGGAGATAATGAGCTGCCAAGAGGTGTGCTATCTGTCTTGTCCAGACAGGCCCCCGCTCACCAGCCAGAGACCCATGTGCATATATTTAGCCAGGCCTTGTCACCGAAGTGGCTGTGAAAAACAATGCAGGATCTGACTCTAGGGCTTGCTCCTTCTGGATTTGGTTACCTTATCCAATGGCTTGTGCTTAAAAAGCAAAACAAAACAAAACCTACCTGCATGGCCTGAAATCCTATTAATGAGATACTCACTTAGTAAGTTAGCAAGCAACTTGTTTTGAGCTGCACAGAGCTGAGAGTGGCTTCCATCTCATCTGTGTAACAATGAGGATGGATCAGATCCACATTTCTTACCCTATGGTCCTAATACACTCTATCTGAGAATCCTGTGGTGGCTTTGTTAATGCAGATTTCTGGGTCCTACTCTAGAGCTACGGTAATCAAATGCTAACATGAAAAGTCTGGAAGTTCTGAATTCAGCCATGTCTGCAGGCGATTCTGGTGTGGTTTAAGGACCACTGACCTCACTTAAGGGTGTTCATACTTTATGTTTATTCACAGCTGGGGGTGAACGGTCCATCCATTTTTTTCTTCTAGCCCCTTCACTGAAGTCTGCTGGCTGGAGGAAATGGGAATTTAGGGGAGGGAAAGAGGTATGTGACTCTGGGACTAGAACACACTGGGTCTTAGGACAAAGCTTGGTTTAGGGTGGAGGCTGTGGTCATAGAATGCCTGCCCCATCCCTCTCCTTTGGGATGGAACTATAACTTCGTGGGACTCAGAAGAGACTTCTTTTGTGATCTGGGACCACATTCCTAGGGCCGTCGGGGCTCTCGTGAGTAACCTCCCTCTAGACTCCCAACAACTGCCTTTCCAAGTAGACGCCTGAGGAAAAGTGGGTTCCCTTGAACATGGCAGAAGCATAGTTGGGGGGTAGTTCAAAAGTAGAGGTAAGGGGACTCCTGAAGTGCATTCCAAAGCAGATTCCCTTCTGCAGGAATGGGTTTTTCTACAGTCTCTAGAAACAGATGAGAAGAGCTCTGTCTTACCCCACAAATTCCAAGTTCCCCAGAGAGGAGGCCATTTTTTTGTGGATGGGCAGAGGGAAAACCCCAAGCTGGGTGGACAACCTGGGGATGGGCAGCTTTGAAACAGGCCTGCACTTAAGTAGAGCTGTCTGACTTTATCATCGGCATAGCGGCATTCAGCATAGCTTTGAGGCCACTGAGGAGCGAGTCTTATTTATCCTTGCGTGACTTTTTTTTTTTAACCAAAGAAAATCTCTTAGAGGTGGCATGCTCCAGAGAGCAGTCAAAAGGTAAAAGATGACATTTACAAAAATCCATTCTTTCCTCTTTTTACTTCATCGCTCTATTGACTTTTCTTGGTCAATCAAATCCTATTTACTGCTACACATCCCATTTAAGGAACTGCCAAGGCGATGAATATCCTGTTCTTTCTAAACTGTGCTTCTACCCCATCTCCCCTGTCTCCCATGTCCCCGTCCTGGAAGGCCTGGGGTCCTTGGTTGGGTTATGGTGTGGCTCAAGTTAAGGCTGTTTATACGGTGTGTTTATTCGTACTTCGGGTGAGCTAGTTCAATCCATCCATGTTCAGAAAGGTGGACTAGAGAGTCTTTATTTGGTTCCTAGCACATGGGAACCAATCACTTTGCCCCTTTCTCCTCATTTTATGTATTCTGATGAATTCCTAACCAAGACCCCAGTGTAGGCCCCTATAGATAGATTAAATGCGCCATACCTAGATCAGCCATTCTTTAAGTCATGGTCGTGTGGGTCATAAGGGTAGAGGAGAGCTACACAGAAGAGCAGTAGAGATGGGCAGAAGCCCATACTGTTGAATGCGCAATCTACTGCTTAACCTGCTGCCTTGAAAATTGGATTTGTTTCTCTTTCCTCTTTTTATTCCTTTCCTCTTGTTCACAAAGCATTTACTGGAGAGGTACTCTATGCAAGGTACTGTGCTAGACTTGAAATGTAGGAGGGAACAACAGGTCTTGGCCATGGGGAGTGTTATGGTTTTTATCTGGATGTCCCCTCAAAGCCTCATGTGCTCACAGGTGGGGCTCTTGGAAGACACTTGGACCATGGGGTGCTATAGCTAAATGTGATATTAGGAGGTGGGGCCTGGTTGGAAGAAGCTAGTCACTGGGGGTGTGACCTGGTAGGGTGTATCTCCCTCCCTGGTTCTTCCCTTTGTTCTCTGCCTCTGGACAGCCATGATGTGAGCCCCTCTTCTCCATGGCAGGACCTTCCACCAGGCCATTTCAAAGTTGGAGCCAGACAACATGGACTAAAACTTCTGAACATGGGCCAACATAAAACTCTCCTCCCTTGAGTTGTGGCTGTCAGGTATTTTGTCTCAGGGATGAGAAAAGTGACTAAGATAGAGGGCAAGAGCCTTTGTTTATTGGCTGACATCTTCTCCTATCCAGTGACAATGTGTCTCGTGATAAGTAGATGCCCTCTTCCAGCACATCTACAGCAAATTTGCTTTTGGGTGTTTCAAACTCATCTCACTTCTTCAACAGTTAACTTCTGAGTATTGGAGTGATATAAAGTAGTCCAGGCTGACTCCATAGTGTTCTTGACCTGAGCCGGTGGTCAGTTTGTCAGCTAGCTCACTGCCTAGTGGGAGTCCTACAGTGCTGAATAATTATCCAGGTTTCTCTGCCTGCCATTTATCCTCCTCCCACCCTTGCTATCATCTCTACTATCATCGCTACCATTTACTGAAGGCTTATTATAACCCAAGCACTGCATGTATCTCATTTCTTCTTCTTTGTCTCCTCTCCTTTTTTATGGTACTTGAGATTGAACCCAGGGCTTTCACACTGAGCAACATCCTCAGCCTCCTACCCACTTTTAATTTTTAATTTTGAGACAAAGTCTTGCTAAGTTACTAAGGTTTGAACTTGTGGTTCTCTTACCCCAGGCTCATTGAATAGATCAGAGGTCAATTTACTTGGTTCCTGGACACAAATATCTTCTCTTGATGGATGATTTTTCTCCAGAAGCAACATAGGAAAAGGCAGAATTGTTCAGGGAGGTTGTGTGACTAAGGCTCAGAGCCATTTCTAATGTCTCAAAAACTAAAATGTCAGGCCACTCAGGGCTTCCTGGTGACAACTGGCAGGGAGTGCATAACCCTACTGGTCCATCTGCTGTGCTTGTGGTGGAAACCTGACTCTCTTTTCATGATTCTGGAAGAAGCTTGCTGAAGACAAGGGAATGTTCTAGAAATAGGGTGGTCTTGGGATGCAAATGCTCTGTGGCTAGGTATTTTCAGGAATTTTCAACTTGTGGCATGTGGGTTGAACACAACTAGACTATAATAAAATTATTTTTAAAGGAAGTTTTGTTACCTATGTACATTCACTATATTATATATTTTATATGAGGCCTAAGACAATTCAACTTCACTCATTGCAGTTCAGGCCAGTCAGACATGTTCAACCCACGGGCCACAGGTGAGACACGCCTGCTGTACATAAACTACTGCATTTATCCATGAAGCCATTATGAGTAAGGTGGGACATCTTATTTCCATTTTGCAGTTGAGGATATAAAACCTCAGATAAGTCAAGTGACTTGGCCTAAAGTCCAACGGCAGGTAAATGTCTGTATCAGAGTTGAAACCCTTTCACTAAACCCTGCTTGGTGCTAGGAGTGGTCCTCCAGGAGAACACTTGGCACTTCCCACAGGAAGGGTTTTAGATCTTGGTGGACATGGGCTTGGTGAACTCTGTTTCTACTTCTATGCAGGGAATGCTACTGTGTTGCTTTGCCTTCTTGGCCAGCTGGAGCCCTCACAGCAACTATTTCTAGACCATGATATCAGTGCCTTCCCTTACACCCAGGCCACATGCCTCCTGTTTCCCTCGCCTGGGCCTCTGTCTGTCTAGAAAGGTGCACAATATTGCAAGATGCTCGTGCCCAGGCACTGATATGCCCAGATGCCCACCAGCTGTGGACAGCTGCTGACCTGTACCCACTTGTAGACTTACTGCTGTGTGGACATGTGACTGCCCTAAGACTGCCCTGGAAGAGCGGGTGAGTTAATAGAGCTGACTCATGAGATACAGCACATGGGAAACATTTGAGTGATAAATTCTCTACTTATCATCCTGACTGGCTCTTCCGAGATGTATGTGATGCTTCCACGTAGTCTCCCTCAACAGGTCGGGTACACCTAGATTTTATATTCTGGCAGACGGCGGTCAGGGCAGCAGCCTGTCTCAGCCTTCTCCAAACCTGACTTCCCATGCTTTCCATGTAGTGACACCTTGTCCTTACTTACCCTCCTTTCATTCTGCACTTTCCTTCTCTCCTCAGTCTTAGTTCCCTTGGATTACCATTCCTGCTCTAATGAAGTCAGGCAAGCAAGTTTTCCCAGGGTTCCATTTTCTAGATAACACAGGATAAGTTGATAATAATAATAATTCCTTCCATTTATTGAGGGTTTCCCATGTAAGTTGCACCATCTCATTGAACACTCACATTATGTCTACAGAGTGGGTGTTATTCTCATCCCCGTGTTAAAGACTAGGAAATGTGGGCTCAGAGGAGTTAAGGAATATGCTCGCAGCTGCACAGCTAGAAAGTGGCAAAAGGAGGACTTAACCTAGCTCTTCTTGAACTCTAAGCCACCCTTGAATAAAGTTGTCTTTAAGCTTGAGAAATACCAAAGAAACCCAAGTTTTGCAAGAAGCCACCTGCAAGAGACTCCTAAGGATCCCCAGGAGTCCCAGAGACCCTCAGGGGACAGCCCTGGTATACTCACGTTGTAAACGCTGGGTTGTACTTTGCACCTCGGTAGTAAGAGTACAGGTTGAACATCCCAATCATGAAGGCCACAAATACCATGATGAAAATGACCATGAACTTGAAGATATCTTTCACGGTTCTCCCCAGCGAGATCTGCAGGGGCCCAAAACTCTCATTGGCTGGCAGGATGTATGCAATGCGAGAGAAGCTCAGCACGACTGCTATCGCATACAGCCCTTCCGATATGATCTGAGGGTCTGAAGGCCACCACTTGTCCCTGGCTAAAAGAAAACAATCCGGGTTACTCACGGGGGAGGGGGCAGGAGCTGCCGTGGAAGAGAAACCAGTTAGGCATCGTGGGCTCCAACCGCATGACTCGCCATTTCTGCCTTGCCCTTAGATTAATCCCAATACACAGAAGGTGGCACCTCTTTGAATGTGCTGTTCCACCTTCCAGGAACACCCTTCCTCATTTTATTTCTAGTCATCCTTCAAGGAAGGCTTCTGTGACTACCACAGGCTGGGTGGGCTCCCCATTCCCTAGTATGCTCCCAGGGTAGCCTATATGCATCCCTGTCATTGCACTTGCCACACTGCTCGCTATTGTGCCCCTTAAAAGTGTTTAAACTCCACATACAGGATCTTTCCCGCTTACTGGAGAAGCAGCAAAGGGAGGTGGTAGGGATGAGCACAGGTTTGGAATCAGTCAAGCTCACACGGGAACAAGAAACCCAGAGGATCTCGCTTGAGGAAATACTTTTGGGTTTTGTTCCTCAGGTAACATGTTCTGGGAAATTTGCCCTCTGATTTAGCTAAGGCCCCCAAAATGGTGACCAGTCAGGCAGGTTTGCCACGATAGCTCTGTTCCAGGAGGGTAAGAATCCCGGGACCAGTCCCTAGCTGCCACCCTGTGCCAGCAGAGTAAATCTGCAAAGTGCTCCTTTTGCAGCTTCAGTGGTACAAGGTACAGCATCTACCACTAATAAGCTGCCTGCTATATTTTAGGACACTCGGAGATTCTCAGTGAGGGTAACACCTCTTTCCTAGGAAAAGTGTGGGGCTGTCTGGTTGTCACAATGACTGAGTAGGAGTATTACTGGGATGCTTAATGTTTTGCAGTGCTTCAGACAGTCCCACACCATGAAAATCACCCTGCTGAAAAAGCCAATAGCGTCCCTGTTGAGAAATGCTAAGTGAGACTTAAATTGAGAAACACTGAGAAACCTAAATTAGCCCTTACACTTACATTAGCTGTGATTTTCACAACAACCCTGTAGAGTAGATATTATTATTGGCTTTCTAAAGATTGGATTTGGGGTATGGGGTCCTTTTCAGAGCCCAGTAAGTGCAGCTAGAAGGATATTACATAGCAATTCTTGGAACCCAAGGGTGATGGAAGAGGAAGAATTTTATTCTTTATTTTTCAAAGATAGACTCTATTAAATAATTAAAATAATAGAGAGCAGCAAGGAAACTTTAGTAAGGGAAGGTAGGCCACAAAATTTCATTTAGCACATTCTAAATTATATCTGGAAATACAGTGATATTACAGAGTCTGTGTTCTCATCAAGATCATAACTCAAAAGTCCATGAAAGACAAGAACAAATTATGTATTTCCCACTATATCTGTCACCCTCTATTGATAAATAACACATCTGAATCCCATGAAATAGGATGTGTGTCTTCTATTAAACACAAACCAAAAAGAACTTCTTTTATCTTCCACCTATAATTTACAATCTTCAACTCCAGCTATAATAAGAGACGTCACTCATATTATCTATTAAGATAGATTTTGCTGTTGTCAAATCCTAGTGACTAGGTCAGGACTTTTAGTGAAAAATATTTTGTTTGGATGAGGTGGTAGGACTTGTGATGGGTACAAAACAAAAAGCACTGTGGTGATTCAGACAAGTGAACTTCATCCTGGATCTGAGAAAAATTGTTTTATCACAAACTGAAAAATCTAGGTCTGTTTATACAGTGCTGCAGAAGTTTGAGAGAACAGATGTCTATCTGGCCACAAGAGGGCTCTCTGCCCCTGCTTCTGGGGCACAAGTGAGAACTAGGAGAGATCAGATTTCCAAGGACACAGGGTGAACCACAAAGGCAAGCACAATTTTGTGTTATGCTTTGAGTTGGGTAAGACTTAATACAATTCCTAAGAGAATGGAGGTCACAAACAGACAATATGCAGACTGAATCATGACATTAAGAAAAGTATCTCTCATCTTTCCTTTATGAATCTTGAGCAATAACAGAGGGGGAAACATAAAAACTCATTTTGCTTTAAGAAAGTCTGAATTTGCTTTAAGAAAAAAAGTGCTTTAAGAAAGGGGAGTAGATGATTTCTACCACAAGGTCCTCCATTTCTTAATACGTTTTCTTACCACATTTACACATAATACAATCTACAATAAAAGTGAGTAGCAACTCAAGTTTTACACAGTCAATTCTTTGCAGCTCATTGCTATACCTGACCACAAAGATTCTGTGGTCACGAGAATCATCTAGTTTCATCTAACAGCAAAATGGAGCAACTGCCATTAATAAATGCTTACAAAATGTCCAGGTACTTTTTACTCGTGACAACAAATAACTGCTGTTTTTTTCAGCCTCTCATACATCTTTCTCCACCCCCTCCCTACCTTGCCATCCTTTGTATTGAGCTGCACGCCTGCCCAGCCCCCCCTTTAAAAAAAAAAAAAACAACTTTTATTTTTTGAGACAGGGTCTTGCTAAGTCTCTAAATTGCCCAGACTAGGCTTAAATTTATCATTGTCTGGCCTCACCCTCTCAGAGTGCTTCTGGATCACAGATATATATACCACCATGTCTGGCTCATCTTTCTCTTTCACTACAGAAAACACGGTGTTGAGCAAGAAAATGACCCAAGAGGTAGTACTGATAATTTCTGTTACCTTTTAGTGAGCATTTAATATTTTCAGTACATAGTGTCAAATTCTTCACATGCACTATTATATGTCATCTTCAAAACAAACTTTTTGACATAAGTATTATCTGTTTTGCATATATGAAAATAGACTTAGAAAAGTTAAGTAAACAATGTCTCAGAGTAAACTACAGAACTAGAATTTGAATTTAGGTCTCTCTAATTCCAAAGCCTGGGGATATAACTGCCAGGTCATTTGGCATGATTTGCAATTAATCTCAGGCTAGGATTCTCTGCTATATAAGGCAATCTTGTATTTGTGGTAATATTATAAGCCCTGCCAAGAAAACCTGTTTCTTCATCTATAAAATGGAACCAAGCAAAGTAGACCAATTTTGCAGGGCTACTGCAAAGACTGGAGTTTACGTATGTAAAATGTCTACACAATTCCTGGCTCATAGTAAACTCTCAATAAATGGATGCTATATTATTCCTAAAAAATCTCAGTTTACTAACTCAAACTATACTTACGGTTTAAAAAGAATTAAGTTATTTTGCAAGAACCTATCTTGCCATAAGAAAAGAATTTGTAAACTGGAAAAATAGGACTATGTATAAAATAGAGGGATGCGATATGGAAGGAAAATTCCTTAGCATATACATTCCTTTTAGTGCTGGATTAACATCGAGAAAAAAATTCTTTATAATCCCCTCAAAAGACTATACACTGTCCCAAAAATCTTTCCAAAACAAACTACTACAAAAAATACTTCCTAATAGCAAAAAAAAAAAAAAAAATTCTAAGTCACTAATTAATTCCATGTTGAGATGACCAAAGTTGGCCACATTACAAATCACAGACTGTGATACTAGCCTAAGCAAAGGTTCAAGCCGAGGTCTCAGAAGCGGCTCGGACTGAACACAGCCGCGAGCTGCCCCATCCGACTCACCGTAGGTGAAGTATGCCACTTCCGGCGGAAGCGAAACGTTGTGCAGCGTGTCGTCCTGCACGTACTGATCCACGTACAGCTGGGCCTCACTGGCTTTCAGGAAGGCCATGAACCGCGCAGTGAAGGAGGCCACGAAGATGGAGAGCATGCCAAAATCCAGGAGGTTCCACAGGTGGAGCACGTACTCCCGCGGCCCCTCCTCCCAGATTTCTTTGCATTCAGACCAGATCATTCCTGTGTGAGAGAGAGAAAGCCAAGCCCATTTTTCCCTTCCGTTTGCGTTTGTGACCACGTGACGATTGAGACGGGAGCAGAGCACAAACGAAAATTTTAGTTCTTGGAAGCTGAGAATGTTGATGTACAGAGTTAGACCGAAACGTGTCTAAAAAGACAGATTTAGACTCACAATAGCCTCAGACTCTGCGAAGACAATTCACTTGTCTCTTGGTAAAGACAGACCATTTCCGGAAGCCAGGAGAGAGTTTTCATCCATTGATAGACTCTTGGAGACAAGGTAGGAGAAATATGGTTGCTGACTCTTATATACTTGAAGAATTGGACGTTTTAAGAAATCGTTCAGTTGTAAAATAAATATAGGGAAATTGAGGTCCAGGAATTTCTGAAGTCTGACATGACCTAGAACCCAGTTTTCTTAACTTACAGGTTAGAATGCTTTTGATGTGTGTTTCTATGACAGT
The DNA here is from genome assembly GCA_004026905.1 of Hystrix cristata. NCBI lineage: Eukaryota > Metazoa > Chordata > Mammalia > Rodentia > Hystricidae > Hystrix > Hystrix cristata. Next base: position 183,825 of record PVJO010000407.1, on the reverse strand, counting down.
GTCAGTGAGCTTCAGTTTGGGGTTATTATATTTTTTTCCTTTCTATAATTTATTGAATTTTTTATTTTCTTTTCCTTTTTGAGACAAGGTTTTACTATGTAGCCCAGGCTGGCCATGAACTCCCAGAATCCTCCTGCTTCAGTCTCCCCCGTGCTGGGATTATGTGCCACCACGCCCCACCTAATTTATTAAATTTTAAAGACATTCCTTCCTTGTTACTTAGTAAGCAAGAGGTATTCGAATAAAACGTTGCTAATTCCCCACCCTTCTTGCAAGCACACTCTCTGAAGTGACCTGGGCTTACTTTTATGCCTGTCCTTCTAAACCTGCACTGTCTAGTGATGCAGCTGCCTTGTAAATATTTCATAGGTGAATATCCTCCAATTTAAGAGCTTCAAAGCTGAATTCCTACCATTCAGAGAGAATGTAAATAGTGAATGTTCTGCCAGTGTCTAAAATAGTAGGTAGCCCAAGCTGGCCTGGTAGTGTCTCCCACCCTTACTGTCCCTTCTGGGGCCCCCTACCCATGTTGCCCAGTACTCCTCTTGCAGCTCTGACTCTGTGGCTCTCAGGATCACCGCAGTTCTGCAGAACCTCTTTTGGTAGACTCTTACATCCATCTCTCCCTTTCACTTTTTCCTGTGTCATAAAGTACAGGTCGTGTCTTCAGACAACTGCAGTGTATTCCTCATAATCCCAAGATAGAGTTCATACTCCAAACTGGAGTGTTAAACGTTCCCGTGACCATCTACTGTGTGTTAAAGTAGAGTGACCATAGTAGAGTGACCGTCTACTGTGTCCATAGATCCTGTAGAAACCATAGTCCCTCAGCAGCAGTTCCACACTCCAACCATTTGCTTGTGTACCTTTCTTCTTTTTCACTAGACCTGAAACCCAAGCACACTGACAGATGCCCACAGTAGGCATCTATAATACAGTGGGCTTTGAGGGTCCAGCTGCTGAAAAAACCCGGAGTCAAAGATAATGCTGGGAGCAGACAATGATGGGGTCTCTCCCCTGGGCAGAGCATGGCCGACTTTGTCACAGGCTGCCTCAGAGTACAGAAGCTGACTACCTCCGCTCTTCTGGGGCTCTTTCCATGAACTGTTTTAATCAGAATTTCCCCTTTTCAAAGTGGCCGTCAAATAAAAGGAGCTGGAATGTTTTTCTAAGATAGAGGATAATTTAAGAACATGTGTTTAGAGAAGAGTCATGGCTTTGTCTTCTTTAGTTCAAATTAGAGTACCTATAATAGGAAAGATAAAAACCTTTCTTCTCTCCTCTTTCCTTGACAAAGCTACATCTGAAGCATACCCTACCAAAATTTGTGTGATAATTCATTGGAGTCATAATTTTCTAAACACTGAAATACACTTTCATCTTAAAACAGGCATTTTAACAGTGTTTCTAGAAAAAGCATTACAGGCTGCAAAAATATGTTTGTGAAAAAAATGTTTGTTGAATTTCTCTTCCCTCAAATTAAAATTCCTAATGTCTTAGTGGAACTGCTTTTAGCTGAGCATTAAGAGGATTACAGGCTTTTCACTTATGGTGATTGACTTTAATTCAAGAAACTCTAGGTTCAAGTTCCAGGTTGACCATTCTTGGCAGTATGACTTTGGATAAGTCCCTCAATTTGCTGTGGATCCCAGATTTTGTTTACAAAATGAATAAAAAGAGCCCTATGAATCTGATATGCAAATTATTTACAGAAGACTGACTTTTTTGATGGGTACAGTAGCATCTTATTGGGCATTACAAATTACTTCCTTCATGGTCAAATGCCTGCATCAGTCTTCCTAGATTTAAATATTAACTCACCCAGGCTAATTTAAATTATTGCAAGGCCATGAGTAAAAGTAACAGGGACCCAAGGGTTTGAGCAGCAGGAATGCTTAATAGAAAAAGAAATGTGTGAAATTAAGTAGTTCGGTGAATGAAATTCGGTCCCTTGCTTCCAAGGTGCTAAGGGCAGTTTAGGATTTTATATGGGAGCCAAGTCCCTGATCTTTTTTACCTTCAGCATGTCAATCAGAGACTTGTTTAGAGCCCTGGGGCTCAAGGGCTAAGGATGCTGGGCACTGGAGCCTCCTTTAGGCAAAGTTCTCTGTACTCAGGGATGCCTAGAGCTCAGAGAACAAGGTCACCAATAATTAAGAACAGTGCTGGCAGAGGAGCAGGCTGGGACGCACCAGGAAGCCAAAGGGAAAAGGAGTATGGTGTTGTAGGCAGCTTCTGAATAATGGTCTGCAGGCTGTGGAGATGGAGCCTGACAGCTGAAAAGGCCTTCCTGCACTCCCATCCTGGCCTTCAGAGTGTGTTCGGAAGGATTATCTCTTCAGAATCCTGTGAATATGCGCATTTAAGGAATGTGCATATTCCTTAAATGGTCATTGGCCCTAGGGGTTCCTCTACTCCATCCCAGAGCCCTGTGTCTGCCTCTCTGTTCCCTCAGGGCAGCCTCTCACCTTTGGTCTAGGACAGAGTGTTCTGTGAATTCACTGGAGGGACAGTTTGCCTAGGTGCTCTCTACCCACCAGCCTTAACATCCAAACACTATTTCAATGGCAGGTCTTTTACAAAAATCTGGATTTCATACTTTCAGGGTTCACTTATTTTCTGGGCAAGATGATGATATTAATAGTTGCAAAAATTTCCCAAGAAAGCTCCTTCTCTTCCTTCTCTTTTCTAATTATAGCAATTAACAATTTTGAGTACTTCTGGTGCCAGTCCTTGTGCTAAGCATTTTACAGACAGTGAATCTTCATAATAGTCTGTTAGCTAGTATAGTTATCCCCACTTTCCAGAGGCAAAATCCTCATATACAAAGGTGGCAAAGCCACATAAGTGGTCCAGGCTCTTTGCTGTCCACTGCACTATCTCCACTGTACACTCCACTAGGCACAGGCTTACCCTTATTGGTCAGCAGCTCACCTACTGATCAGATATTATTCAGGTCTTCCTCTACTAGACACCATTCTGGGGATACAAAATAATGATGGCCATTTCCTAGCAAGCTGGACACAGATGTATCCTTAAAAAATGGTGCTCCATGGTGACAGATGTTACAATAAGAAATGTGCAGGGGACTGTCTTGAGGTTTAGAGGGTCAGCATTATAGTCATGGTATCCAACAGAGCCTGGCACATTGTGTATCTTTTAACTCAAAGCGGGGTGAGTTTATGGAGGAGGTGAGCCTTGGGGTGAGGAACTACCGTTAGCTAGGTGAAGGGGGTCTGCAGCTGGCAAAGTGTTCCAGGTGGTGGCCCTCGAAGTGAGAGAGAGCAGGCCTTTTTAAGAAGCTGTAAAGTGCTCAGTAAGGGTTAAGGATCAGGAAGTAGCCACAGGGGAGGCTAGTGAAAGGCTCTTCTTTAGGCCACTCAGAGGAGACTGGAGTGCTCACTGCACACCTGGGATGCCTCTATGTGTGATAAGCAAGACCGCAGATAGTCGGGCTTACTGGAAGAAACATAACCTAGTTGTTTGTGATAGTCTGTTTGGAAATCCTAAGTGAAGATGCCACTAAAAGAATGAATTAGGTAAGAACCCAGCCCAGATGATTTTACATTTTCATTCCTGCCAAATCAGAGTTTATAATTCTAGGTAGATTGGGGTAAGGAAGCAGTTGGACTCTCATATTTTACAGATGTAAAAACCGATAGCCAGAGAGGAAAGGCCACCAAAAAGTAATTACACAATATGGATTGGATTTGCTGACACCTAGTTGAAAGTGCTTTCTTTCATCCTTCCAGCATTTAAATGTATTTTGCTACTGTACTGGTCATTTGCATGTAATTCTGTCAATTGAGTTTTCAATATTGGGGCATCTGTTTTAAGAAAACACTTGTAAGTTTTCTATGAGACTGGTACAGAGAGTCTTCTGTGAAATGATTCTGTTCCTAGATGGGGGAATCGTAAGCATTAGGAGAGGCTCCCTGGCCTCCAAACCTCTGATCAATTTCTGGTAAATACTAAAGTTAGTCCTCTGATGAGTGTCTCTAGAGACGTATTCTCCAGCTGAAAATCTTGCAAACTTTTCACCTACCCCAGAAAGGAATGGTCTCTGGTTGACCTGGTATACTCCAAAGTCATACATCTGCCAGGTTTCCAGAATATATGTGCCTACCAGCAAATTTGTCCTTCCTTCTCTCAGTCATGCTTCCAACTTGTCTTCCTTGATGTTATGTCCTGGATTTTCTTCTGCTTTTCTGGCTGTGTCTTCTTAGTCTCCTTTTATCTTCAGCCTCTGCCCATGCTTTATATAACCTGAGTTGACAACCTAGAATTTTCTCAAAATTCTGCTGAAGATCAGGTAAAGTATTTGGAGTGAAGGAAGTATATGTTTCTTGCTGGATTTAACTGTCTTATAAAACCATATAGAAGAAGAGGAATAATGTACAAGCCCACTAGGAGGAGGGGATTGGGAAAGTAAGTTAGAGTATTATCTCACCATGTTGTCATTGAAGGAAGTCACTGGGAAAACTAGATGGTCACATGGAGAGAGAGCTACAGTTAAACAGAAGATAAGTTAGCTACATGTGTATGTGACTTCAGAGATACTAATATTAATTGAGACAGGCAGGAAATGAAGTAGATATATAGTCTTGTCAGAGGTGTTAATTATTATGAAGAAAAACAGACAAGGGAGAACAGGAGGAAGTGAGAGTGGGGGAACTTGAATTTTAAATAGGCTGGTTGAAAAAGCCCTCATTTGAAAAGGAAACTTGAGTGAAGACCAGAGGGTGTAAGGGAGTGAGTCATGTAATTCCCCACAGGAGGAACTCTGCAGGCTGAGAGGACAGCCTGAACGAGGCAGAAGCAGAGGTAGGCAAGTCCATTGGGCCCGAACCAGCACGTGAGGTGGAAAGTGGTGAGAGAGGAATCATGGGGCCCGAGTGGACAGCTGAGGACATCATAGGGCATTATAATGGCACTGGCTGTCATTCTGAGGGAGGTGGGAAGGTACTGGAGTGGTTTCAGGCAGAGTGGTAAGACATGCTTACATTTTAAGTGGATCACTCTAACTCCTTTGTTGAGAACAGACTGAAGCATGGGACTGAGACGGACAGAAGCAGGGAGACCTGGACAAGTCCATTTATCTCTCTGTGACCAAAACCTCTGTTCTTAAAAGGAATGAGTTGGATTTGTTAGGGTTCTAAGGTGCTCTCCAGCTCCAGAGCTACTTCTGGTAAAGAGGGTGTAACAGTTTAAGTCTTTTAAAAATCAGTCTGTCCAAAGTGCTACAGTTATGAGTATTACGTGTTGTGGGAGAAGAGATATGTACAACTATTTCTTGTTGCTTCAAGGACTTCCTGGCAGTGCCTAGGAGCAGAATTCCAAGATGCCTTCAACAGGGATCTCATGCTACTTCATGATCGTTCACATCTGAACTGAGTGGATTAAATACTAGCTCTTGGGATGCACCAGCACAAACAACCTTCTATATGAACATAATACTCAAATCTTTCTCTTTAAGGTTATTGTTATTTTTGTAATAATTAAAGAGCTCTAGAAAATATTTGGAACATGACAGTACTATTCTTATTTTATAGCTCTTTCTCTAGTACCTGGCACAGTGCCTGATAAATAATATAATGTTCACTAACTAGAACATATTTACTAAGAAAAATTGATAGTATCGGAGGACTGTATTTATTTAATATAGGCACATTCATTTCTTTGCTGTTTCTTGGACATATTCAGCTCATTCTGGATTGTAGATTCTAATACATACTGTTCTTTCTGCCGAGAATGCTTTTCACCTTTAAAGAGTAGGGGAATTCGAGTGCATGTTCTTACCTCCTCAACTACTCTGATAAGGTAAAATTTGAACAGAGGCCCAAAGGAAGAGAGGAAGCAGGTCATACAAATACTCGTTCAGCTTACCTCTCTTAATTGAAAAGCTATCGTTACTGACTAGATATATGAAGATATTAAAAAATTATTAATTTGCTTTTAGCTTTGATAATGGTGTTTTGGTTTTGTTTTAGAAAAAGTGTCCTCATTTCTGTACCAGTGATGATGGAGTAACAAACATGAAGAAAAAAACCAAAACTATTTTCAGTCATTGGAAACAGCGCACAACATTGCAATCCCTAAGTAAAAGGAATTACATAAGCTAAATCATATGCTGATGTTAGCTGTCTTCCTGGAGCCACATTCCAATTTGTTACCAAAGGGAGGGAGCCCCGAAACAGCAGGCAGTTTCACTGAGTTGAAGAGGCAAGAGATTGGAATTCAGGAAAGCAGAGGTGCTTAGATATTACATGCAGAGCTCCAGAGAGAAGACTACTGTGTAAACACAGGCAAACAAACCGAAGAACAAAAATCTCCAAAATGAAGATTCCAGAGATTTAAATAGGAGTCCATTTGAATGCTTGGTGAATACTAAGTAATGAATACATAGAATGGAATTCCACAAACAACAGCCCAAGAGGTGTAAGGTGAACAATTCAAGAGCTCCCCAGAGTGAGGAGATACTTGCCCAATCAGGCCTTGTTGACTACTCAGGGCATTCAGTAGAGACCCCAAAAATGAGCATCCATAGTACAAATATAAACAATTGTTATATTCTTATCTTCTCTAGATCCACTGTAAGCAAGTTTGTAAATGAATGAAAGTGATCTGCAAGTAATTTAGCAGCTTATCAGAATAAAGCCAAGCACTCTTTAAAGAAAGACAGCTGCTATGGTTTGAACATGTTTTATCCCCACCAAAACTCACGTTAGAGCTTGGTCCCCAGTGTGCCAGTGCTGGGAGGTAGGGTTGGGGAATGGAGCCCTGATGAATGGATTCACGGTTTTCCCATTAGAATGATTTCTTGCTCTTGTGACTGGATTAGGTATGCGAGAGCAGGTGTTTATAAATTGAGCCCACTCTATTGTAGACAGCTAAGTTAGATAGAAATTAATATGCAGTCAGAGAGGGATCGGGCCCTTGAAGAAGTCAGCACAGAAGATGAGACACACAAAGATTGTGGCTGGAGGTGAATCTGAAGAGAGCCAGGCCTCAGGATGAAGATGGATAGAGTGCTTGCCTTGCAAGCACAAGGACCTGAGTTCAATCTCCACCACACACACACACACACACAAAAAAAAGTGGAAGATGGAATAGCCAGACCTGCAAGCCTCCTTAGAGATAAATAGCAACTTGAGATTCTACCATAATTGGCACTACCTGGTCCAGTGAACCCAGATATGCATCAGAAACATAGGTAGGTGACCAGAACATCTGGATCCATCCCTTTCCAAGAATGCCTTTGTTCTTTCCAAATAACCTTATTATGTGACTCGTTTCCCTTTTGAGTCAGTATTATGTGGTTAAGCAGCTATACCTGTAATCCTATAGGTTGACTGTAGTTTGACCTATGCTGTACCCACGTTGCGATTTTGCTGTGTAAAGTAACCATGACAAAGAGCCTCAGTGGCCACCCATTCAGGACCACTCTTGGAAATGCGGGAGCTATTCTTCTCCTTATTTCCAGTAAAGCTCTTCTAACTTCTTTCTTTGGTTCTTGACTTCATTCCTTGATGTTCTGAGACCATGAACTCGTAACATCTGACATCTAACAGATTGGGAGTTATTTTTCCCATAATAACTCCTAGTATTTTCTGTCTGTCATTTGCACCTGCTTGCTCCTCCACTTCCTGTTGTGAATTGACCCAGCACAAATCTCTCATCAGATGCAGCTGATCTAACTTGGATTTCATAGCCACCAGAACTATAGGCCAAAATAAACCTCTTTTCTTTGTAAGTTACCCAGTCTAAGGTTTTCTCGTATTGCAACAGAAATGGATTAAGGCCAAAAAGTCCAGATACTCAACAACGTAATATGCAAAATGACCATCATTTGGTCAAAAACTGCCGACTGTTCCAAGTACAGGAAAAAGACTAGTCAGTAGAAATTTCCCAGAAAGGACAGGGATTATGGAATTAGGAGTCAAATTTTAAAATACTTACCATAAATATATACAATATGTGATGAAGAAGTAAATAAGAGATGTAAAAGAGAAGTAAAAAGAATTGCAGGTTAAATAAATGTATCTGAAATAAGCATTTAATGGTTGGGATTAAAAATAACAGATACTGTAAAATATCAGTAAATATGAAGCACAGAGAAAAAAGATTGAAAAAGGGACAGTGAGACTTTATCTTTTAGTGATACGCACACGTTTTTACAGGGGAAATTTTGTGATATCTAGGTTTTGCTTCAAAATAATAGAGGGGTAAGGAGAAGGGAAGTGGGAGAAGCATAGATGAAAATAAGATGAGCCATGAATTGCTATTTATTGAAGAAGACAGGTAGGTCCTTGGGGTTAATTATGCTCTTCTTTTGATGTTTTACATTTTATTAAAATTATTTGTAATAAGATCTTTGAAAATAATTTTTTATAAGAAAACATGATCTTTTTTCCCTATTGGGAAAGAGGTCAAGGTGAGTCAGTCTTTCCTTCTATAACACTTCTGAGAGTCTTGAGCACTTAGCTCTGCCTCTATGGACAGAGGTTGGGACCTATATAAGTTGGGGCCCCAGTAGCTGCAGATACATCCTCTTATTAGAAGAATGCAGTGATACACAGGAAGAGCAATATGGGGCCTCTGGAGGAAGTCTTGGTTCAGGAAGAACCATTAGCATATGGTAACTAGACAGTTTAAAGTAAAGAATGTTGCATTCACCAGAATCTTCTCCCTGGGATACAGGTGGGATGATGGAGTAGGTGGTGTAAACACCTTAAAATTAAAATTTTTAAAAATTTTATTAGTACGTTTGCAATTTATGCAGTTTACTATCATCTTGGGGAGTGGTTATATGTACATATCACAACTTGTTTCTTTTTCAGTTCCCTTCTCCTTCCCCCACCCTCCTTCCTTCCTCCTCCAGCTCCCCTATCCCATTTTTCACTCTTGTTGATGTTATTAATCTTCGTTCATGTTATAGCATATAATGTTTACATTAATTGAGGTTATTAGGTTCTTGCACATGGCATATGTTTATTCTACTTATTTCCCTTTTCCCTTCTCACCCCTTGTGTTTTTTCCCTTGGACGACTTCTCTGTTGCAAGAGATCTGTCCCCTTGTCCCTTTCTATCCATCCTTTATCATTTTATTTGTACTTTGCCTCACTCAAATGAGAGATACCATATGGTATTTAAACTTATGTGTCTGGTATATAGACTGCTTGCAGGATTTAGCTACTATTACTTGTGCTGCTATAAATATTGGTATGCATGTATAGCTGTAGTAAGATAACTTAAGCTCTTTGGAGAAGATACACCTAGTAGGGTGATAGCTGGGTCTTTTGGAATTTCTAATTTCAGTTATTTGAGAAATGTCCATACTTCAGGTGAAGAATGTAGATAGGAAGCTGAGGTGAGGGAGAGAACCTAGATATCTATGAAATCAGAACCAATGAAAGAACAAATACAGAAAAGTAACACCCTAATAAATACAGGAAACCATAAAAGAGCATACCGTGACCCCACATTACTAAATCAAGAAACAAACAAAAATTTAAAGCTATAAAATGTCCAGTGGGAACAGAGATTAAATATTCCAATGAGGCACTGCACGTGTGATTCCCAGGTAGCTTCTTTGCCAGGGAGTTTGAATGCTTACACCCTAAAAATTCCTCTGATCCCTCCAACACGATACTGAAGCTGACTCAGACTCAGGACTTCTTTCTTCCAGGGTGCAGGATTTCTTGTAGTCTGATCCAGTTTGAGTTCTTGGGTTAGAAACTCTTGCTGTTGCTCTCCCTGGGTGTGATGGTGGATTCAGCAGGTAGGCTCACTGGTACAACATTGTCCACTGAGTCAGGATTATTCCTGCGCAATCAAATCAACTACAGCAGTAACAGCCTAATCTGTTACAGTGGTATGTATCAGGTCTGCTTTGGGATTCCTCTTAGCCTAGTGAAGAAACCCACGATTGTAGTGTAAGTATCTTAACAACCCAAGTCTTGACCCACAGTTAATGTGCTCTAAGTGCAATGGCTTTTTCTCCTCTAATGGTGAAAAGCAGCATTCAGCAGTAATTTTATAGAATCAGTTATATAAAGCCTGGGGTGTTGGGGACCAGGTAATAACAGAGGCAGAAAGGGAAGAGAAAAAAGAGAAAAAAAAATTTTTTTTTCTGAGTCTTCTACTGTATGGTATGGGAAGGAGCAAGTAGGAGAGGGGCAAAAGATCCTAATGGTGGTAGGAGTATGTTATATATTTAGAAGGAGGTAATGGGGAAAACTGGGTGCAAAATTGGTAGTGAGAAATTGGGATTGGAAAAGGTTCTGTGACTGATAAATATTAGAGAAAAAGGGAGACAAATAAAAAAGGTGAGAGGAAAGAAAAAAATTGCGAATGAGTAAGATACAGAGAAAGAAGTCAGGTGAAGAGATACTGATAAAAGTAGAGGGATATAAAGGGACCAAGGAGAAATTCCTTACCCTGTAGAAACTATATTGGGAGAAAAAAGGGAAGAGGAAGAGATGCACAAATATGCATATATGCTCATAAAAGAAAAAAGAGTAAGCTAATGGAATAAACGTGTGGGGAGAAGTGTACAGAAGGAGGAAAACAGCAAAGAATAAGAAAATTTTAAAAAGTAAAAATAATAATGCAATCAAATAAAAAATAATAGAAAAAAGTTTTATATTGTTTTGTACACGTGGCTCTTTTCCTCAACTTAGGGTTAAGGAGCAGAGCTCAAGCAGGATGCGTCTCTGTTCCCACTGGAAGTCTAAGGTGCCAGTCTGACCTGAGGTTGGCTCTGGGTGTAGAGATCTGCTTACAGTGAGAAATCAGTGCCAGTGTGAGCTTTCAGTCCTGTGTAATTTAGGGGGAACCTGGTCTCTGACTGGTCTGTGTTCACCAGCCCCTGTCTCAGTGGGACTCTTCCCAGTCTGATCTCCAATTGCTGTCAGTCTCCTGTGATTGTCTTTCCTTTATCCACTTTGGGAACTTGGCAGTGTGAAGCAGCCAAGGGGCTGCTATGGGTCCCAGGTTCAAACAGTCACCCCTTCCCTACAATACTGTCCCCACCAACTCTTGCACTGTGGTTGTAGCTGTAGGCACTTATACTGAGGCAACTCACCAACTGTTGATTGTGGAAGGCTACTCTGGAAGCAGGGTCCTGCATTTTCCTTGCTGGTTCCAACTGCAGGTGATTCTTTTAGTCCCAGTGCAGGTCTCTGTAAGCACTTTGCTTTCCCTCTGGTGGCCAGCCAGCCACTGTTGGCAGCCCTGAGAGGTCTCTCCTCTGTAGTGTGTTCTATTTCTTCTGTATTATGTAATCCTATTTTCTTCTCTTCTGTCAGTTCCCTCTCATGAGGGAACTGCTTCCTGGGTAACCTCCACTCACTTTGGTTCCTCTCTAAACTATTGTTTTTCAGACTGTAGACACTTTGTCCTGGAGAAGCTGTGTTGCTGGCACTCACTGCTCTGCCATTTTTCAGATTTTTCAGCACTTTAAATTTTTATCCATAAACCCACCATGTGATTTTTTTTTTAAAGTGTCTAATTCTAAAGTACTTAATTTAGTTAAACCATGGGTGATATTCAAGGGAGAGTTGAGATAGATTCTGAACTGTGAAAGTTAGGCCACTAAACTGACTCATAACGAACTTCAATGTCCCTTCCCAACTTTAATGCCAGTGACTTCACTAAATAAGCCTTTGGCTGCAGGCTTGCTCTCATTAAAAGTTCTGGGCAGCCCAGTGTACTATCCTGACTCTCCCATTTGGATCAAACCATTCTCCTCTTCTCCTTCTGACTATTAAGAGATCCAGCTTAAGGATCATTTTCCCATTTGTTCTTAGCTAGGTCATCCATAGGATGCTCTATAGTAGTTCAACTCTTTTAGCTCTATTAAATTGTATATCAGTTCACATAGACCATGTATTATGTTATCATTTCAAGTGTTTGTTCTTCTGTGATTTGGTTGTTTGATGGTGTATATACTTTGGTGCTGTATATCTTTTGAAGGAATATTTGTGCATGTAAACATAATGAAATTACACAAATATTGAATTTTGTCAGGAAAGCAAAATCTGGGGTGAATACCATTAAGCCATTTTAATTAGTTGACCAAATCTGTATATTGTGGACATTTTTTTCAGATTTTTTTTAATCTTTTGTTTTAAAAACAACTCTATCAAACTCAAAACTTTTTGATGAAAATCTAACAATTTATTGAGACTTGTTTATTGAAGTTTTGCTTATATATGCAGTATTACTGATTATAGCTTTGGCAATTTGTTTTTTCTACCAAGACTTATTTTTTTCCCCAATTTTGCAGTTTTCAGTGTTAGAGAAAAAAATCTGTAACATTTTGTGTGTGCAATTTTATCCATGGTCAGTTTTATTTTATTTTGTTTATTTCTGTTAGTAACAGTTATCATGAATTGTGTAAAAAAGAGAGAGCCTTTTAAACCAGCTAGTAGGGAGATCACGTACAAGTTCTTTGGCAGTTCTAATAACAGACTTTGGTAGCACAAAATACCATGAAGAGGAATTTCACATTCTTTTAGTACACTTATTTAGACTATAGTGAGATGTTACTCCCTAAATGTTAGATTTATATTTATCATTGAACTTCTGCTATATACCTGAAATGTTATAATTTAGATCTACATTGTTCCTCCAAACTCTTATAGTGCCAGAGGGAGGCTTTTGGAAGGTAGATGGATCATGGAGGTGCTACAGCTGACTTGCTGTTAGGAGATGGGGCCTAGTTGGAGGTACATCATTAAGAGCATGACCTGGAAGGATGTAATCTTGTCCCTGATTCCTCCTCTTCTCTCTCTCTGCTTCCTGGCTGCCGTGATGTGAGCAGCCTTCCTCTGCCTGGCCCTTCTACTTTGTGGTTTCTGTGTTTGAGCTAGCCAACCTAGGACTGAAACTTTGAGCCAAAATATACCTCTCCTCCTTTAAGTTGTGGGTGATGGTTATTGAGTTTTAGTGGGTGAGAAAATGATGAAGACAGTGATTTTGGTATTGAGAAGGGGGTCATGGCCACATACCTCACCATGTGGTTCAGTAGCATTTGGAACTGGTTTATAAGAGGAGTTTGGAAAGTTCGGAGATACTGGCCAAAGAGGCCCTAGAATGTTATAAACTGAGCTTAATGGGAGATTCTGGTCAAACATAAGAAAACCAGAATACTGATAAAAATACAGTAAAGACCAGGCTGAAGAGGTTTCAGTTAGGAATAAGGACTCCACTGGCAGTTGGTCTAGAGGCCATGTGTGTTATGCTGTGGTAGAAAATTTGTCTGCATTTTCCCCATGTCCTGAGACTTTGAGAGAGACTGAGATTAAGGGTTATGAACTAATGAATCTGGTGGAAGAAATTTCAAGGCAGCCCAGTGTTTAGCTTGCAGCGTGGGTACTGCTCGCTGCTTTTAGCAAGATCTACAGTAAGAATCAAGAGCAAATGATAGAGTTAAATCGTTTAAAAAGTGTTCAGTTTCATCAGAAAGTAAACATCTGCAAACTTGGGGGAGGGAAGATGGTTGCTGAAACAATTAACGTTAAAAAGAAGTCAAGTACTTTGAATCAGGACAATAGGAAAGATGCCTTGAGGGCATCTCAGAAATCAGTAAGACCCCACCTTTCACTGGTTCAAGGGTGTAAAATGGTAAATATAAACTCCTTTGAAAACTTTTGCTTTGAGAAGAGAGCCCCAGAGAGCCCTGCTTCAGAAGGGCTTCCCAGGGAATTGGTTCCCTGGGATTTATGTCACATTGCTCAGTCATTCTAGCATTCAGAGGCCTCTGTAGCCATATTCCAAGGGCCTGCCTACAGCTTGACCTGGAGGCAGACCTAGGTGTCTTCCATGTGGTGCTGGTTTTTCAGGCATATAAAATGCAAGAGTTGTGGGGCCAGGGGAGGCTTCTACACAGACTTCAGAAAAAGACCTGGGAGGTCAGGCAGTGTGACCCTGGAAGGACAGTGTGTGAAGCTGTGAGAATGAAGCTGAAAGTGCAGTGGAGACCCCAGAAAGTTGGAGAAGCTAAGCACATGCACGTCTGAGCAAAGCTACTGGCACAGAACCAGCCCAAGGCTGAGGTCATGAGGGCTGCAGCCAGCAATATTGCAGGGGCAGGATCACCCAAGTCCTTGGGAGCATATATTTCAACACAGCTTATTTTGGCCCTGGAACTGTAGGATTTAATGTTTGCCCTGCTTGGTTTTGGCCTTGTTTTGATCCCATCCTTTTCTATCCCTTGATATCCTCCTATATCTCCGTTGGGAAAAGAAATGTTTACCCTGTGCCATTGCTTGATGGAAGTGTTTTACTTTTTTAAAATTTTTAAAAAGTTTTTTATAGGTGTGCACAGCTAAGAGTTTGCCTTGAGTTTCAGAGGAGACTTTGGACCTGGACTTTTCAGGAACTATTAAAACTTTGGTGACTTTTAGAAATAGATTAAATGCATTTTGCATAAAGAGATACACATGAGTCTTTGAGGGGCCAGGGTTGGAATATTATTGGGGATGTCAGGTATTGTGACCCAGTTACCAGAAAGTGACTAAAACATGCAATAACAAAAAATATTTTTTAAGCTGTGCAATTTTATATTCTTTTTTAGAAGCAAAACTTGATTTCCTAAGGCTTTCAGGAAACTGTTTAAATGACCAAAGTAATGTGTTCCTCATGCAAAAAACACTTTACAGTCACTCAGTACATGCATAATCAACAAATCAACAGAAGATAGAAGTTTCATTATAAACTCTTATGTTTTCAAATTCATACTTGTGTATGTACTTACAAAAAATACTTGCAGAATAAAAGGTACTTAACAAATTTCCCTCCAAATGTTTCCTTTCAAAATGGGGATTTACATTATAAGTCTGTGCATCTCATATACCAGCACATATAGATGCTTCCTTTGATTTCCTTGTGAAACATTTATGTACCATTTTGTCTATCAAGAGTACACTTATGATAAGAGAGATAGTTCAGAAGTTAGAGTTTTTTAATAATGTTCTTTTTTTTTTGTGCTGCAGATCAAACCACTCAGAGCCTTATGCATGCTAGGCAGGTAGCACCACTGAGATATATCCAACATCTGACAATGTCTTATTATAAGAGGAGAAAATAAGAGTGACTTGCTTACCCAAGACCCACTTCATGATGAGCATTTCTGTCCAGGAGAACTGTGTGGTTTTCACTCTGAAGATCTGTTTTGGGTAGTCTGTGAAGGTTTCATTGGGCAGGGTTTTAACACCTTCAAATCGGTCAGATGCATTCACAACTAACAATCCCAAGAAGATTGTAAAAGAAACTGCGTGGGCTACAAACTTCATGAAAGGGCTCCTCAATGTTCGTCCTAGCTGGAAAGAAAATGTGTACAGGACATGTTATACTGGCAGGTCTAGTTGGGTGCAGGTCTGTCTTTAAAACACTGCTTTTATCAAACCAAAGTTTAATCACAGAATCCTCCCTTTTGGAGAGAAACCAAAGGGTATTTTCTCTTGCACTTACATGGGAAATGCTGCCTGACCAAAAACTTCAGTTATTTCCCCATTTAGAGGTTTTAGTGTAAAGGAGTGTTAGGAATGCAACATGCTGACATATAATCATGTTACATATGATTACACAGATACTCCCAACCCCATGGATATAATTTTATGTCCTTGAAATCTTAGAAAAATAATCTGAGTAGAATTCATTACTTTAAAAATATACTTTGGAATGGGCAACTGAAATAAACATTTCTCAAATGAAGAAATAAAAATGGCAAATAATATATGAAAAAGTGTTCAACATCACTAGTCATTCGAGAGATGCAAATCAAAACAACGTTAAGATTCCATCTCACTCCAGAAAGAACCGCGTTTATGAAAAAATCAACCAATAACAAATGTTGGCAGGGCTGTGGGGAAAAAGGAGCCCTCCTCCACTGTTGGTGGGAATGTAGACTGATCCAGCCACTGTGGAAATCAATATGGAGATTCCTCAAAAAACTACAACTAGAGGTTCCATTTGATCCAGCTATTCCCCTACTGGGGATCTTCCCAGAAGAATTAAAATCATCGTACCACAGGGATATATGCACAACCATGTTTATAGCAATACAATTTGTAATAACTAAGTCTTGGAAACAACCTAAATGCCCAACAACCAATGAATGGCTAAAGAAAATGTGGTTTTTCTATACAATGGAGTACTACACTGCCATAAAAAGGATAAACTAGAGTCATTTGTATGTAAATGGATGTTCCTTGAGAACATATTGTTAAGTGAAATAAATCAGACACTCATGAGTACACGTCGAATTGTTTCTCTGATATGAGAAACCATAACTGTAAATAAGGACAAAGAGGTTTAATAGATATTATATAAAAGGAAGATAATATACAAAGGAGAGGAGAACTAGAAAGAGAGAAGGGGGAAAAGTAGGAAGGGAAAAAAGGAAAGAAAGGGGTAAAAGAAATCATGGAAAAATATGAATAAACCTGCTGTAAATAGGGAAGGAGGGAACAGAAGGGAGGGGTGGGGAAGAGGTAGGAAAACCAAGATACATCATGTACAGGTACAAAATAAATGTGATGAATGTGATCATTATATGTACAATGTACCAATACATGTTCTTGATTAAATATAAAGAAAATACACACACACACACACACACACACACACACACACACTTTGGATATTTTCTGTTGCTGTTTTACCCTTTACTTGGGCTTTATGCTTAGATTATTTGTTTTCAAATTTATTTAAAGCTATATGTTCCTGCAAGTAGCTTTAGCTATATTCCCATGAATTTGACATGAAGCATTTTTATTGACTTTCAGTTGTACGTATTTTATAATTTCTCTTTTGATTCATTTTCAACTCGGGTTACTTTCCAGACAGATAAGACATTTTTCCTTTTTAAAATAATACTAATTTTATTATAGCATGTTTACAGAACATAGACTTGTACTACTATAAATTTTATTGAGGTTTTCTTTATGGTCTAGTGTTCTAGACAAAAGCAAAGGAAGAAGTCTTTTCTGAAGCTCAGCCACTTCTCCAGGGCAGATATTCAATTATAACTGGTGGCTGATTAATTGATATTAACATTCTGCCTCATTCAGTAGTCCTAGAATGAAATGTCACCCTGGAGATAGAGTATTGGTTCAACAAAAAATCAATTACAGGCCCTTCTCTAGGTAAAACTTCCCTAATTATGACTATGTTCAATATAACATTTGCAAATCAGATGGCTTGATAATATTCTTTTAATGTGCTTCAGTATGATAATTATCCTTTTTAATTCTAGTTGATATGTAACATGGTTAATTATGATTCTGATGCTATAAACTCATCAATTAAAATGTAATAAAATAGCTGATTTTTGTATTTTTTAAAACTCATGTTTCAGGTCCAGACATTAAGAATCCCTGATTGTGTTGGCAGTTACCTGCATTCACATTCATATTGTCGTATGACACTAAGAATAACTTTAGAAATGGAAAAGAGTGTTTATCTGATATTCACAGGGTCAGAGATATCTTATAAATAACATTTCTGTATATTGTAATTTTTAGCATTATTATTTACAAAAATAGAGACTATAGAGTATTTTTGGCAATAGACAGACGTACTAATTTTAGAATGGAGAGATTAAGTGTAAGGACAAATAAAATATCTGACATATATTCAGTAAAAATGAATTAAACTATGTTATATTTTGATTTATATGATATAAAATAGCTAGTTTTAATATTTCAACATTTTAGCTAATGATGTTAGCATCTTGGGGCACCATTTCCCAGGACCAGGACCTTGTGGTTTTTTGGTGTATACAGGAGACATCCTTAAATAGTCATTACATTGTTTCTTGTTACTGTGTCCTGGCCGTAGTGATTATGAGAGATAAGAGAAGATAGAATGACTATAAGGAGGAGATGGGAATGAGGGAGAATGGGAGATTGACCAGAGGGCAAGGGATACCAGACCTTGTGTGTTCCATCAGGTCTGCAAGAATATCAGAAATAGTGGGGCTGTCTGAGATAGACACAGGTCTTAAGGGGTAGTTGGCCAGTTTCCCTCATCTTTTATCTGCCAGCTTTGCATAGTATCTTCTACTGACCATTCAGATGAGGATATGGGGTATGCCGCTCCATTTCACACCAATTGGGCACCTGATTATCTCAGTATATTGGCAGCTAAGCCTAAGCTGGCCTTAAGATCCCCCCAGGAGACCTGGCTATAGGAGACTTATGTTTTATTTGTTATCTCTTTGATATTGTTATCTTCTGGCAGAAGATGAGTCTGTAAAAATGGTTATATTTGTTCCAAAACATAATAGGGAGAAAAAACCCTGATAATGCCCTGTGGTGATTTGGAAGGTTACCCCAGGCTTAGTTCCCATTTGATCTAAGTCACAGGGAGGAGAAATTGATACTTTTTCCCTTTTCTTCTGGTCTAGAATTATATCTTTTTAACTAGTAAAACATAGGTAAAGATCAGGTGAGATCCAATCACTCCAGAGACTCTTTCTTTTTATTTCTATCTTCGTGTGTGTGTGCGTGCATGTGTGTGCGTGTGTGAAATTCCCTATTTTATTCACAAAGATAATTTTTGAAGTAAATTACCCCTGGAGAACACACACTATCCCTTTGTAGAGTCTCCAGATAAGCTAAAAGAAAGGCCAAAAGTCAACCAGTATGTGCCAGCAGCTGTGGAGTCATTAAAGCTGGATCAGGTAACAGTTTTAGATTAAAACTGATGCTAGAGCTTTGGGAGATGGAGGCTGTAGTCTACTCTGCCTGCAATGTAGAACCCATGAGTCTGAAAACATACTAAAGCAGCTTAGTCGTTACTAGGACCTTATGAGCTGAAAACAGCAGATTCGTCCCTGTAGAATCTATGTCTCTGGCTTGCCTCAAACTTCCTGGGTACTATTCTTTTATTCTGAGAAATGTATGAATGTGAGAACAACTAATTAGTGGCTGTGGGTTAGCTCCAAACATACGGTATTCACAGATCCTCAGGGGTGGGCACCGTTTACTGGTTGATGCAACTTTGTTCTGTGCCCCTGAGCTCTTACCTCTAACCACAAGTGTAAGCACCTAATGGGGACCTGGTGACTTGTGGCACCCACATCATGACAAAGCAGGTCGGTGGCCATGGTTGCAGTAGAACACAGAGACAATGTTTCTAACACATCTTTCTACTTTTAAACCTACAGAGTTTCCTTCACCACATACCACCCTCACTTTCTGGCAGTTGCCAATGGTCTCAAGCAAGGGCTCACTTTACATTTTGGAAAGCTGAATGGAGGCAAACTTTGGAAGCATTCCAAAAAGAAACATGCACTTCTTTAAGGTCCCTTGCTCTCAGATGCCATGTTAGATGTGCTGATTAAATTAGTGGTAGAGTCCTCAATAAGTTCTTCCCAAATTCTTATTCAAAATGTCTATCCAAGGGCTTAGGAATCTTCCTTTTTATGATACAGAGATGTTTGTTTAGGTACCTCTAGTCAGAGTATTGTCCCAATGTGAAACCACACTTTATTTTGTGGTCTGTAGAGGTGCTCAGTGATAATGAGATTTACAAAGTGGGACTTCTGATGAAAGAA
The DNA here is from genome assembly GCA_004026905.1 of Hystrix cristata. Lineage (NCBI taxonomy): Eukaryota > Metazoa > Chordata > Mammalia > Rodentia > Hystricidae > Hystrix > Hystrix cristata. Next base: position 164,258 of record PVJO010000407.1, on the reverse strand, counting down.
AACAAGGGGGTAGGTTTTGTCCTGCGGTGGTTTTGACTTCTCCTTTCTGGAAAACTCCTGTCAGATAATACAGATCAGAATTAAATCCTTTCCAAGGTCAGTTATTCAGCAGCTAATCTATGTACAATAAGCATCGAGTGTTGTCATGCTGTTGATGTACCTAGAGAGGTGTGTACAAGTGTGTGTGTCTGTATGTATGCAGAGTAGCAGATCTCTGGAAGTAGAGACCCTAGAATTAAATCACAGCTCCATAGTTTTTTTTGGAGGGGGCGGGTGGGGGCAAGTTACTTAATAGCTTATTGTCTCAGTTTCTTCTGTAAAATGAAGATAAAAGTAGTACCTCCAGCATAGGTTTGAAGTAAACAGTGATTATGTAACACAGTACCCCCAAAGCAAGTAGTAAGTACCCAACATGTGTCAGTGAGGGGTTCACGTAATTCCATTGAAGGGAAGCTTAAATGAAATGTGACTGACTCTTGAAAAGGTTAGCTGCAGGGGTTCACAAAGGTAGACTTACAAGCCCGTTTGGGGAACCACCTATGTACAACATGATGCTGGACACTAGATGTGATGGAGATAAAACAAGGTACAAGAGTTGATTCTTCACTTAAAAGTTAGTGGAGAGAGACACAGGCTCAAAACTGTGGTAAAAACTATATAGAGAGATGGGGAATAATGTTTTAGGGCTCTGGTAAGGCTCAGTATGAGAGGGACCAGCCTTTGGTATGTTCAGTTCTATCCCATCTGGGTGATAGGGACTGGACTGTCCTTTCAGACTTGGAGGCAGAAGTATCACTAAAGTAAGAGCAACAGCGGTCTATCTCCTGACACAGATTTTCCATCCTTGGCGATATTTTCTGTAATCTATTGTAGCTGTCTGGTAGAGACAGATGTTGGGGAGAGAGGCGTCTGGAATCACTCTACTGTCCTGGTTGGCTCCTGGACCATGTAGATTGAGGACTCTTTCAAATCCTAAGCTTTGGGTAAGGTAAAGCTGAGTTCTTCAAAAGCTGCTTACTCATTCCTTTCTCACTAGATGTTCTTGTTTGGGATGCCGGAGGTGGGTAACAACTAATGCTTTGCGATTCCTCCAAGAGTTCTGTGGCAGTATGGACTGATAGGTTACATATTACAAAAACACCAGGTTGGATTCTAAAGTTATTTACAGCTCTCCTTCTCTGAATTTTGGGAATAACTGTAGGGATAAACAATGACATTTAACAGGTAATGGAGGAGGTATCTTCTCTCACACTTTGTCACTGGAACTTGTGCACTTCCTCAACATTTTCACAATGCTGACTTCCGCCCTAGTCTGTCTACCTACTATTGAGTCATTGTTTGAATTTTTGAGAATGATTATTATTCCTTCAGCTCACAATCTAAATTATGAGTCATAGTGGAATAGCAAAGAATAGAGAACAGCCTAATCAGCTATAAAGGTCCTTTAGCATTGGAGCTGTTGTTGAGAGGATGAAGAATTCTAGGAAAAGATCTAATTGCCCAAATCCACGTGGTTAAGAACTCACTGGTCTCCCAGTGGCCTGCCTGGCCTCAGCCATGCTCATGATGACAATGACAAATTATGAACAAAATCACTGTTCTATTTTCTTGACCCAATCAAACCTGTCCCATCTCCATACCTGTACTTACCATCATATGTACCCATTTCTGATTTGGTTAACCTCTTCAGTAAACATACTAGTAAGCTGAACTCCTGTTGACAACCCTTAGCTTAGAATTTCCCTTTTTAACTTTCTTTTTTAGGGAGTCTGAGAAACTTAAAAGAATATAAAAATAGAGTTAATAGTGTTGAGAATTCAGTAAGGAAATAAATATTGAGTTCATCTTGGCAAGCTGAGGTAATTTTGGTGTTCTTAATAGTCCCTAAATTAGGACAGCAACTATTAAGAAGTAAATGCACCATTAGGTTGGAAAAAGAAACTGTAACATTTGCTAGATGCTGATGGACGTTAGCCAGCTGATGAAGTTTGGCATTGACATTTTATGAATACATTTATAAAAGAATATTGATGTCTAATTTCTTAAATGGAGGTGTAATAATATCATTAGAACATGGAATCCCTGGAATGGCATTGTATTTTTCATAAAATTACAGAAATAGACATATATAAAGGCAGTGACTCCACTGAGTGGAGAAATACCAGCTTGTTAGCAGACCTGTCCACTGTGCCTTCCTCCTGGGAGGATGTGGTATTCTGTGCATCAGGAGTCTTAGAGAGGGCTGGTTTTGTCACACAGATGTGACCTCTCTGTAATTCCAGTAATGTCTCTGCCAAACTTGAAAAGATTTCTTTCTAAATGGTGAAAGGAAAGACTAAAAATATCTTGACTGTTTTATCTGTCCTTTGGCTGCCTCAGAGCAAGTTCGACAAGCTCTTTAATGAGGGAATCTTTCCTTGTAACAAGCAGTGACACCCAGAGTCATCTCATGCTACAGACTAGGACTTGTCACTCAGCTATCAATATGCCCCCTACTCTTGTGCTTGGAATCTAGAAAGCTCAGAGAAGTGACAAGTGGCTTAATGATCGAATCATACTCATTTTGAGTACTTTATTCTTTTAGTCTTACTGGAAGTTTCGGGAGCACCAAATGTTAATCAGATATGTATCTGTACAGAGGAGAGGAAGCCCCAGTCATAGACCAAACTTTCCTGCAAGCATTTCCTCCAGATTTTAAAGACTGCTATGGGTCTGACCCTTACATCCTCTGGTGGTACTTAGCTTCTGAGATTCATAAGGTCCAAGAATTTCCTCTCTATAATCACACACCCATTTTGGCTGATCGCGTATACATATTTGCCAAGATTTGTCTCAGACCTACCAAAACTCTAAATTTAGTTAGCAACTGGCATATCATCGCTTTCTGAATTTTTCCCCACGTGACTAGGCAGGCAGAGGCAAATCACTTAGCTAATATTGACTAGTTCCAGTTTCTTGGAACCTACCACATTTAGCTTTGTACCAAAAGTGGAGTTGGCAGCACTTTCTCCACAATGTTGCTGTTATCTTGATTACTGACAGTTTAGAATTAGTTTTCAGGCTCAAAGAGAGTGGAGACGAGTATGCGTATCCACGCATCTCTGCATGAAGGCAAGGATCCAGCCTCCATTATAGATTAGATGATTCCACCATCAAAACGTGTCCAAAACTAATGACAAGCTCCATTTCAGTTCTAAGCCTGGCTAGTTTTTTTTCTTTTTCTTTCTTTCTTTTTTTTTTTTTTTTTTTTAACTCTTTGAGCTTTTTTCAGCTCATAATAAAGGTCAGGGAGAAATTGCTTTTTGTGTAAGTTATTTGGAGAATTTTGATTTACAAGTCTTTGTCATGAGACTGTCAGAGACAAAATTCTCACCGGATGTAAGGTTAAATACTGTAAACATTCAGTTTAGGGCTTTTGTTTTTAATACTATCCCTATGGAAGGTAGAATTGAGGCCTGATCTCTGTCTATGAGCCTCACGTACTCTGAAACAGTCATTTCATTGGCTGCCTGGCTGGGTGGACTCAGCAGCAGCCTCGAAGTCTTGGGCTCATCGATCTGACTTGAATTCTCTGTACATAAATGGACTTGACAAGAAGGTCAGCTCACTGGTGACACTTTCATTATTGCCTTAGCTGATCAAATTTCCTGTGGAACTAATCTCCCCGTGGCCATACTTTTTCTACTGAATGTTGATTACCTAAACTTAATTCCTTTAAAAATAGGTTACTAGTCAAGGTAGCTTTGTAACCTTAAAAGACAGTCTTAAACTTATGAAACATATTTCAAAATTTCTGCATGGTTTGGTCTAGGCACTAACTCTTGCCCGGAGATGTGGCGCTGGTGCTTTCTGTGACTGTGGCACAGATGGCTGGGCTGTGGGGGTGATGGTGAAGCCAGTGGGACAGTTTGGGAGCTGCAGATTTCATTCCTCCTCTTACTAGTGGTCACTTGACACTCTCCCTTTGATAAAAACCCAGTTTTGCACCCTTTGAGCTCTTCTTCTTTTGTTTTTTTGCTTCTTATAACCTAATTAATTTTCCACTTGGGTCAGGGCCTCATCAAGGAGGCTAAGGAAGTGAGGAAGGTGTTCAGTGGTCCGCTGTGCCCCAGTGTCAACCACATTTGATTCTCAGCCTACTAGCTATTTCTCATTTCTGAACCAACTTCATGGAGCATATGCATTATAATGAAACTGTAGGAGTGAAAGGAGCTGTTCCGTGAAAGGATTTAGCAAGGGGAAAATACTAAATAAGTACTGGCCGTTACTTTTACCATGATTATAATTATTATGCTATGGCTTTCGAGGGTGTGCTTAGCACGTTACATAATTAGAGGAGGAAAAATGCCTTTGTTTGCTCTTTCTATTCTGTTATTGATCCATTTAGATTATTTTTCACATTTAAAATTCCCATTTTATCATTGCCCTCTTTTAAAAAATGATTTTATAAAGGTAGTAACATTTTCCCTCTTAAGATGTTTTCTACTTTTGCTTGGTATCGCAGGGCTGTTACCCTTTTTTTGTTTATTTTTTGTGTTGTTGGGTGTTGAACTGAGGGCCTCACATGTGCTTAGGCAAGTGCTGTACCACTGAGCTACATCCCAAGCCCAGAGCTGTTACCCTTAAGTAGTGGGAAAAGATCTGCTGCTGATTTGAACAAAGTGAGCTTTAGGTCATGCTAAGAAGAGAGAAGAAATAACTACAAAAGACATGCACCTTAAGCAGTCTGTACCTTGCTGCACGGAGCAATCCAATAGGCTATGGCGAGAAAAGGGAGGCCTATGGAGACTCCAAAGACAGCCAGGAATTTCACAGCGATAGACTGTTGACGTAAGCCTGAGAGGTTTTCATACCACATGGTAAGCAATTGCTGCTGACAGTTAGGATGAGCAACGAACTGTAAAAACAAAACAAAAACAAAAACAAAATGCAAACAGGAAAATGGCATTGATAGAATTTGAACAGTATACAGCCTAGGGCCAAAATGTTTCACCTGGGGATTGGCCTGACCATTAGACCCAGAATAGCTGGGGAAAGTACCTGGTGAGGGTGAGTGGGAGTGGCTGTGGCTTCTGACGGTGAGCCGGAAGTTTTCTGCTGTGGTCAGAGCCATCTAGGGCTGACTGAACTGGTGCTTTGCCACATGAGGGCCTGGAGAAGTCTTAGGCACCGAAAACTGTAGCTTGGGGGTACATTTTTACTCCAGTTCAGGCTGTCATCTGATCTAGGGAGACTTATTAGTTCATCTGTGAAGCAGCACAGAATAATGAATGGATCATGTATAGGATTTTGGAGTCAGAATTTTGCTCTGCCTCTTACTAGCTGAGTGTCCTTGGGCCTCCTGCTTAACTCTTCTGAGCCTCAACAGTCTCATCTGCAAAACAGTTTATCACATTGTCTGGGAAGATTAAATGAAATATCGTAGGAAGGTTCCCCTCTCTTTTCCTATGTAGTCCAGTGAAAAAATGCTTACAGTGTTTCCAAAGAACTTGTAAACTCAGTGTGTTTTGATTGGATCTTAATGGCGTTTGGCGTGGATCTGTGGAGCTTTCGTGGTGCTGGAGCACTGGCACGTTGTATCTCCCTGAGTCTCTTTCCTCTGGGATGTCAAGTGTCCTTCTCACCGCCACTTCCCTCTCCTGGAATTGTCATACCCTAATAATGCCAAGATTACAAAATGGACCTCTTATGGCCATTTTTTGTTGTGTGGCTTAATCCCTGCAAGATATTGTTACTTGAGTAGGGGTAGAACTTTGACCTAAACCAGGTCCATCAGCTTTTCTCTCTAATAGTGGGCAATTAACGTGTGACCCGGGGGAGTTCAGAGCAGCTCTCTTCTACCGTGTGGATTAATCAAGAAAATAAGCCAGTTAAGAAGAAAGAAAGAATGAAAACGTGTAGAAAGAGGCTGAGATAGTGTCTGGCCCTCCCTGGGGTGCAGCTGTACTCTACTTTTATGTTCTACCAGGGATCTCTATATTCATAGACAAAAAAAAACAAAAACAAACAAACAAAAAAACTTCCTTTTATTCCCTTGATCTAGCATATTGACTTGAGTTGCTGCAACTAAAACATTGATTTTCCGCGTATTGTTGCTACTTGGCCATTTATTTGGTTGACCGTGTGTCTGGTCAGTGGCTGGTTACAGGCAATATTTAAGTAAAATTAATGGGAATAAAGTTTAAATTTGAGAAGTTTACACACATTAGTTTTTCCCTGCCTATGACAGGAGGATAGCAGTGTTTGCTTTTGTCAGGTCTGTTCTTCGGTCTTGCTCAGGATACCTGTGAACTATAGGAGCATTGTTGGGATCCATGGACTAGATAAGTTAAGACAGACTGGGCATTTTTCAAAGGGACCAACTTTACCCCAGAGCGTAATATGCCCGTTTTTATCTCATTTGCCTCATTGAGTATTAAGGGTACATGTACAATGATAGCTGGGAAATATGAAACATTCCCTTTTCATTGTAAGAACAATATAAATGGAGCTATTTTACACTTCCTAACACAAATGGCAATATGTTTGTAAAGACTTCCAGTTTCTAGGAACTCAGAGTAGCAGCAGATAATCTGCAAGGACACTATCAAAAGTTTATTTTGTCCTGTAGCCCCTGGTAACAGTATTACCTTGAGTATTAGACACAGATGAACATTATTACAGCATTAAAAGATTCATAGCAACCATTGTGCTCTTTCCTTCAAGTATAGGCACAGCAGATTCTCAATCCAGGGAGGAACTCTCAAGCCAGCAGGCAGTGTGTTATCCTGTACCCTTTCTGGCTCACCATAAAAAGGAACAAATTACAGAAAATCACATAGATGTTTCACTGAGTCTCAGCGTCTAGTCAAAACATGGTTTAGAATGGTTTAGTGAGCACAGGAGGTAGTCTTTTTTGTTTTGGAATGGTGTCAAAATGGTCCTACTTTGGAGACTCACAGTTTGATTAGCAGTGGGGGGCATACATGTATGAAATAGTGGAAAAAGTTACTACTTGACTCATCCTGTGGTTCCCTGCACTTTAGCTTCCCTGGAAGGCACTCTTGGCATTCATTGTCATTAGTTTCTTTGTGTCTTGGAGAGCCAAGCCTGTGTTTACTCTGTTGCTTCTCTCCAGACAAGTTGGCAGAAGAGATTGTGGGGACTGGGGGATGGACAGAGGTTCTGAGAGAGAACACGGTGGAGACTATCTCCATCTATCCTGCTTGTCTGAGAGGGAGAGTGTGGTCCCAACTAAGTAAGCGGGCTCTCCTGAGAGTCTGTCTTATCTTCATTAGATCTTTGCTAATTTTCACAGCTGTACTTATTCCTCCATAATAAAGTAACCTTGCTTCAAACATGTTATTTATTTGTAGATAGACTTTATGACATAATGGTCACAGAAAGCTGGCAGCTGCTGATAGCTGGAGCCCAGATTGATATTTACCTTTTTATGGACACTTTTCCGTACTTGGGGCAGGCCTTGAAAGTCAACTTTGTGACGTGTGGTTCAGTATGTATCAAAGGATTTTTTTCTGCTGTGATTTTTTTTTCAGTTTCTGCTGTGATTTTGAAGCATGGAAAAATATGATCCCTGATCCAAGGAAGATGAGAGTAGAAAATGAAGTACATCAACAGGACACCAAAATATCTCTAATCAAAAGGGCACACTGGCAAGGAACAAAGGCAGGAAGAACTCAGGGTAGGAGGAGGATTTTCAGAAGCAAGGTCAAAGAGGAACCAATGGAAGAAAAGCCCACAGCTAGAAAGGAATGGAACTCAGAAAATTGGTATTGTCTTGGACTTGTTTTCTTTGCTATCTAGTTCACAAAAGAATGGGATGATCAAAGGATAGATGTCTTCCCAGGTCATTTCTACCCTGAGCCACTCTGGCCTAGAGCATGGCATACTTTTAGGAAAATTCTTCATGGAATATTCTGATGTGATGCGACTTGATTTTCCCATCACATGATTCACACTCTTCAGAGCAGGGAATTTGTAATAGGCTAGAGCTGAGAATCTGGTAAGGTGAGTTTACGTGGATCTGAGTAACCCCATAAGAGAAAACAAATCAAACTACATCCATCACTGGGAAAGACAGCAAGAGCTAAGAGAAGTTAAACTGCAAGGAGAGATAGGAGGCACTCTGAGACAAAATTCTTTTTCGTAGAAAGGAGCCTGTGGAATTAGCCAGATTGGGAAACGGGCCCTGAGGGTCAGGAGGAACCAGAATTCATGTGCTGCTGGTTCTTGAATCTACCCCAAACCACTTATCCTGCTAAATCTAGTAATGATGATTAAGTAAGTTAGTGTTTGCAACATGCTTTCAAATAGTAAGTAGTATATGAGTGTTGATTAAATAAAAACAAGCCATTGACTCTCCTTTACTTTCTCATTTTTTCTCCCCCTCTTCTTTTAGTTTTTCCCTTCTTCCTTACTACTCTCTAAGTTGTCTTCCTGTCTGTACTCATGACTTCTATTTTATTTTAGCACACATTTTCTTGAAGTATTGTTACTGCCTTAGAGATGTCTGGATAGCCACCAGTTGGTTCTTTTGAAAAGATTGGTGTAGCCTAACCAGGCTATTAGGCCACTCCTTCTGCATCCAGTTCCTCTCCCATTATCCTGCACTGAAGGTGGAGCTTGATTCATTGAAGCTGTTAACTCAAAATGGGCCTATTCTCTGCTGGGGCAGCCAGGGTCACCATTATGTCTATTCATGAGACACCCTGACCCTGGCCCCTCTGCTGATTGTGGGGCTGGCTAACAATGAGGAACAGCGGCAGCTACTGAACCTGCAGAAAGCTCTCCCTCCTTACTGCCCTTCCCTGCCCCCCCCTTAAAAACTGTTAAGTCCTTCGTGTTGCTCTTTTTGAGATGAGGGGAAGAGGGCTGCCTTTGTATGATTTCCACATTCCTTAAGCATAGATTTTTCTCTCTGATAAAAGGCTTCATTTACACAGTAATGAGACACAGTAGAGCATGATTTGATAAGCTGAAGAATAATTTAGCTGGAGAAAAATTTCATGAAATTCAATGCTTATGAAGAAAATAATGTCCTTTTAAAAAGATATGCCGCCAAAAGCCTTACTAATGTCTGATGTGACTGTGGTCAAGATTTCCCCTTCACGCACATTAGCATTTGCTTATAGAAATCTTTTCTTTTGGAAACGGTCTACATAGTCGTCAAGTGGCTGTTCTCAATGTGGACAGTGGATCTGAATTAGAATATGTTAATATTCTTCCCTTCTGCTTTGTCTTGGCAATTCTTTCAAGTCATGGAAGTTTGAAGGGAAGAAGAGGGAAGGAAGGATCTGTTGTTGGTTTGTTCATTTGTCCATTGATTCCTTCCTTTGACAAACCCTTCCTCAGTAACTCCTCTCATGGACACTGCACAGCACTGGAGACGGAGAAGTTGCCGTCTTTGGCCACATGGAACTCCAGAGCGAGCTTAGCAGTAACTCCATGCCACTTCTTGAGCAGGCGCTCTCTGACGGGTGGGTAGCGAATACCAAATACTCACTGGTGCGTGGGTCACCAGTGGGTGCCCTTCATGTTGTTGTTGTTGTTATTATTATTTTTTTTTTGTGTGTGGATCCTTTCTTTTTACTGGTGAAACCTACTGATTGTGCCCCACACTCTTAGACAATCTAGTTAATTTGTCTCCACTGATAACACCCTGCAGACTACATTTCTCTGTGCCAACAGAGTGGTTAAGTGCTCAGATTCTGTGGTTAGACCACCCAGTTCTTAACTATTTGATGTTGGGAAAACCACCTCACTGCTCGTAGCTTTGTGGTCCATGAGCGGAGAAAATAGTCATTGTGTCCTCAGCACACAGCCCTGTGCTCAGCAAGTATTGAGGGGGCGTTGGCATCATGGGAGGTGCTATTCCTCCTATTCTTCCATTTTCCCTCCAGGGATGTTTAAATAGTTCTTCTACCTCTTCCTTCTGCTAAGTTTATGCCATCGGCAAAGTGCTGAGTGGCCCCATGGTTTTAAAAGTTAAGCATTCCTGGAGTATGGAGTATTCTTGATTATAATGAAAAAGAAAACAAAAATTTCCCCTTTTTCATCTATTGCAATACTAAGGATACTATGCAAGTGCTGTATGATTGAGCCATATCCTTAGACCTCTTTCCTTTTTATGTTGAAACAGGGACTTGCTGTGCTTTGCAGACTGAACTTGACTTGTGATCCTCCTGTCTCAGCCTCGTGAATAGCTGGGATTACATGTATATGCCACCACTCCTGGCTGCCACTGTTTTATTAAGTTTTAAATTCATTTTGGTATGGCACTGACATTGTCACCATCCTCACTGAGTCTGTGTATTTAGCCAATCAGCTCTGGAGTGGCCCTCATGATAGTCTTGGGAGGATGGGGTAGTAAATTTGGGGTGGGAATCCCATAAAAATCATAGGTCTTTCAAGGAGCCTGTAAGCATGGGCACTGGGCAAAATGAAAAGTTTTAAAGATACCGGGTAAGTTTCTACTGTTATTTGTTGAGGATCTACTATGAGAGGAATTTCAGTTACGTTTTTACTCATATTTATAATAACCCTTTAAAATGGATGTATTATGTGTAGCTCCACACACAATGGGATGTATTATCACCTCCTGTTTCAGCTGAGGAAACTGAGGCTTGGTCATTTCAAGTTGCCCACAGGCCCACAATTCTCATCTGACTTAAATTTGAGCTTTTTCTATTTCACTAAGTGGTGTCTTTTTTTGGTTGGCTTGGACTTTAACCTTTCCTGATTTTAGTCTCTTGTCATAAGTAACACAATAAAAGAAAACATTTACTGAGCACTTACCATGGATCAGGCCCTGTGATGAGCACATTATGAACACTTTTTCGTTTACTCCTTGTCATACAATGTGGTGGAACGACTGTTATGCCCATTTAAAAGCTGATAGTACTGTGACAGTTACTAGGACATAGAGCCAGGATCCAGATTCAGATTTGACTCCAGAGTGGCCATTCATAACCATTTCCTTATATTGCCTTTCCCAGCTGAAGGTTCCTGCATCTCTTCTGGGTCAGGCCACTTTCCCATTCTGTCTGCCAAGCGGGAGGGCATCTCTGTGAGCCTGTGGATTTCAGATGTGCCATGGAGAAGCTTGTGTGTTTTTCCAGCCAGAGTTCTGGGTGTCTCTTTCCACCCTGTGACACTGGGCTATATCCTTGTGGGGAGATCAGTTGATTTCTGGCTTTCTTCTCCAGAGTAGTAGAAGTTGCTATGCTAATCCCGTGTCCACTTCATGTTCACTGTTTGGGATGGATGGAAGGATAGAGGCATAGATGGATAGGATGTTAGCTGGAGAGAAAGGAAGCAACTAAAAGGGAATGAAAGGAAGGAAAGAGAAGGAGAACAAAGCAAGGGAAGGGACAGTGGGAGATAGAGTTAAAAACCTGACCTCCAGCTGCTATTCCAGCATGTTTCTACTCTTGCTTCTGGTTCCTAGTGTCAGGTCAAATAGCAGCAGAGATGTTCCTAGAGTTTTGCCCAGCTTTAGCATCCTTGGGCATCCTTACTCTATGCACCTAGCTAAGAATCTCTCTTTCCTCTCCTGAAATTCTTATTTTCTCTCTCTTATTGTAGTTATATGCCTGTATCATCCTCTACTGGAGAACAGACCCCTTCTGGAGGGCTTCTGCCACCCTTAGTACAATGCTCGGTCATTGGGTACTATTTGAATGAGGAAATGGCACAGCCAGAGCTTATCTGCTTTCAGACTGCAAGCCAGGACAAAGTGGCCATTCTCGTTGTCATTCCTGTGGAATGGCAGGTTCCTGACACCAGTGGTGTAACATCACTTCTGAAACAGGAACATGGCTACGATGGTTTTCTTGCTTTCTAGGAGACATGATGAACCGAGAAATGATTGAATTCATGTCTGCTGGATTTATTTTTACTGCAAAAGTGCCAGCAGATTGGAAGACAACAATAATAACAACTTCCTTAATTCTCAAAGTAACTGAGTTAGAAATTTAAAGAGCTTACTAGGAAGAATCTGTGCCATCATCTTGGGGAGATACCCTGAGGGATGGGGACAGGAGTTGGAACTGAGGTCAAGGGAATTTGTGACTGTAATCTGGGGTTCTCAATGCTCTGTCTGGGCACACTGTGCCTCTCTCCTATTTAGAGTACCACCTTCAAAATTTTTCATATGCTGACCACCTAAACATCTACCAGACATGTCCTTTATTGTCGAGAGGGATCGTTTGGGCGCATGTTAGATCCTCTCACTGGATTCCAGCCCGTTCCCCACCACCCCCCAACCCCCGGCACGTCCATCCCAAATCCCAGCCTGCTCTGGCGTGCTTCATGGTTGTTTCTACAGCTAGAAGTCCCGCCAGGCACCCGCTGTCTTAAGAGTCCCAAAAGTTTTGCAGGCAGCAAGCGGAGAGGGGCTTTGCTTCCACTGATCTTTCATATCACCTACTCAGATAGCTTGCTCAGTTACTCTTAAAGGCAGCTCGCTATTCCTGTGTCCCAGGGACAGCAGAACACAAAACATTCTGCCACCTCCTTAAATAAACCTCCAGTTTTCTGAATCAATGGGAATTACTTCCCCAAAATCCCCCATTTAGTGGGTTGCTCTCAGAGCTGTGCTTGTGACACAGCAGTATCTCTTTCACCAGAGAGAGACTGCTTTTCTGACAAAGATGGTAAGTTATGAACTAGCCTTGGCCCAGGCAGGATGTCGTGGCTGGCCTACCTGAAGAGGGATCGAGTGCTGTGACTCTTTCAGTGCTCACTAGGCTTTCTCCTACTGCCATGAGCTCTGAGGGTCGCTAGTGAGGTGACTCAGTTTCCAGTCCACCGAAAGTTCTAGATGACTAACTCTGCTCTCTCACAGGGTCACAGAAGGGCTATTCTCCATATCTGGGCATCAACCCTTTGACCCCATGCAGGGATATGCCCTTTGATACTAAAGGAGAAGTAGAAACTGCTTCTAGCAGTTTCTGGGATTATTTTCAATTACTTCCTTTCTTGACTCATTCCCTCTAGCCAAGCTGCTCTACATGCTGTTCCTAAGCATGGCATATGTCGTCACCCCTGTCCGTGTTTACAGAATTTCCATCCTGCTTCTCTCTGGTTCGGTTGTGAATCAGCTTTCAAGACTCAGCTTCCTCTCTACCTCCAAATCCTACAAAGTCCCTCAACCCCCACAGATGTCTTGGATTCCTGTGGGTCTTAATTCTGTGGCCCACTTACTTGGCAACTATAGTTCGTGACTCAAGTCGTGGATATCCATATGCCCGTATTTATATCTGATCTTTTCTGTTATTTTAAATCTCCTCTGTATCTCCAATCTTATGTTTTGCATGTAATAGGTGGTCAGTAAATTTCTTTTCAGTGATTGAGAAATTGAATGCTTTCCTGAATCTTCTTAAGGTTTGCTCCATGACTTTCTGTGACTCATCAAAGAATAATTTCTAAATATAACAAATCCTCTATTATTCAGACCGTGGTAAACACTGAACTGTCTTCACTTCTTTACTGGTCAGAAAGCAGAGGTGATGAAAAATAAACTGGGTACTTGTTGTACAGGGGAAGATTGAAATGTAAGTCTGAAATAGGGTTTGGGGATTATCTCTTCGATTGGATAAGAGTGTTTAATTTCTCTATATGTTATATAGACTCTAAATTGACATTAATTCATCATTTTGACATCAATTCTACTGTTTTTTGCGGTTGTAATAGTTACAATGCTAAAGAATTATTTGTTGAACCCTGTTCTGTCAGGCTCTGTGCTTAAGAGTCATCATATTATTTAACCCTGTATTTGTCTTTCTATAGTTTCTAGAACAAAATACCTGAAGCTATGCACTTGTAAAGAAAAGAAGTTTATTTAGTTCACAGTTTCAGAGGTTGTATGTCCAAGGTGGAGTGGCCCTGCCCATTCTGCCTCTGGTTTTGATAGAGCTTCTAGCTGTATCGTAACATGGACGGCGTTATGGTGGGAGTGTGTTTGAGAGGGAGAGATCACATGGTAAGACAGGAAGCCAGTGACCAACAAAGGGCAAGTCTTGCTCTTGTACCCCAGCTTGCTCTTGTTTGAAGTTACTCATGTCCCAAGACCAGCATTAACCCTCTCTAGTGCCCCCATGATCTAATGAACTTGTACTGGGCATCATCTCTTAAAGGTTCCACTGCCTTTCCAATACTGCCACACTGAGGATCAATCTTTCAGCACATGAATTGTGAAGAGGCATACTCAATCCATATCCAAAACACAGAAAACCCTCACATTAATTCTTTGAAGTGCGTATTGTTATATTCTTATTTTAAATATGGTGGCAAAGACATGAATTAGAAACTACAGTAAGTCAGGAAAAGGTTTGTTTATAACCGGGGCTAGACTTAAATCCAGACTAATTTGACTTCAATGATAATGTTTTGAATTGTTATCCTGTATTTCCACAAGATACATTTGAAAGCAGGCAGATGTGCCAAAGCGCATGGACCATAGTTTGTCCCAGCCCATGAAGGTGGAGGATTTCATCATTCAAGGTGTTAAACTCTCCTGCCTCTCTGTGTACTTCTTCTGTCTATTGGACTGCAGAGTCCCAGCGGAGCTAAAGATCAGGAATATGCAAGGAAAGGGGCTCAAAGCCAGTTTTTGTGATAATTACATCCTCTTAACAAGAGTGAGTCATCATGTTAAGATGAGATCCTGGACCCTTTCTCCCACATATAGACAAGAGTAGCAGAGCAGCAGTAACTGATTCTGTGACGGCTCAATTGCCTGAATCACAACTTTCCCAGGAGCCAGGTTAGTGTAGAGGCCCCCTCAGCCCAAACTTACAGCCTTGAACAGAATAGACTGCCCTCAAAACTGCTTTTCTGAGACCTGATTAGGATCTCGGGCCCCTTGCCAACTCCCACTTGACACTGACATCTTACCAGGAAATGCTGCAGTTCTAGACAGTTCGCTGAGCCTGAATTCTGACCAGCTAATTCCCTGAGTTTGCTGTATAAGTCTGCAGACCTTTTTGGTGGTTGTGTGATCCCTTCAATGCAAAGATTCATGGTTGATTTTAAATTTTAATTTTTTAATTCTTGAACTTATAAAATGTTGCTATTACCAGTATTTTGATATAAGAGACATGAATGCTGAAATTATAGCATAGTCATTGGTTCAAGAATTAGAAATAACACGTGTGTAACACCAGTGTCTTAGGTCTTGGCAGCTGGTGAGTACACACCTATTCCTACTGATCGACAGCCATCTGTCTATGCATTGGACATGTACTAAGTGCCTGTCACTTCCTGGTACCATGCACCTTTAAACATGTAAGATGTGGTGAACAAGATGGTTGATGCCCTACCCTTAGGAATCTTGTTAATTTCCCAATCTTGATGGTACTGCATCCTTTCAGATTGGATGGCAGGGAATTTTTAAAAAATGATAACCTCCTGTTATGTATTCTTATTTGATTTAAATATTTCACTCAAGTCACTCTGTCCCTAAAATATACCTAGTACAGAATATCAGCTGCTACTTCTTCATTCTTTGAAAGTCACAGGTGGGCCAGCCCAGCCCTCAGGTACAGGTGCTGCCATGTCTCTGTAGCCCTGTTCCAGTTGAGGCCTCTGGTGCTGGTCCATTCTGCTGCCAAGTATGACAAGCCCTCTGCCAAGGGCTTGCTTTCTTCTAGAGTTGGTCAGTGGGCAGAGGGGCCCTGCTTCATGCTGAGTTCTGTATCTCTTTGGACCTTGATGCCTTCTTGGAATGTGGGGTTTGCTTTCTTCACAGAAGCAGCCACTTGCTCTCCTTTGCTTCTGTTTCCAGACTTCCACTGTTTATCACAGAATGTCTGGCTCTTCTCATGCCTATGTTTTCTAAAAGGCAGTTCCCCCTCAGAATTGCTGGGGATGGTGCCCAGGGTGAAGAAATATTTTTCATTGTTCCATAGTCTCTCTTTCCCAGGGTCTAGGCTTGCACGATTCTTCTGATGATCTGAAAAGGGAGATTTCTTGTTTTATGTCATGTTCTGTCCATCTGACAATGAGTTAGCCTCCCACGAGGACTTGGTGGAGAGAGGTATAAAATCCTGAAGCAGTATTCTTAGTTCCCTACACATGGTTCATCTTGATTTGTGGGAAGGGATGGTTGAAGGCCTAACAGTTCTGGTCAGTATTGCTGCTTACTATCCCACTTAGGTCTTGGCCAGATTTCTTCTGGGATTTTTTTTCTCTCTGATTTACTTAAAAAAAAAAAATCAACCTTATTTTTCTCTCTTCTGCCTTCCAGCACCAACCCAACCAATAAAGTTAGACCATGTGTTTGTCTGTGAATACCCCTTTTGCTCCAGTAATTGCCGTAATTCTTCACATGTAGAGCTCATAGAACACTTTCAAGGAATGTCTTCTAATTCTATATGTCACACCACCCATTCCTACTGTTTAATACTTTAAAGGGGATCATTATTTAGACAAAGAACCTGGAATGTACTGAAGTGTGATGGTTAGTAAATGTTGGGTTTCTTTTTTTTTTTTTTTGGTGCTATCTCTGACTACTCTGCCACCCAAGGCTCTGGGTTGGATAGCTTCAAATGCTGTCTTCACTTCTCCGAGAAATGTGGAAATTCATCACAGCCAAAACACTGGGAAACATTTCTGGTTAAGGCACTTCTGGTCACGTAGTGATCTCAGGCTCTCAGTTCTTAGATGTCAGATGAGGATATGAATATTCAGCATCCAATGCAAAGGTCCTCCAGGCACTTACTTGTGTTTGCTATTTGAAAGTAGCAAACACAAGCAAACATTTGAAAGTAGTCCCCCCATCCCTTGACATATACAAATATGAAACATTTCTTGTTGAGTTGAGTCGAGTTTGTTCATACTTTGAATGCTGATTTTTATCAACCTAATGGCAAATAAAATCTCTTCCCTCTTTCTCAGGGTATTCATTTTCTTCAGAAGAGGAAACTGAGTCTCATAAAATGAGACATATATTTATACTCACATGAATCTACCAAAATGAGTCATCTCCCTACACTCAAATTTACTAACCATCTATATATCCATTCTACTGAGCCTGACACAAGGAATATAAAGGTTGATAATTATGGCTTGAGGTCTGGGGATTTAGCTCAGTGGTTAGAGTGCTTGCCTTGCAAGCACAGGCCCCTGAGTTCAAACCCCAGCACCAAAAAAAAAAAAAAAAAATTACAGCTTGGCTTTCTTGCACCTTTAAGTGTAGTCAAAGAGACAGTGAAACAGGCACATTCAGTGTCGCACCATAGGTGCCATAACAGGAGTTAATCAAGGGTGCGATGGATTTGCAGACAGAAGGCATCTAGCCCAAGTTGAGATGTAGAGAGACAGTAAGAAAAGGCTCTATGGGGAGGGGATTACTTTTAAGTTGTGGTTTTTTTTTTTTTTTTTTTTTTTTTGATGCTGAGATTGAACTCAGGGCCTGTGCTTTTGAGGCAAGCACTCTGACCACTGAGCTAAATCCACAACCCCTATTTTTAAGTTTTAATTTTTAAATTTTACTAGTACATGTTTACAGTGCACACAATTTACAGTCATCCTGGGGAGTGGTTACATGTATATACTATAGCTTGTTTCCTTTTTGTTTATTATTCTCCTCCCCTTCCCTCCCCTTCCTCTTTCCTCCAATTCCCCTATCCCAATTTTTATTCTGTTGACATTATTAATCTTAGCTCATATTATGGCATATAAATGTTTACATTAATTGAAGTTTTTAGGGTCCTGTACATGGCATATCCTTATTCTACTTATTTTGGGGACAGGACTTTGCACTAAGTCATAAAGGCTATGCCCAGGCGCAGAGAGTGTTGGGAAAGGTATGCTGAAAGCAAGGACCAGCAAAGTTTTTGGGCTGTAGAGTCAGACACATCTTAGTTTAGACATTGCCTCTGTTTGTGACTGGCTGTGTGATGCTGAGCAAGTTATATCACCTCTGAGCAGCAACTATTTCATTTCATATACAAAGTGGGATGATGATATTCATGATGGACAGAATGAGCACGCTCAAAGCACTTGGCATGGTAAAGGACACAGATTAAGCACTTAATAAACTGTTCTTGTGGTTGTTAGTATTCTTACTGAAGTCTCAGAGCCTGGCATATCAGGAAAGCTACAGGTAGCTCAGTGTGTTTGGACCGTCATGGCACGACAGGGTGTGGTAGGTCCTCTGGACACGTGAGTCAAGCAAAGATGGAGACTAAACATGACTTAGAAAAGCCAGGTACCTTGGGAGTGAGGTGAAGTTACAACAAACGTTTTACTTTTACATACATGGATAAGATATCCATACTGTATTTTTTTTTCATACTGGGGATTGAACTCAGGGTTTTGTGCTTGTTAGGCAAGCACTCTAACCACTGAGCTAAATCCCCAGCCCCCATCATGTAGGTTTTGTCCACATGGATTTGCCCTTACTCGCCCCACTGTGCCACCACATACTAAAGAGCAGAGCAACATCCTG
The DNA here is from genome assembly GCA_004026905.1 of Hystrix cristata. Taxonomy (NCBI): domain Eukaryota; kingdom Metazoa; phylum Chordata; class Mammalia; order Rodentia; family Hystricidae; genus Hystrix; species Hystrix cristata. The sequence goes on along the minus strand of PVJO010000407.1, from coordinate 145,807 downwards.
TATTTAAATTACAGCATCAGACAGTCTCCAAAGGCTCCAAGAGCACCTGATTCATGGAACCTGCCCAGTGAACAATGATAATCTATTGCAGTGTCCAGTATTCTGTTTGCAGCCTCTTTAAATGTTAATGATCACTAATGTAATTATGACGGGGAAAGTTCCTGGGCTAGTTGTGGGTTTAATTTAATTTACAAAGCCATCTGGAGCTATGCAGAATTTTTTAAAACATTTTTTTCCAGGCCAAATTTGGGTGGCTTATAGTCACTATAATATTAAGCCTATGGCAAGACACTGACCCTAGCCTCTGAGATCCAGAGGAGAAGCCCAGCAGCCTGAGGCGGAGTTGGTGCAGAGTTGGTGCAAAGCTGATGCTAGGTTTTGTAATTTCCCCTCACACTGCCTCTTCAAGGGCAGGGAAGGGGCGTTATTTGGCTAATAAGGATGGGTTTCTGTTAAGAACTCAGCTGAATGAGGCTGTATGAATGGCTGCTTACTGTGCTTAGAAAAAAAATTTGTATGTTGCCATGTTCATAAGTCTTTTGGTGGTATAATTCTTGACTGCTTTATATCTCACCATTCTCCTCTTTGCTCACTGTGATCAGCCCTGCTGTTCTCCTCACTATTCCTGAAATACACCAAAACCTTCCAAGTATTCCCCTCCCCTCTACACAGTCCCTTCCTGTTCTCTTACCCGACTTTTTCTTGTATATTTGGAAACCACTAGAGCCACTAGAGTTTGTTCTGCATTTATTATCTGTTACTGTGCTAAAATGTCAGCTGTGTAGGGCCTTTTTTTTTTTTAAACTGCATTGTGAAGGTAGACCTAGAACAGTATAGAGTACATAGTGGCCCCTCACCAAATAGTTGTTGAATGAACGAATTCATGGAAGAATCTTCTGGTTCATCTCCTTCATTCCATAGTGCACTCCTACATGTAGGAGCTCTAATAACTCTTCTCTCTTCTGGAGTGGATGGCATTTCCAAAGATGGTAGTAATGATATTTCCTATCCCAGTTGCTCTGAAATGAGATCCTGACCATTTGCCATCACAAGCTGGGGTCCATTTCCCTGCTCTGGAAGCCGAGGTAGCTCTCAAGTGACCTGCTTTGACCAATAGAATTGGGCAGAAGTAATGCCACAAAACTCCACAACTGGGCATTAGAGTTTTTCAGCATCTGCCTGGAGATCACTGTGCTCTGAGGAAGCTTAACATAGCTGCGCAGAGGGAGAGGGACCACGTGAAGGAGCACTATAGTGCCAGCCTTGTAAGCGTAGCCTTCTGACATCTTCATGTAGCCCAGCCACCGAGTGAATACAGCTAAGCGAGGGATTCTAACATGACTTCCCAGTTGAGACCTGCCTAATTTCCTGACCTATAACATTGTAAGCAAATAAAATCTTTATGTTTTCCCTAAACCACTACATTTTATGCATCAAAAGGTAAGTTTTTATTTTTCAGTTCCCTGTATACCATCTTGCCATCTCCGTGGTGCTATGGGCAGGTACTCTTGCCTGGTCCTCCCCTCCCACCTGCCTTGGTGTTCATCCAGCATGGTCTCCTTTCTCAGAGAAAGAGGTATCTGTCCCAGTCACTACTGCTCCAGTCTGTGTTCCCAATCTTTCCTGTGGCCTTCCAGCCATCCGAAATCCAGCTCCTGAGCTCTGCTGAAATTGTTCTTTCAAAATCTTGTTTATTTCCTTCTGGCTATCAGCCTAAGACTCTGTCCTATGCCTCCCTTCCCTCAGATAGTTCAGTGGCCCAGATGCTGCCTCCCATTCTCTGAGCCATAAATGCCTCCTCTCTTGACCCTATCTGTGTGGCTGAGTGTCTGGATATCCTGCCTGGGAGGTGAGCCGGCCTCATTTTGTTGGCGAAATGGGTGGTATTTTGCCTTTTGCCTCCCGAGGAGGTGGCTAGGAGGCTCTGTGCTCTGTTGGCCCTATCTCAAGAAGAAGTTCACGGTTTTTATGGGGGTGTAAGAGATGGTTCTGGAGACCACATACAGACTTTTTTGGAAACTGAGGCTGACAAAGGGGAGGTGTTGCAGAGAGTGCTTGCATTGGAGACATGCTTCCTGAGACTGGAGAGAGGTGAGGGGTTTGGAACTATTTCATGAGTGGTAGATGTCAGGTTCCATTTTAACTCTGCTCTGGACATAGATGGACACTGAAATGGGGCATTCCAGAGTGCTGGGGATTGGCCAATCTGAGGGGCTTCGCTATGGAAGTTCAGGGGAGAGTCTCAGTACGAGACTGGCCGGGAGATCTTTCTTCATTGGAAGCTCCAAGAGGGAAGAGATTCTCTGTCTGTTTTGTTTTCCTGATGTGCTCCCAGCACCTACTATAGTGTCTGTGATGTAGAGGTGCTAAAAAAAGGTGGTAAATGATAGGAGCAGCTTGGGCCAGATGGTGGTGATCAGGGTTTGTTAGTGGCAGTAGAAGAAGGGCACAGACCAAGAATCTTTCTTTGAGCATACAATGGTGAGTCTTCAGGACTGTGGTTATGATACAGAGGACGATGTGCCAGGACTGAGACAGGATTTCCTGGCAACCTGGGCAGGAGACACCAAGCCAGATTTCTTATGTTTTTAGAAAAAGTACAAAATGGTAAGAGCCAAGATTCATTAAGTGTCAAACATGGTTCTAATTGATTTTTCATGTATTGATTGATTTAATCCTTGCAGCAATAAATATGACATAGATACAATTAGCTTTTTGTTTCCCGAATGAGGAAACTGAGACACAAAAAGGCAAATAACTTGTCTAAGGTCATACACCCAGGATGTGAACCCAGACATGCCTGCTTCAGAGCTGAACCTATATCAAAATAGCCCTAAGATGTGAGCTTTTTTACCCTTGAGAATCATGAAGCAAATTCATACAAGGAATTCCTATTTTTCCAGTAATTACATATTTAATATTTTTTATATATATACACACACACACAAATAGGTGACAGCAGATTAAGGTTAGAAATAATTTTTTCTCTAGTAATAGAGCATAACAACATGGAGTGGGCTGTGCCTTGCCTGCCATTCAGAAGATATGCAGCCAGTTCTTTAGCCAGTATTAGCTGTGGACCAGGGAATGCTTGCTGAGATAACATTTATAATTTGTTGGAAGTCTTTGTTTACCCAGTACTTACTATATCCTGAAAGTTTGTATGCAAAGTATTGTTATCCCTACCTTAGAGGTGAGGGTAAACCAAGCTAAATGATTTATTTGCTTAAGGTGACCCAGAGTTGTCTCACTCCAGCGCTATGAGTCTAACGAGTACTCTACACAGAATCTTTTTTTCCACATCATGTTGAAAGGTGTGTTTTTTTGTTTTGTATAGTAAAAACACATTCTTTGAGTGTCTTGGAGGGAGTCAATTATTTCAGGAAGAATCTCTAACAACTGTGTAAAAACCTTCGGTATATTTGTGCACTGTATGTAAATATAATCAACTATGGTTATAGTAGAATTATATATCATTAATATATAATTTTAATACATATATATAATTATTAATACATATGAATATATAGTATATAATCATATGTAATTATATAATTGTACATTATATATATACATATATCTGGGTAGTGGTTTGTTATCGGTGAAGCATTTCTAAATGGCCTAATGGATTTGGTTGCTGGAAATTTGTCTCTGTAAACTCTCCCTGATATGCCTTAATTTCAGTGAATTTCAGGCTGATGTTGACTGAAAGCAGCTTCCAAATTAGCCCACACTTTAACATTTCCTTTTTGCCCATGGAATGAAGGTCCTTTTAGAAAAACAGCACTGTATTATGTTACACTAATTGAAAGTACTCTGGGGCGGCTTGGTAAAGAGGGTTAGCTGAGTATCTAGTGAGCACTGTAGTCTCTTTGAGGATCTCTGTGGACTAGAGCAAGAACATGTGCTCTGTGCATTCACTTGCACCCCTCCCCCAGCCATGACAGTTCCTCTGGAGAAAGTTTCTTAGCCTCACTGACCCCATAATAGTATGATAGCACAGTTCGATGGTTAAGAACAAGGCTTTGGAACGAGATGGATATGAGTTCCAGTCTCTGCTTGGCTTCTTACCAGCTCTCTGACTTCAAGTAACTTGCTGTCCCCCTCTCTGCCTCCAGTCCTTCATCAGTAAAATAGGGAAATCATGCTGTGACTGACATGAGGATGCTACATGTGTGTGAAAAGCAGGGACACGGCCCCCTGCAGCATCCAGTGAGGGAGAGGTATCTGCCTGTCTTCTTTCTGAGTACCCCTCTCTAGTCCTGATTCCTCCTTTTTTATCCTCTGCCTCCATTCCTTCCCCATGTGCTATGGGCCTCAGCCTCTTTCAGCTGTTTAGAGCTCTGTGCTACCCCATTTTACCATGAAGTCCTCCAGGCTCTTAATGGTTTCCAGTTCCCTCCCTTGCTTAAATGACACTTCTCTTAAGGTAATTTGTAATTTCTCCTATTGTTAGTAGGCCAAGCCCTTGAAAGTATATAAGCTGACTTTGTGTCTGGAATGACAAAGCTTTATTTTCTACCCCCCAAATAGCAGTTATAGAGATTCCCTCACTAAACACAGCCTTGCTTATAGGCCCTCACCCCCTCCTTTTATTTTATTTTATTTATTTATTTTTGTGTGTGTGTGCTGGGGATAGAACTCAGGGCCTTGTACTTGGGAGGTGAGCACTCTAACCACTGAGCTAAATCCCCAGCCCCTCACCCCCTCCTTTTAGACTCTTCGGTAGTATTCAGCCAGTTTCCCTTCATGGATACACTATCAAACCTTGCTACTAGAACAAGGCTGATAGTGAGCTGAGTCTACATGTGGTCATAACATACCATTAGCTTGATCATAAATGCGTAGAAAATTCTGTATTGCATCAGAATTATACAAGTCAGCATGGAAAATATTAAAGCCTGTAGTACAGAAACACTAAAGAATATTGGTGTAGTGGTGGGGTGGATTACTGGAGGTGGGGCAGGATTCACATAGAAAAATACTCATCTACCTAGAAACCAGACAAATACATTTTAAAATATGCATAAGATAGTATTTTACATGTATTAAATGAGAGGAAAAGTCTTAATAATCCCCAGTGCTTACAAAGTACTAGTGAAACCAGTTCATCTGGATACCACTCGTGGCACCGAAAACTAGTATAGTCCTTTGGAAATATAATTTTACAGTGTTTCAGGAACCATACCAGTTATTTATTCCCTTTGAGCCAGTACCCTAACCCTCATAAATGCAATTTAAGGAAATAACAAGAAAGAAAAGAAAGCTAAATGTATGGAAATAATAGTAAAATCTGAATATACTTTAAAAGTGAATATTCAATAGAATATAAACAATGGCAGATTAGTCTTCTGCTAACATAAAAACAATAATTATAGAAAGCATAGAAAAATGTTTATATTCTAATGCTAAGTGAATCAAATCTCAAAATTATTAACCCCACAACTGTAAGTGTGTAAATACATCTCTGTACATGGGAAAGAAGTAGAACACTGTAAACAATGAAAACGATTGACATATGGAGGATAAGATTGTACATTATTGTTCTCATTTTAATTTGTATACATTTATTTGTATAATATTTGTACAATAAATATAATAATTAAGATGAGAAAAACAAATTGCAGAGACCACCTAGGACAGTGATGGTGAACCTTTTAGAGACCAAACTGCACCCCAAAACCCACTTATTTACTGCAAAGTGCTGACACTGAAATTAAACCTGAATACTGAGGGTTTTGTTCAGAAAAAACAACTAGGACGACACTCTGCTGCTAGGATGACTTGGCTCATGTGGCAGAGCAAGTGCTGCGTGCCTGTTGCAGCATGTGTGCTGCTGGTTCGCCACCACTGACCTGGGGGGTACCCTTTGCATTACAGAGTGAAGGTCTTGCTCTTTAACACCTTTTCATGGCCTTTTGTGCTGGCCCAACCTACTCAGCCAGCCATCTTTCCTTCTTTCCCAGGCTTCCTCCTCATGTTGCTTCCTCTTCCCATTTACCCATCCCAGACCACCTACAAGTTCCCAAACTTTAGCATATCATCATGCTTTTCCCGTATTTCCTCTGACTGGAATGTCTTTATTACCTCCTTTCTTTTGAGCTCTGATCCACCTTTCAAGTCCTGACTCAGAAGCTGTCTTTTTCTCCATGAAGCTTTCCCACATCATTTTCATCTGAATTAACCTCTGTTAATTTATATCTGTGAAACTATTTAGGATAGACAGGCCTGATGAGCAGGGTCTGGTCTTACTCATCTTTATGTGATCCATAGATTTAACCAATAATAAGTGTTACATGATTAGCCCTCTTTCAGCTCTACCTGGTAACAGCTATCAAGACAGGAGCAAGCAAAGCAGTCAGATGCTGATGTATTAGATGAGTTCATTGTGGAACAATAAGCATAAAAGGACTAATTAATTTACAATACTTAACATCTCTAATAAGCACAGTTATCATATAAGTGTATTGCTATTATAAGTGTACTAATTAGTAATAACTAACAAGATAAATTAATTTTTAATTTTTTTCAGATGAAATTTGGATATCAATTGTTAATTTTATTAATTAAATGGTATTTTGTATTTGAACATTTTAAAATTGTTTTTAAGTAAAATAAACCTCTCAGTCATAATATAAGATTCCATGGACTTAGTGACAGTAGTTAGAAGCATTCAAGAATGAGACAAAAAGTTCCTCATCTAGTACTCATCATGGTCTACTTTCCTGTTTATCTCCTTTGGATCCTCAAGAGAACTATGTGAGTTAGGTCCACAGCTTTAGGAATGCATTTCACTTTGAACTTGGGATTTGGTTGTTTTTCAGAAAAATAACTGGAAGAAAGCTCATGCATGGTACATTCATGTATTCATTCAGTTCTTCACTTAGTAAGTATTTTTGAGAATGTACTTGCCTAGGCCTGCTCTAGGTTAGAGAGCTGTGACCATAAGATTTACTGTGTTGAGGCTGACAGTAAAGAAGTATGCAAAAGAAACAGTATTCATTACAAAAGACGATACTAGGATGAAGACTGGTGGTGAGGGAGGGAATATGATGGTGACCATGTTCAGTTAGGGTAGTCAGAAGGACCCTCTGAGGAGACTACCATCTGAGTCATAAGTGCTGAGGAGGGTCCGGCCAGCAGAGATCTGAGAGAAAGGGACCAGCAACTTCACTGTGGTGGGAACTAGAGTGGAGTGTTTCAAGGAATGGAGGGGCAGGCTGTATAGCTGGTGATCAGGGAGGAGGAGACAGATGATGCATGAAAAGAGTGAGAGAGGAAGGCAGGACCCAGGCCGCGCAGTAGCTTGTAGGTAGGTCATGTTTAGTGGTTGAATTTTGAGATTTTGAGTGCAAAAAGATGCCTTGCCCAAATTTCCCTTACCAGGAAGGTGTGCACATCCCCAGATGCTGTGGGTGTTGCTGTTGAGGGCTCCCAGATACTTTTATCTCCCAGAAATTCCCCCAAGCCAATGGGAACCACTTTGTCCGGAAATGCCTACGAAGTCATGTCCTTTCCTTGGGGGTAACTAATAACCAGCTGATATAGGTGTATGCACAGAAGGCCAGTCCCCTTGCCCAAATACGTGGCAACTCTGTGGTGCTGCTCATTCCACGGCTTCTCCCAAGATAAAGCTGAGATTTGACTTCTCTGAAACTCCTTTCAATAACTTCTCCTGACTTATCCTACTTCTTTCCCTTCAGTACAGGTTTCTACTGAGAGCACACTTTTAATAAATCATTTGCACAGAGCCCTTATGTCAAACTCTGCCTGTAGCAATGATTATTATTAGAGTGTGAGCTCCTTGAGGGCAAGGACTATACCTGGCTTATTTATTCTTAGCTGGAATATTTAGATAGGGGCATGGCATGATCTAATTACTTTAAAAAAATTCTGCTTATGCATGTGGGGGTTGGGGAAAGGATAGATGTGGGTAGACCAGTAAGATGCTGTTGTAATCCAGGCATGATATGATAATTAGGATTATATAAGATTACATAAATTTAAACATCCTTATTAAGCAAAGGTTTTCATCTGTGATTATACGTACAAAATCCCTTCCTTCAAGAAAATTTGCAAGTGACTTTGAGCAGATGAATGTTGAAAAAGAATAATGCATTATGGCACCTAATGGGAGGAATATATGAAAGATCAAATGCTCATAAAAACTATATATATGATACTTAGTACAGAAATAATGTAATGGAAATGTGCAGTTGGTCTTTAGCCTAATTAGTGGGAGTTAGTCAGAGGTCCTTGAGGGAGGCTGTGATTTCTAAGATCTGTTTGATACTGGGATAAAAGTGACAATTTAAAAATGGCTCTTGTTGCTCTTTCCACTCTGGGATAGTAAATGAATTAGATTTGCATCTATTTCTCGGGGGCATTGATGGGTTTATGTTCCTGCCTTCAGTGCTCCTCACATTCTTTTCTTTTTGTTAATCCCCAAATCAGGATGCAATAATAATCAGGTTCTGCCACTCTTAACATACTGCAGTACATGATGAATATAATGTTACACAAGATAAGGCTAAATGGATTAGGAGACACGTTAGTCAAGAAGAAAAATGCTTTAAAGAATTGTACCTTCACCCAAATATTTATGCACAGCAAGAGCTGTACAAAGGGTGGCAAAATAACCAGAAAGATAATCATGTTTTGCCTGTTAATGACAGCCCTTCCTTTGAGGATCTACAATCTCTTTAGCACATAGACAGTAATGTCTGTGCATTAGAAAGTCTTGTCATATGGTTTAGAACATGACTGAGGAAGGGGAGAGAGGAAGAATTAGGCCTTCTGTGCTTTTCTTTCTACTTCGTGCTGAGCCTAATAAGTTGTGGGAATGTAGCAGCAACTCAGATTAATGAAAGGAGGGAGCACTCCCCAGACCCACTGTGGAGGACTCAGTGATACGAGCTCCCTGTGGAGACAAAGTCCCCATTGTCTCTCCCTGACCATGCAGGCTCCTCTGGGAGCCCCTCACCTCTCTGCTCCAATAGTGCTTCCTTGGATGTTAAGAGCTCTTTCTCAGTGTTACAAACTCAGAAGGAAGAGACTCTGGATTCTGTTAGATGGATTAAATCACAGGAGGGAATTACAGGTATTTGGAGATGCAGCAAAGCTTTTGGCTTCCCACTGAATATACCATCTATTCATTACTCAACACTGAGGCTGTACGTTACTTGTAGGATGTGTACTGTTCTTGGCCTTCAGAGACCAAAATGAATGAAAAGAGGTTCTTCCTTCTGGGAGCTCCATCTTTACAAAATTTAGAATCATTAGCGAGCCTCTTGAAAATAGCAGCTGCTATCCTTCCACACAGATGAGCTACAGTAGGCTCGGAGACTGGCATTTTTGTTTCTTTGTTTGTTTTGTTTTTTACAAAATTCTCAAGTGATGCAATAAAATTTGAGAACCAGCAGTCTAGAAAGATACACTACATTCTTGGGTAACTGGAGCCCCTGTCCTCATGGGGCTACAGTTAAGAGGCTGACAGGTTATGGCCTGAATTCTGAAAACTAGATAAGTTTTCAACAGCAGATGATTCTGTTCTCCCACTTCCCCTGAGGACATTCGAGATAGTCTGGACACATTTTTGGGTGACACAGCTGAGGGAGGGTTCTACTGTGTAGTGACCAGGGATGTTGCTAAACATTCTAATGCACAGGAGAGTCCCCATAGCAAGGAATTATCTGGCCTAAATATTAGTTATGTTGAGATTGAGAAATGCCTGTTTAGTTTTAAGGGTGATTCCTCTTACAAAACCAATAATGATAAACAGCTTCCTTTAGCTAATTTATTATGCATTTACCGGTTTTAGGTGTATTATGTGTGTAAATGAACAATGACTATTGTTTATTACATACTGTAATCTGGTTCTATTATATGGATAAGAAAACTGAGATCAAACAACTTGTCTAAAACCACATATCTAGTAAGCCGAGGACTTGGGGCTTAAACATGGCCAGTCTCCCAGCCACAACACTCACTGCTGCCAAGCAGGTTCTAATTTTCTTCTCTTGGGGGTTTTTATAGGTAGAAAAAGATTATGATTCACACGCAAATGCCTATTCTTCTTATCCCTCCTTTTCTTAACATTTGTTATTTGAAAAAAACTTCTCATGCCAAAGAGAGCCCTTCTGAGCCAGGTGGCTAATAGACATTGATCATTTATGTGCCACACGGCCAGTGAGAATCAAGGAAGTGCTTGGAGGAATCTCCAAAGAGGATGGTGATTGCTGTTTTTGACATCAACAGTGTTTGGCAGCTACCTGCCTCACGCAGTGCAGTTTGGGGTAGTGCCTGACCAGCCAGACTGTTTGTGACAACTCTGATCTTCTTAACTCTGAGCATCTGTTAGAATGATGCCTCAGCAGGAAAACACAGTAGGAGAATGTCTGCTCAGAGCATGTGAGTGTCTGATGAGCCCCTCAAATGTCCTCTAGAAAGAACCGATGTCCCCGGGTCCCCTTTGCTCACTGGCCCTGCCTGTGTATTTTGCAGGCAGGAAATGAAACAGGACTCAGCAGAGATCATTTGCCCTCTCTCCAGCATCCTGCCTGTGGTCACCAAACTAGAGAAAGGATGTCAGCATATCTACTGTTCAGCATCACTCTGTTTCTGAGCACATATTGAGGCCAAAGGCACTTGAGGGTTGTAGCAGTGTCCGCTGTGTCTGTGAGGCCCTGCAGGCCAACAGGTGAAGTAACTTGTCTATAGCCACATATATAGTAAGGGAGAACTTGAGCAGTCAGACTCCTAGCCATAGCAGTACACTGCTGCCCACAAGTTCTATTTTCCAGGTAGAAAAATAGGTCAATTTATGGCATGACTTTAAAAGGTGCACAAGATAATCATTGGTCCAACTTCAGATGGAGTGGTGGTATAGGTGGAAATGGTACCTCTAATTGCCCCTTACTCCTTGACATTCTTCTCTGAGAGGAACGGTCTGTGTTGCTGGGGCCTATAGGCACATTTTGTATAATTCTAGACCTATGTCTATGAAAGAATTTTGAAAAAAAAAACCCAATAATGTGAAGGAACAGGGAGCTGCTTTTCTGAGGTAGAAATAGTGAGCATCCACGCAGACCTTTGGGCTCTGCCCACACTCCCCATGGGTACTCTTCCAGGTTTTTATTTCATGTAGAACTAGCTTTCTGAGGCATCAGTAACCCAGGGAGCTTGGCAGAGCCAGGAAGAGGTAACTCCAAAGTTCAGGATCTGGAAGTCTCTAGAATAGTAGAGCTACTTCTTCTTTTCCTGCCCCTGCCCCTGCCCCTGCCCTGCCCCTGCTTCTGTTCCTGCCCATGCTTCTGCTCCTCTTTCCCTGCCTTCTCCTCTTTTCTGTCTCTGACTCTGTGGTACTGGGGATGGAGCCCAGAGCCTTTGGTCTGAGCTACATCTCCAGCCCTTTCTTACTTTTTAGAGACAGTGTCTAACTAAATCACTAAGTTGCCCAGGCTGGCCTTGACTTTGAAATCCTCCTGTCTCAGCTTCGCAGAGTGCTGGGATTACAGGCATGCACCACTGTGCCTGACTTGGAGCTATTTTTTGAGATGAGTAGGAGTCTTGTAGTTGGAAAGAAAGTTGGCTGGCATCATGATCAGAATCCCCCAAGTCATGCTGCATCCCAAAATGCTAGAATGAGGGACCACCTGGAATTCTGAAAGAAGTCAGCGGTGTGAATTGGACTTTGCTCAGCTAGTTCAGTGTCTAAGCCACAACTCCCACTGGACAGAAGTTGCTACTGTTACAGTCAGGATGCTTATCTCACTTTACTCACTAGACCTAGATTGTTTGGGCCAGGACTGTGTCTTATTCTCCTTGGCTTTTCTAGCAGATTGAGCTCAGTGTTTGTAAAGCTCATTGGTGGTAGCTAAAATGATTTTTCAGAATAAGATACGTATATGTACGAACTCCCCACAATAAATGTATGAGTATATCACAAACATGTACCAATAAAGTTTTAAAAATAAATGAAATGATTTGTCAGATGGAAGTAGTCATCCTTGGTGCTACTACCATCCTGCCTTATAGCCAACATGTTTTCTGCTATGGGATTAGTATATTTGGCAAAAAAAAAAAAATCCATATATTTTCCTTCTTTTTTCCCAATAACAAAGCTTTGCTTAGTTATGGCCAAAGAGGCTCCGCAAAGACAGGACATTCTGGGTCTGTTTGCCCTACTTGCCTTTGGAAACTGAGCCCACAGAGTTCTCTTGTAGTTAATAAAAGAGTCACCTGATTCTCATTAAGGTTGACTGGAGGTGTGAATGATAAAGAGATGATATGGGGGAAGGAAGGGAAAAATATCATCCCTGTAAGTCTGGAGATAAAGAAGCAATAAAGAGGAGAGAGAGGAAGGAGTGAATGTGTCTTCCATTAGAGCTGTATCTGTGTATGTCACACACCAGGTTTTCTTTATGGGTGCAGCCTGGGACCAGCTGACCCTAGTTTGGTATCTAGACTGGTTGTGTCCTCTGTTTTTATCCACAGTTGGTGGGGCTGGGAATCTTGTAAGCATTTATTTGAGCCAGTATGTGGTAAGAGAAGAGGGCCTTTCAGAAAGGTATTTAGGCATGATCCCTGGGGGCAAAGACAGAAAGAGATGGAGAACATAGCAAGGTGTCTACTATCCATAATGGCCTCAGAGGGAGGGCAGGGGGGAGAGAGAGAGAGAGAGAGAGAGAGAGAGAGAGATCGATCCCAAGTGTGGGATAAAAGCAGAATTGCTACTGAGCATTGGTGTGACTCAGCATGGAGAAAAGCTTATCCCTTTTTTATCATAAGGTAGGCTTGGCTTCTGAAGGCACCGTGGCCTGTAAGGTCTGAGATGAACTGAGGTGAGTAACCAGTGTCCTACAGTAATGTGGAGCTTGACTTCAGGCCGTTTTAATGTGTATTAATACTGCCATATTTATACCTATAGGCTAAGGATATTTGAGGGACATGTACTCTATCCCATTTGAGTCTCAACAGAATCCTATGAAGTTGACATATTATCTTACCTTTACCAATGAGGAAGGTGAAATGGAGTGGTTAAGTGGCCCATTAATCAATGCTTACCCAGAATTGACCTTAGTGGGCACCCTCTTAGGCCACATCTCCAACACTGCCTCCTGAACACTGTAGCTAGCGTTTCAGATGACTCATCTACCTGGGTTATTGGGGAGACTGATTACCCCCTTACAGCAGAAGTTATGGAGAACAACCACAAGGTGTCTGATCTTTTGGGGAAAAATTTGGAGCTGTCTGTCCTTACCTGGGTGGACATTACTAGCATTCTCTGGGGAAAGATAACAGAGGACGGGATAGAAATGTCTCTGAAGGCACCCAGAGCCTCAAGAGGGAGTTATCACTGAGTAACAGCAATGATGCTGCCTCTTGGAGGTGTAGAAGACTTTACAACCATCAGAGCATTTCCTCTTTTATTATCCGAAAGTTTATAAAAACTCTGTGAAGCAAAAGCTAATCTGTCCATTTTGTGGATGGAAAATGAGTTTCAGAGAGTTTCAGTGATTTGCCCAGGATCACGGGTATGAATCAACCTAGAAATTTAGTCTCCTGGCACCGACTTTAGGCTTTTGTCCTCTTTACCAGGCACTCCCTTGTACCATGGTGGGACAGTTGTCTTCACCTAATTGGAGGCTAACATCACGATTGAGACAAGCAGTGGACCAGGCATTAGGATGGGGCCTGAAGCAAGAGGCAGACATTTAAATGAAAGCCATAATCCAGGTGCAGTACCAGTTACGGGGCAGCGCTCACTTCCTTCAGATCTAGGCATTTCCTAATCATGCAGGCTGATTCTGTGAGAATTTCCTAAGACTGCTCTGTGGAAAACTAGTTTCACCCTGAGAAACAGAGTTCTGTGGTCAAGCCAGACATACTATACCTTATTCTTTTAGAGCATTGATGCACAGTAAGGGCTTTGTCACGTATTTAAGGAAAGAAATTTGTTTGACTATGTTTAACTTGGGTCTCCAAATCTATTTGAACCCCAAACCTTTTCACTTCTCTTTTTTTAAAGTAACCTTTTTTAGCAGCCATGAAACTGTCAAGAATAAATAGTTTGCTTTGATCACTGAATTAATGGGTGGACTTGACACCCCTAAGCAGAGCCTTAGAAATTTTTAATTGTGTATATGTCCAATATCTGTCTATCTGTCTGTCTGTCTGTCTGTCTGTCTACCTATCTATCTTAGGTATAGGAGGTAATGTATTTGTAAATAGGCCTTGGCCCTACTCATTTTGCAGTTCAAATACCCACAGTTATTATTCCCATGCAAGCATGTTAAAGTTCATTAAAATATGGAAGCCCATTATGATATTAATAAACCTTTTTAAAATTAGGTATTTTTGCCAGTAATTCATGATAGAATAATGTCAAGGAAAGCTATGAGTCTGTCTGCCATTGTATGATGGTGTACATGGTTTGAGAGAATTTATCTGCTGGAGGTCTTTGAAATGACTGAGTCTGGTATTTTATGTAGGTTGTTTATCATCTTCCTGCCTAGGGATAGCAGCAGACACTTGACATTCATGATGGATATTTTCTGAGACCTTTATGACTCTCCTAATTGGAAAATACCACTAGAGCAAATAATTTCCCTCATGAAACCTTTTTATTCTGACCTAAGCTGTCCTGTTCACAGAGGGCTTCACTTTTTCATCTCGTTCATTATCAGGGCCATTTTGTTCTTGGTAACTGATAGTGAGAGGAAGCATGTAGCTATGAGGAAGTGGCTAGAGTTCTGGACTTACCGAGTAACTCTACCCTCAATGATAGCTTTGCTGGGAGATTTGAAAAATCTCCCAGAAAAATGGTTAATGCCTACATAATATGGACTCTAAAAATTGCTCATGAATAGTTAAAACTGACTGTAAATTTGCAGATAACAAGCATCTCTTCTTCTCTTGCTTTTAAAAGACATCTTTACCTCCCCCCTGTGCTGAGGGGCAAGAAGATATTCTGCTTTGTGGAAGGACAAAAATGTGTGCAATTCTGGAAACTCAAGCTCATTTTTACTGATGCAAATCAACCTTCACAGCAGGGCTAATTTCAATGTGAACCCAAGAGCATGGATATGTCATAAATTGAAAGAAGTAAGTGTTGTGCTTTGGAAAAAAACACCTGTGTGAGCTCTAGGGTTAAGCTAAAATTTGAGTTTCCCTGAATTAAGAAAATACCAGTACATCTGAAGCTACAATACGACTTCCCCAAATACCCCAGCAACTCTGTGCTTTCTAGTATGAATCTCAAGGCCACCTCATCCATGTTTTATCAGTTTTATCTTTGAGACTCAGAATCTTACAAAAAATTCCATTTTTCTTAGGATTTATGATTATTATTGAAGTAAAAGGGCAAGAGGATTTTATCAAATCTGGAAGGTCTCCCTAGATGAAATCCATAGGTAGATGTCAGTTGTTAAAGGCTGGCTGACCCCACACAAATTAATATAATCAAGGAAGATGAGAAATTCCCAGAGGCCAATTTGGGGGGATTAAAATACCATTTAGTTTTGACCATGTGAAATATCTCTGGGGAAATAAAAACCCTTAAAAACTGACTTGTTGCCTTGCTTGTGCGCAAAGTACATTGACATTTAAACACAGATATGTTTGGAGCACTCCAGTTTCACAGATGAATCATGTCCTCTAACAGAGCAGATTCTAAAGAATACAGAGTATGTTCAGAGTGAAAATTGATTGACTTTTGTTGCTGTGGGTGCGAGGGCTCTTGAGTGACAGTGGCCATTTAAGACACCTCGATGTCTATTGAGATGGGATGAGCTTACTCAGGGGAAAGATTTGAGGTTCCTGGTAAGGACTTCCTTTTTCTTTTTCCTTTTCTTTTCCTTCTATTAAGGACTTTCATGTCCCTTTGGAGTGAAATATTTGTGAGTCTCCAAGGACCATGGGTCCCACAATTTCTTTACACAGCTATTTTCTACAAAACTAGTCCCCAGTTGCACAGAGAAAGTTCAATTAATGCTTTTGAGAGACCTGAGTCACATGATTCTCATCAAGACTTAGAATTGGCTTGCTAGCTCATGGAAGCCCATACTATAACATTGTCCTTCCAGTAGTTTGGAGGCTGAAAATGTCCTTTTCTGTTCTCTAGGCTTATGGCCTATTCATGGACTGGCCTATGATTCCTCTCTCTTTCCTGGGGGTCTGTGGTTTGAGATGGGAAGGGGTGGTGAGAGCTGAGCAGCTCTGTAAGACTAATAGTTCCCTGTCTAGAGAGAATTTGGATGTTATCACGGTCAGCTTGTGGAAATATGAAATATTTATGGGCATAAAGTTAGGCCAGTGGCTCTGTGAGGTGGGGCAGGAAGACCAGGAAAAGTGGGAAAGCTTACCTTCTTGACTTCGTATTTAATGGCGAGTTTGATCCGGCTCAGACTTGGACGGTGGTGGTCGGACCAGACTTGGAAATTCACATCACCATTTAAAATTGCTTCCACTTCTTCTGTGTCTCGGCACAGGTCCAGCACGCCCACCACAAAATCCTTGCATTGCATAGATAACTTCCTGTAATCATTCTAACAGAATAAAGAGAAATCAGGGGTGTGTCACACCAAGCCCCACAGATTGGCTTGCCCAGGACAGCAGTGTTGATCAGCAACTGTCCACCAAGTGTGAGCTTATGACACCTTGGGACCAAGGGGATGTGCTGGATCCAGAAGGCAGAGCTGTTTCTCTGGACACACCACCTGGAGTATACCTTCTCTAAACTAGCATCTGTCAAGGTGTGGTCCATGGGCCATCTACATCAGAGTCATTTTAGAGGCATGCCAGAGTTGCAGATTCCTAGGCATCAGAATTCCAGGGGTGAGGGTAGGGCTAAGGAATCTGTTTTTTAAGTCTGCTTTCTAAGTGATTTTAGTGCCTGCCCACAGTCCATCTTGGGTTCTTTCAAAGTAGTTCTCCATGCTCAAGTTCTGAGCCAGTCGTAAAAGGAGGAGTAATAGGACACGGACTTTTAAGATGGTGGGCATAATGCTTCATTCATGTAGCACCAACCTATAAAAGTGATGGTTTTACTGGAAAGCACAAATTTACTAGAAGGACATGGCTGACAGGCTAACATTGGAAAAACATTTACACAGGTGTGCTTTTTTTTTAATGTATTGGAAAATTGGCTCGTAAAATATAAATATAAAAATCAAATGTAATTTACATCTAACAGGATCCTTTCTTACTACAAATCTATGTATGGCAAATTGTGGTTCCTTACATTACCCGTCTGTTGAAAAAACATCTTTTGGTCTTGACCTTTTTGTTGTTTAATTTTCTAAATGGAGTTTCTTCTAGATTTTACTCTTCCTTTCCCTAAGTGTATCTTTTTAAATATCTTTGAAAAACTTACTTTCTTTTCTATTGATATGCCAACTTCTCTCTCTCCCAAGACAGATTGCTGAAATTTCAAATAATGTTGAACAAAAGAATATTTCATGTCATCCTTATACCACTACTCACCAATATTTTCCCCTAGAGGCTTTCTTGTTGGTTTCTTAGTTGAAAAAAGTCTATTCTGAAACTACGTAAGAGCCAAGTGTCACTTTCAATGTTAATCAATGTCAACAACCTACAGACTCATAAATAGGAGTTGACCAACAGGAGTGCAGTTTTATTTTTCCAGAACCTAGATTCTTCAGCAGTTAGGTGGGATCCTGGCAAACTGCAAAAGCTCAGCCATTTTTCTGAATTAATGATTCTTGTCTCCTTCCAGGACTGCTGAATCAAAATGTCACTTTGTGTTAGAGAAAGATGTAAGTAAATGCTCGTTTGCTGGGGAAAGGAAAAAGATCAAGAAAGTATTTTCTGACAAGATTGGCTGCTCTTCATTTTTGTATATAATTTATGTAAAAGAAAGGGGCTCTTTCCTTTAAGAAATTTTAAGCAGAAAAAGTGAGCTGAGGCAGATTATCATAGAGAAAAATTTAGGTCAGATACTTGAAGATCCTTGAAGTGTTCTTGGTTTTAGCACCTAGTACAGGGCTGGATAGCGACATGAAGAACTGTTCTGTGCTTCTTCATCCCTAACACTCACCTATTCACCATTCATTCATTCATTATAGAGGAACTGCTGTGTACCAATCCAAATGTTAGCAGTGAACAAGGCCAATGTGGTCTCTGAGTAGTATTAGACTGAGGGAGGCGGGGGATCCAACCTTGGAATTTCTATAAGAGCAAAACCAGTACAACTTGCTCATAGCTTGTCCTGGCTAAAATATTCTACAGAGCTGTGATGAATTAGAGGTGGGAAGCTCAACATACACTGGGCTCAGCAAAATGGACAAGATGGGTCAGCTCACCACATGAACCCACTCAACTCTGGCAGCATCTTTACTGTAACTCATATTCTCTGGATCTCCAGCCCCCACAAAGTCAACTTTATTGCCCCTTCCCTAGAACAGGGAGTCACTTTTGCTTGTTCCTAGTGAAACAGATCATGTTGGCTCCAGCAGAACTCAACTCTTGGTAGAAACTCTTGTCTTCAGAGCTAAACACACGAGTAGATACAGGAAGTGGGAAGGACTTGACCTAGTTCTTGGCCCCACATGCTAGGAATAAGTCAGGCTGTACTGACCTGAGCCTGCACACATCTGGCTTCAGCAGTTTGGAACAGAAAGTGCTACTTCATTAGAGACTGTCTCTTCCCTGGGCTCTTTTAGCCCATCTGCCATCAAAAGGGAGGCATTAGAACATTGAAAACAGGTAATTTGCTTTTTACTTTTGCGTTAGACACTTAGGTTTGAAGGCAGTAAGCCCTCTGGTATCTGTACATGGCTGAAGGGAATAGATAGAACCCAAGCATGCCAGGGAGAAGCAGATATCATGGACATGGATGGTGATAGAGAGGACTATAGGTCAATGCCTCCAGAGAATTATGATGATTATGGTTTATTGGGTTAACCCTGAGCTCAGTGAGCCTTCCAAGACATATTCCTCACTGTAGTTAGAGGTAGATGAAACACAAAAACTAAAAGAAATTCCATTCGACCCAGCTATTCCCCTCTTTGTTATCTTCCCAAAAAAGTTAAAGACATCATATTACAGTGATACATGCACTACTTTGTGCATAGCACCACAACTCATAATAGCTCAAGCTTTGAAGTGGCCTATTTGTTCATCAGCAGATGAATGGATAAAGAATATATGGTATTTATACACAATAGAGTATGATTCTGCCATTAAGAAGGATAAATTTGAGTCATTTGTAGGAAAATGGATGCACCTCAAAACCGTAATTTTAAGTGAAATAAATCAGACACATATGCTTAAATATTTCATGGTTTCTCATATATGAGAAACCCAAAGTACTGAAAAATTAAACAGCAAAATAAGATGTAGATAATAGGAAACAGCAAGATAGAACTTTTGCAGAAGTGTGGGGGACCAAGAGATGGGGCAAGGGTATTAAAAGAAGAACTTGACCTCCTATCTGTCTAGCCCAGTATCTCTGGGACCCCAATCTCTAGTAATCCTTTCATTCTACCTGACCTACAAGCAATTGACCATGCCTCATTTTCCCTGGTTTTTACCCTCCATCTTTTCCATATCATTATCTCTCTTCTTGCAGTGCTTATATTTCTCGGTCAATCATGATGATCCCTACACATAATAGCACCTCTCCTGCTTTACTCTTATTTTATTGTCCTCACTGATTAAAAGCTTGGACTTGTTTGAGTCTAACTCTCCACCACTCTGGTCCTGCCTCTGCACAGTATATATGGCCAGGAACATACAACTACACTGATCAGTAATGCTGTT
This sequence comes from Hystrix cristata, assembly GCA_004026905.1. NCBI lineage: Eukaryota > Metazoa > Chordata > Mammalia > Rodentia > Hystricidae > Hystrix > Hystrix cristata. The sequence goes on along the minus strand of PVJO010000407.1, from coordinate 126,025 downwards.
AACTCTGTCTCCAGCTTCAAGTAGTTCTTAGTGCTCCTGAGCAATTTACTCAGCCACTTTCCTAAACAAACATTTCATCGTTTCATACCTTCTTCTCTCTTCAGTATTCTAAAATCTCAGCTTTTTCTAACTCTCACACAAGGACATTGTTTCTTACTTTATTTAGAAAATAGAAAATATCAGCAAGTTCTACATACACCATCACATATGTCTGTGCACGTGCATCTGTGGTCACATATTCTGCTTTCCCTTATTCTTGCCTTGGCTGAACTGCTTCTCCTCCTAAGCCCAACTCCTCCACCTGTGTGCTGGATATCAACCTTTTATGCCTGCTCAAGGACAGGGCTCCTGCGGTCTTCCTTTCTCACTCCTGCACTGTCAGTTTCTCTGTTCCCTACTGGCTCAGCATAAAAACATGCTGTTGTTTCTTTGTTTTAAAAATAAATTTCTCTTGACCTCTCTTTTTTCTCCAGTTACAACTCCAGTTTCTGTTCTCCGTTATCACAAAAATCTTCTGTAGTGTTGTCTACGTTCATTGTCTTTCATTGCACCTCCTTGCATTCTTTATTGTCCTATTTAATAAGGCTTTCACAGGCACTCACTCTACTGTGACTGTTCTTGTCACAGTCACAAATGAGTTGCACGTTGCTAAATTCAGTAGTTGGCTCTCAGTCCTCATCTTACATGACCTAGGAAGTAATTTGACACAGGTGATCATTTCCTCCTCCTTGATACACATTCTTCATATGGCTTCCAGTGTTCTATCTTCTTCTGTATTTTTTTCTTCCCAAGTGACTACTTTTTGCATTCTTTTTTGACTCTAGTCTGTTTTAAAGAAAGTCATAAGGAGGAGACATTCTTAGCTTATGGGAACTGTGAATGTATGAGGAATAAGTGTATCAGTCAGTCTGTCTGGTGGTTGGTACTTTGCAGCTGCTGCATGCTGCGTGCTTCTTTAACTGTGGATATGAGTGTGCTGAACGTGGAACAAAGTCCTAGAGGTTTTCCTCTCCCAGAGTGTAACATAAATGAAGTCATGTAGTATCTAACCCTTGGAGATTGGCTTCTTCCTCTCAGCATAATCTTTTTCCTTCATTGTTGTTGTTGGACATATTAAAAGTTCATTTCTTTCTATTTCACAACTACTGTATGTTTGTACCACAGTTTATTTGTTCATTCACTTACTGAAAGTCATTTGGTTTTTCTTAGTTCTTGGCAGAACTAAGAATAAAGCTGCTATAAGTTTTTGTGTGAACATAAATTCTTATTTTTTAAAAAAGATATTGGTGGGATTGGGGATTTAGCTAAGTGGTAGAGCACTTGCCTAGCAAGCGCAAAGCCCCGAGTCCAATAACCAGCCCCTGCCCGCCCATAAAAAGATATTGGTACCGCTAAGTATACAATAAATGCATGTTTAACTGTGTAAGACACTGCAAATTTGTTTCTGGTCTAGGTATACCATCTTACATTACTACCAGCAAATTATGAGAGCTCCAGTTACTCCACAGTCTTACCAGCACTTGGTATGCCTGCTTTCTTTACTGTGTTCTGGGATCTCATTGGGGGTTTTAATTTGCATCCCCTAATGACTGCTGATGCCAAGAATCTTTTCCTATGTTTATCTGCCATTTTTGTATTTTCTTTTGATGAAGTGTCTCTAAGAATACCTTTGTCCATATAAAAACAAATGAAATGTTTTATTTTATTACTGAGTTTTGGGAGCATTTTATATATTCTAGATACAACTCCTTTTTGAGAGAGTTTATAAACATTTTGTCGGTGTGTGGCTTATTCTCAACAGTAACTTTAAAAGGAGAGACATTTTTAATTTTGATGAAGTTCACTTTATCATTTTCTCCTTTTATGGTTATACTTTTGATGTCACAATTAAGAAGTCTTTCCTTAAAGTTGTGTGTTCTGTGTTTTTCTTTAGATGTTTTATATGTTGGGTTTTAGTGTTATGCTTGCAACCCGTTTTTTGTTAACTTTCGTATAAGGTGTGAAGTAACTTTTATTGCCCATGAATGTTCATTTGTCCCAGGCTCATTTGCTGAAAAGATTATTCTTTTCCTACTGGGTTGCTTTTGCCAAATTCTCAAAAATTATTGACCACATTGGTATGTATCTATTTCAGTGCTTTCTGTTCTGTGTCCTTGATCTGTGTGCCTATCCTTTCACTAATGCCCACTGTATTTGTTTTTGTAGCTTTATATTAATTCTCCAAAGTAGGTCCTTTGAGTCCTCCAACTTTGTCCTACATTTCTAAATTGCTTTGGTTTTTCTTGTTCCTTCTCTTTTTATATAAATTTGATAATTAGCTTATTTATATGTACAAGAAATTCTGCTGGGCTTCGTATTGGATTGTGTTAACTCTATAGATCTTTTAGGGAGAACTGGCTTCTTAATTTTATCCAGTCTTCCAAATCACAAACAGGTACATTTATGTAGATGGTCTTTGATTTCTTTTACTGATGTTTTATAGTTTTCAACATACAGATGACATTAGCTTGCAAGATTTATGTTCAGGGATTTCATTTTTCAGCTACTGGGGCTATTTCTAAATTTTAAATTTTCAGTTGTTATATAAGGAAAAATGAATGATTTTTGTATGTTTTCCTTATGTCCTGTGATCTTGCTAATTTCACTTATTGGTTATAGATTCTTTGAGATTTTGAGGTGTTATTCATAGACAAATATGGATTATTGACCTTGAATGACTACTTATCTTAAGTGCATTTATTGAGACTGCTAAAATGTTCAGCAACATGTTTTCCCATTTGTTTGAGTCTTAGTATTATTTTTAGGAATAAAATGCTGCCAACAATTTTTTTTTTGCTGGTTTTCAACCCAAAGTTAATCAGCCCAGAACTTTTTATATGTAGTTAATACATTATTCAGTTTTTAGGACATTCATCCATTTATGTCTTCTCTGTTCAGCACAGGTAGTAACTGAAATTCTCTGGTTCTCAGCTAGCCCGGGGTTTCTTTTCTCTCTCTCTCCCTCTTTTTTTTTGGTTTGTAAATCTTATAAACCTGTAAATTATCGGGTGAATTTCTCACCCTAACACAGAAAACAAACCAAAAGTATCCAAAAAGATATATTGAACTTTTAGAACTGAGGATATTGTTTTGACAGCATCAATTTCAGGAAATTATTAGTTTTCTTGATTTTGGCTCAACTCTCAAATTTTGTCAAAGCTACCAACAAACTTAAAAGAGAAAGAGAAGCCATTACCCTGCTTGGTCAAAAGTTAAATGAATTTCTCAGACTGAGGCTGTGGAGACACCCACACAATACAGGATAATTAACACTCATTCCTCAGTGAAGACCCTAGAAATTAGATTTAAAAAGAGTGTGGGTTTCCCAATGACTCCCCCAAACCCTCTCTTTCGGGACTTAGTTATGGAGAAGGAATGCTTATGGAAAGCTTCATTTGCAATACAAAAGGACATAAGTCAGCAGATGTATGTGGGCTGTAAACCTGAGAGGAGGTACTTCTGCTTCTTACCTTTAGGCTGAGTTTAAGACATGGTTACATTAGCAGTTCACCAGAAAACTGTTCTAAACATTTTAATATGTCATTAAATGGTCCCAAGTATTATCATTTTTAAGTAAGACTGAGAGCTGATTATTGAATTTAGCCAATTGGAGGTCATTGGTCATCTTGACTGAAGCAATTCTGAGAGAGCAGAGGGCATGTGTGGAGAAGATTAAGAGAGAATCAGAGGAGAGGTATCAGAGATGTTCTTTCGAGGAATTTCATTATAAAAGAGAGCATAGAAAAAGATAAATACTTGATGTGAGAAGTAAGGTCAAGAGAAGCATTCCTTCTCCCTCCCTCCCTGCCTCCTTCTCTGTCTGCTCCCCACTTCCTTCCTTCCTCTAATGAGTGAAACCATAATATTTTGTATGTTGATGGGAATTTTCCAGTAGATAATTGTGCTAGTCATTGCCTGTGATATTGGTAGATCCTTACTTATATTAATCCAGTAGGTTCAATAGCATAGAGGGTTAAATATAGAGTATATGTGGAAGAATAAATTTATAAAAAATCACATATGATTTATCTGTGGTAACAGGAGTGAAGGTCATTTTGTAGGTAAGGAGGTTAGTGGGCGAATGCATCGATGATAGGGGTCTAGAATTTTCTTATTGCTTTAATTTTTTCAATTAAATAGGAATAAGAACTATCAGGTGAGAGCAAGAATAAGGGAGGAAGTAGTAGAAGTTTGAAGATAGCTGGGCTGGTCTGACATGGTTTTTAGGAAAGCAGAAGAACTGATGGATTAGGGAGATAGGGTATAATCTGTGGAGAACAATAAGAGTCTGTTTGAAGTTGATGGTCATAAATTTAAAATGAGGTCAGTTAATAGGGTGATTTTTTTTTTCTAGCCACATTCACCTTGGATACCAGTATGGAAAAGAGAATTAGATTTTTACCAGAGTTATGTTTATGCCAAGGAGGACAGCAAATCCTAGAGGGACAGAGGGGTTGGGGAGTATATAAAGGAGTAATATGATGATTATTCATGAAACTGAAGCTGATATGAAGGGAAAAGTGAATTTAAAGGTGAGGGGGGAAGTGAAAATAGTGTATTGGAGGGAGACAAAAGAGTGACAAAGTTGGGGTAGTTAAAGGAAATGGAAACATTGGACCTGGCAATCAGAGAGTATGATGCCAGTATGCTGCCATTTATTGATGATCACCAGTATAGACTGAGGTAGGATCATGATGATTAAGGTGGAGTGCAGGATAAGACCACTGGAAGAGGGCTGGGGATTTAGCTCAGTGATTAGAGTGCTTGTCTTGCAAGCATAAGGGCCTGAGTTTGATCCCCGGCACCACCAAAAAAAAAAAAAAAAAAAAAGACCACTGGAAGAAATGAGCCTATAACACTGAGTCAGGGTGTTGGAAAGATCTGTATGTGTGCCAAGGTGCCAAGAATTTAAACGGCAGAAACTAGAATCATGGGGAATGACTAAGAGTGACCTGCCATTGTAGACTGCAACAATGAGAGATAAAGTTTGATATAATGTATGAAATATGATTTGAAGATGGATATTCTTAGGGAAAAGAGATGAAGAAGGGTCTGGAAGTGGCAAAGAATAGGAAGGGGCTTGCCCATGACATCTCCAGGCCCAGCGCCATGAAGACTATGGGAATATTACCAGCACCTGTTCGTTGGGAGTTTGAGAGGGCTGCAGGAGAAGCTATGTCCTAGATGGAGCCCTCTGCAGAAAGATTAAGAAAGTGGTGCATTTCTCAGGGAGGGAGTCAGTGACCAGGGGATCTTTGCTGAGGAGCGACGGTGACTTCTTGAGATGAAGTGGAAGAACATCTGGGTGAAGAAGAGAAGAGTAAGAAGATAGTGTGGGAAATATGAGGATTCTTTTGGAGCGCAGGTTCTCAGGAGCAATCTGGGAAACAGTGCTTCTTGTGGCGATGACACAGAGAAGCCTAGTTAGGTGATGCTGTGAGGATTCACTGAAGTTAGACAAGTGAAGCTGGTATCGTGGCACTGGACACAATGGCCGCATACAGTACCTTTTAGCTAACTCAGGACTTCAGCTCTGCATCTTGCCCTAGGGCCTTGCCCTCTGCACATCCCCCCAATAGGTTGATGTTAGGAGTTAACGCACATGGCTGAATTCTTATTAATTATGACTAGTGTCACTGAACTAATTAATGGATATGAAATGCTGGGTAAGAACCTAAGCCTGGTGTTCATTATTGTAGATGAAAATTGAAAACCTTCAATCCATGTTTTAGCTTTCATGCATACAATTAATTGTTTCATTAACCTTTACCATATCAGTAAGCCCATGCTCTGAAGGATCATCTGGGCAAATATTCAGCATTTAAGCTCCTAGGAAGACAGATCCAAGGAAGGTGGTTCAAGGAAGGTTTAGTACATGTGACAGATAACCAATATTTCTCACCTCAGCTTTCTTGGGGGAGTTGTGGTTAGATAACTCCTTGGTCCCAGGCATCTGGGGCTCTTCCCTGAGGGTGGGGTGAGGCAGGGCTGGCTCCTTCCCAGCGACCCTTACCCCTCACAGGCCTGACCCTCCAGCTCTGCCACTGGTTGTGCGGTGTCCCCTTAAGTTCATCTGCTCTCTTCAGGAGTCCTTTCTTTATTCCAAATATAACCCCTGCATTTCCAGAAGGGTCTCTGTGTTCCAAATGTTTCAGGATTTGGAAAGATGATTGTGTTTATGTCACTGGTGATTTTAGAGTTGTTAATCCCAAGCATGACCAGCTTTTGTCATGAGACGGATGATTGGACGGCTAATGTTTGGGTTCAAATCCCACCTCTGCCCCATGCTGGCTAGATGATTTTGAGTGTCTAAATTAATCTCTCTATGTGCTCTAGTTTAGTCTGCATCTTGGCGATGATAAGCCCATCTACTTTATAGGGTTGTTACAAGGGGAGAACTGAAAGAAATAACCCATATAAATTGCTTAACACAATAAGTGACAAGAATTGACCAATATTATGATGGTCTTGTAGGTTTGCAGAGAACGTAAACATGGGTGATTATCTTTTTTGGTGTTAATATTCAAGCGTCTCTTTGAATGCAGCTGACAAGTCCCCTCATTGCAGGTACTCGCTCACTTGGCCCTGTGTGAGTCCTCGAGTCGAGGGTGGCAGGAGCAGGACAGGAGTGTGGAGTGTGGGGATGGGGAGCGTTCTCCCACCTCACGGCTCTGGCCCAGGCCTCTGGACACAAACCTCTGAATTTACAGGGGCCTCTGCACTCCCACCCTCCAGTGGGCAGCACTGACAGTGCCTCTGTGGATACTTTGATTTTCCACCTGGTTTTGGTTTACCTAATTGGCAGCTACTGACATTGTGAGGGGCTCTGAGCATATCTATACGTTTGTAAAATCCCATAAGAAATGGATTACTCTGCTTGTTGATTTTTTGAAACAAATCTCTGTTGGATTCAGAAGCTTGCTTAGGGACAGAGGCTGTCTTTCAAGGAAATAGTTTAGGTATTTTATTATCAACTCCTTTTTTTTTTTTTTTTTTTCCCCGAGATAGGGTCTTACTGGCCTAGAAATCACTATGTAGCCCAGGCTGGTCTCCTGTGGCAATCCTCCTGCCTCAGCTTCCCAAGTACTGGGATTAGAGGCCTGCACCGCTACGCCCAGTTTAGTAACTCCAGTATTATATCTACTAATTCAGAAGGTATATTTGAGCACCCACTCTGTGCCAGACACTAGTAGTACAGATATAAATAAAACATGCCCTTGTCCTTGAAAGGGTCAGAGTCTTGTTAGACAGGATACAGGTAACCAGGTAAGGACTGCGGGCTGATGCTAGTGCTTGAGACAGGATTGGGCATGCCACCCGAGCTACAGATATTGGAAGTTTCCAAGAGGAGGCAGAAAATGAATTGAGACCTGAGGGTGAAAAGAAGCTAGTCAGGCTGTGGCAGTTAGAAGAGGTAGCAGGAAATGGACATTACAGGTAGGGGGACCTGCAAGTGCAAAAGTTCACCATGAAGAAAGAACACTCATCCATGTGTGCTGGATGCTAGATGACTTTAACCAGGCCGTTGTCATGTACGTAAGTTATGCACATTGTTTGATATTTTACAGATTTCTCATAATTTAAGTAAACATGAATGTGCGTATGTATGTGGAGAGGAATTTATGTACACTTTCTGTGCATCCTTATCCAGACTAAAGATGCTGCTTGGGTCTCTCTTGTGGCACTCCCAGAAGAGCCTGTCCTCAGCTTTCTCCTCTTCCTGCTGGAACCATAGTGTACCCAGTCTGGGAGGCAGGGTTGCCTCTGTGAGCTTCACCCCATCTCCACATCCCACACCACATGGCCACCTAGCCCCCCTGGGAGGCTCCTAGTCCTCCCTCCCTGTGCCCTCCTGCCCTGTGCACACACACACACCACTCTAGCAACCACAGGCACAGATGGCAGAGTGATTGCTCTAATCCTTGAGTCGGGAAATCAGTCAGCATGTGTGAGTTCAAAGAGGAAGAGGGACCCTCCAGATCTGGGAGAAATAAAATTCCTTTTTTTTTTTTTTTTTTTTTTTTTTTTTTTTTTTTTTTTTTTACAAATTACCTAATCTGTAGTATTCTTAGAGCATAAAATAGACTCAGAAACAATATTAAAGATATGACTATTACTGTTATTGCTACTATTGTCATTTATTAAGTTCTTTCTATGTGTCAGGCCATGATCCGAGTGCTTTACATATTTAGCTAATTCATTTCTCATGGGAAACCTAGGAAGTAGGTACTGTCTTCATTTCTGTTTTGTAGGCTGGGGAACTGAACCCCAGAGACTTCAGTGGCAAGTAAGATCTGAATTCAGGTTTGGCTGACAAAATCTGGGATCCTAATATTGCTAAGTATTAATTTCATAAAAATATCAATTATCCTAGCATATGCTCTGAACCCTGAATACCACCCTCTTCATGGTCCTTCCTAGTAAATAGGAAGAAAAAGATGAAGGCCTGTTTTAAGAGGGAATGATGCTAAAACCAAGTAAGGAATACCCTGTATTTCTACACTGAGGGAAAGGCCCAGGAGGTGAGATTGACTGAGCCCAGGCATCTGAGTGTATCTCCATATTCTGAGTTACCAGCAGCTGTGTGGATGGTCAGATAGTCATGGTAGAAGCCATCCCTAATGGGAAGGGCCATTCCTATTACTCCAAAGCCCTAAGCCTCTGGTAAAAAATACCGGCACTGCCCCCCCATCGTTTTTGATCTCATGATTTCTACCCAGAGATTGGCCACCTCTTTTTTTGGTAATGAGTGCCCTAGTGCCATTGAGTATCATGGTGAAAAATTACAGGAATTGATGGGTAATCAGAGGGTTTGTTGAATTCTCCTCTGCAGTGGTTTAGAGGAAATTTGCAATCCAATCCTGAGTACACAGAGAAACAGAGCATGGTAGAATGAGGCAGCATTGCTTGTGCCAGCTCATTCTCTAAGGGGGCAGCATGGTAACTGCTGTTCACTGTGCATTGGCTTTTAGCAAGCGTATTTCTGGGGTCCGTTTACCCTGTTGGTACTGAAGCATACAGTATAGTTGCAGAGTGGCGCTAGATGTCCACTTCCTGGATCCTTCCAAAGTTTTCACTCATAAAGCACACCTAAGCTACATTGACCCATGGGGTGGCTCAAGGAAAACCTCATATATTCATTCATTTATTCAACGAAAATGAGTAGAGCAACTATCATGTGTTAAGTATTGTGTTGGGACCCTAGAGGTGCCATGGAGAGTGAGACAGGCATAGTCTTTGCCTCATGGGGCTTGTAAGACAGTGAAAAGTCCTTCAGTGAATTGGAATGATGAGCTCTCCTTTTGGTGCAAATTAGACCTGAGTTCTTTTATATCCAACCTCATAGCGATTCCTAGGAAAATATTTCCTTCCAAATAAACCCAATTGGTAAAATGGAGAAACTAGGTATGAATCTGTTCACTCCAAAGCTTTAGTGATTTACAGGAATCCAACCTTTGCAAAGATGTTCCACCCTGTTCAGCATGTACTTACTGAGTCTTCTCTGTGCCAGAAGCTGTGCCTTGCACTAGAGATGCAAGGAGGAGTGAGGTGGGGTTACTGCTTATTCATGGAAACAGCATCATACAAACCAGTCACTTTAATATTACGTGGTAAGTCCTGGTCATTCATCCAACAAATGGTCATCAAGTACCCCTCTGTGCCAGGTGATAGGTTCTAAGTCTTTGAGGTATAGCCATAAATAAAACATACAGTCTGTACTTTTATGGGCCTTATATTTTAGAGATAAGGGAGAATAAGGTTACAGAGTGGGGATTGTTATTTTATGCAAATGATGAATCAGAAACTGCCTGTTATGGTTTGTGTCTAGATGTCCCCCCAAAGCCTCATGTGGTAAGAGATAGCTGGATCTAGAGTGTGTGGTTACTAAATTAATCCACTGATCGGTTTGGCATGGTTCTGCTGGGATCAAGGATGTGAGACTAAGATTGAGGGTGTTGGGATTGGGAGTGGGAGTGCTGCCTGCCCTGGAGACAGGTAGCCTGGATGGGATGTAAGGTATAGGAAGAAGCTAATTGGCTGCTTGCTTGCATTGCTTGCTTGCATTCCTTGCCTACATTCCTTGCATTCCTCACTTACTTTGCTGCCGGTCTGCCATGCCGCCCTGCCTCGGACCCAGCGGACTATAGACTGAAGCCTCTGTGAGCTAATAAACCTTTCTTCCCCTAACTTTGGGTGTCAAGTATTCTGTCCCAGCAACGAGAGAAAAGTAACTAAAACACTGCCTGAGCAGGTGATTTTGAGTAGAGAGTTGAAGGAGGTCAGGGAGAGAGTTATGCTGCTTTTTGAGATGTTTCACACAGGATCGCAGTACACAGAGGAAGAATGGTGAGCCACCAGAGGGAGAGTGTCAGGGATTTGTGAGGAATGGTTTGTAGGTCAATGACCGGGAAGCATTAGGCAAGAGAATAGGAAGGAATGAAGTGAGAGGAGCAGTGGGGAGTAGATGGCTTGTGCCCTAACAGGCACTTGTCAGGACGGTAGTTTGTCCTCTGGCGAGATGGACCATCATTAGAGGTGGAACTGACATGATCTGATTTATGCTCTAAGAGGATCATCGTGGTTCCCAGGATGGAATAAATTGTAAGGGGCAAGAGCAGAAGCAGAAGGACCAATTAGGAGGCTGTTGCAATTACCCAGAGGAGAGATGGTGGCTTGGAGCAGAACAATATATAGTCGAGGAGGTAAGGAATGTGGAATTCTGGATGTCTTTGAAAGAGAGCCAAGAGAATTTGTTGATGGATTTATATGAAGTAAGTGGGTGGTGGTGGTGAGGATGAATCAGAAGTTTTTGGTTTAAGCATCTAGTAAGATAGAGTTACCATTTATGCAAAGAGCACCAGGATAGGCTAGATAACTGTTAGCAAAATCTTCCCTTCTGTTTTTCATTGTCTCCATGAGAAGAATGTATTTCTTTCCTGTTGATGTTTTATTTGGTCATAGGACTTGCTTTAGCCAATAAAATGTGTGCGGCAAGATATATGTGAGTTCTAACTTTGGCCTCTGAAAGGCTTCCTCCTTTTCAGTTGGCGTCCTTAAGAGTTTCTGATTGCTGCCAGGAAAAGAATGTGCCCTAGGTAACCACCCACTCTCTACTCACATTGGGCCCAGAATAAAATTTGTGGCTCGTCCTCCTCCCCTGACCCTCAGACTTGTGAACAGGAAAATAAATTTTATTGTTATAGAAAATTGAGTTTTCTGTTACATTGTCTTATTGTGGCAATAATTAACTGATGAAGAGACTGAGGTAGGCTCAGTGCTTTGGAACATGCACATCAAGACAGGCCTCTAGCCCTTCCTGGGTATTCAGGGGAGAGGCTCGGGGGAAATACATCATTGCTGAGTCTTGACGGCTGACTGTTAGCCAGTTCAAAAGGCAGAAGAAGCCAAGCTGGGGACATGGTGTAAACAAACACAGAGAGGCACAGAAAAGATACAGAAATATACCAAAAACTATACAAGGAGAAGCCAAGGGTGGCAAGATGAGTTTGGAGATGTAAATAGGAACTGGTTTGTGGAGGGGTTTGTTTTCCTTGATAAGTAGTTTGAACTTTATCCCATAGGCAGTATAGGCCACCGTTATGGTTTAAATCTAAAATGTCCTCTAAAAGTCTTATGCATTTGGAAGGTATATAACTGGATAATGGAGATGCTGTACTCAGTAGTGGATTCATCTGTTGCTGAGCTCAGTAGCTAAATGTGCTGTAGGAGGTGGAGTCTGGTTGGAGGTGGACCACCACAGGTGTGACCTGTAAGGGTGTAAGAGAGAAGGCTTCTCTCTTCTCTCTTCTCTCTTCCCTCTTCTCTCTCTGCCTTCTTGCTGCTGTGGGAGGAGAGCTGCCCTGTGGCCCTTCTACCATGCTGTTTCTGCCTTGGAACCAGCTAACTTTGGACTGAACTCACTGGTAACTGTGAGCCAAATAAACCTCTTTTCCTCTACATTGCATCAGGTATGTTGTTCCAGTGACAGGAAGTGACTAATACAGCCACTGAAGCCTTCTAAGTGAGAGGCTGTGAAGGTCTGACTTGTACCTGCGTGTGGTTCTTCTGGCCCCTTGTGGAGGACAGCTACAGTATTGTGGTTGGAGGTAGAAGGGTCAGGTAGTATCTATTGTAATCACCTGGGAAAACAAGTTTTAATAATAGCAGGATTTAAGGTACACAGAGAGAGCTCAATATATAGCATGCTGAGACGTCACACACTGGAAGGAAGTTTTCTAACACATTAATGTATGATAGGATTATAGATGGTTTTTCTTTTGTTCTACACAAATCATTTGTTACATTAATCACACATTACCAATATAACCAGAATACAGTTTTGGGTATGCTATTGTCTTTAAGTTGTGATCTGTTTTGCTTTAGATTCACATTTGCTGAACTTTGGATTAGTGTCGGAGTGGATACCCATGCTGGATGCTCTCTTGTCAGGGTTGCTGTCTTCTCTACTTTGTACCTGACAATTTTGGTTATCTTTCAAATAAATTGAAAGAAAACTTAAAAAGAGGTTTAGAGTAAATGTCACCAATGCATCTTATTTGTACTAACTGCATATTTTGGAAACTTTTCAGAGAAACACTAATTGGGAACTGACATCACCAGAGAACACCCTTCTGGAGGATTATGTCATGATTCACCTGATTATAGATTCAGAATAAGAAATGTACATGAGATTCATTTCGATGAGTAATTAAAGTACAGCATATGTATAGAAGCAAATTTTTAAAAATTGCTTATGATTGCTAAAATGGTAATTGACTAAGAGGGGCAAATAGATGGAAAGTAGCAATTTAAAAAATGTAGAGCCTTGCTGATGATAAAACAAAGAAAACAAATTAAGTTAGGCAAATCAGTATTTGTGATTTCTCTGGTCAAGAAGCACACCTAGTCTTCCTTCCACCTTGGTGCCTCTGTCCATTGTGTTCCAAGCCCGGGTTGACACTTATCTTTGCCACCTGTGAGAACTCTAATCCTTCTGAAGACCAGCTTGAAGGTAACTCCAGGATGGCTTACCTGTGTCCTTGGGGAAATTCATTGTTTCATGCTCTGGACTCTACAGCATTTTGTTCTTAGAGTCTAAGAGCGGTGTCTGTGCGCTCTGTGAGCTTATGACACTTTGATGCTTACCTATTGTTTTTATATTCTAGCTCATGGCATGATACATTACAGGACCTAGAAATGTTGCATTAAGTGACTTACTTCGTATACTCTGATCTTAAAATCTTGTTTATAGAAAGTTGAGAAGCCAAGTAAGTGTTGGTATGTCACTACCAGCAAACTGCTCTGGGAGCTGTGAGGGGGTAAACTTGGCTCACAGTGATGATAATGAAATCTGAAGCTGGCTTTAAAAACCATTATGTTGTATGTAGATGGCCGAAGTGATTTTCTAAAAGTCCCGGAAAACATAGATTTGAAATGAGTAAGTGATAGCATTTAAATAAGTTTAAAGCTAATCAGGAACATCAGATTCCAGTTTTGTACTTTAAACTGATTTCTCTGATGAGTGACTGGGTAACACTTAGAAGTAGGTCTTATACCTGTTTTATAAGCTAAAAGACTGAGATTTGGATGTGTTTTTCACGTAGCTTCACAGAATCAGCTGTCATCTATGTTCTTATTTCCAGGCTTTTACTTCCAAACCTAAGCTGTCTTCTAAGGAGCTAATTTGAATATTCAACTACAAAGTGGTCATTTACACTGGCACGTCCTGTAGACAGTTCAAAATCTGCGTGCCCAAAACTAAACATGTGACTCTTCATCTAACACCCTAACCTGATCTTCAGCAAAGAGTGTCCCCATCCACTTAGCCTTCAGATCTAGAAACTCTGGGTTCATTTTCTCTCTGTCAGGTAGTTACCAAGAACTATAGATTCTGATCCAATGTATCTCCTCTATCTGACCCCTAACACACAAACCCATAGTCATGGTCTTAAATTAAGTCTTCATCACTTTCTAGATTTTTGTACTGGCTTCCTTATTGATCTGTTTACCAACAAACAGCACCTTCTTTTACCCAGGTGCCAAATCAACATTTCCTGGGGTAAAAAGCTACAAAAGCAAAATCAAACATCTCCATTATCATACCTCAATATGCCTCACGAACACCAGCCCCTTTCCCATCAACCCACCTCTCCTTCAGCTATACTTGCCCCTCAAGTATACTGACTTCTGTGCTGCTGCGCAAACTCATTTTTCTGCCTGTATGCCTTACTTTCCTTTCTCCATTTGTCAAATTCCTACTCATCATTCACCACTTTGAAATATCACTTCCTCTGGGAAGCCTTGTTTGTTGCTCTTTTCTGTGTGCTAGGTAAGCATTTTGCTCCTACTCTGCCATACTGTAGAGATCTTGTTACCCCCCAGCCTCTCCCTTGTTTTGAGGAAGGGCCTGGAGTGTACTCCTACTCATATCCTTAGTACCTAGCCCAGGATTTGGCACATAGAAGAAAGACTACCTTCTGGTGATATTTTAACCACTCTCAGTTTGTTTCCTCATCTGTAATATGGGAAAAATAATCCTTTCTAAAATCTTAATTTAGATGTTGTTTATAGAAATGTTCTGTAGAAATGAGTAGCAGAAAGAGCTAAAGAAGTAAGGCGTTATTAAGAGATGATTTAGTTCAAACACCTGGCTTTATGAATTAGGAACATGAGCTGTGCAGCAATAAAATAATCAGCCAAAGTCACATAGCAGTTCCTAGCAGAGCCTGGGGCTCCTGACTCAGTGCCTTTTCATTTACTTGTTTCTGGAGTCTCCCCTGTCAAGGCCCTATCCTGGTGTGGCTCCACAGTATCTTCTGTTACGATGCCGTGTCACTGGTGACATATGTCATGTTCTGGGAAGAGTCTGACCACATGGCCCCAAGTTATTTGGTTCCCTGAAGTAATCTCCAGTGTGAACCTTTCTCAAATATTTGCATGAAATATTTGGGTGATGAACAGGTCCAACACTGTGCTTAAAATCTGGTTTCTAAATTTGCAGTCTCAGAGGCGATACTATTTAGAGGAATAAATTCTGGTTCCTCATTTTTTTTTTTTGCCTAATTTAAATATTCTTTCTTCTTCCTGAACATTCTCTGCAACTGATTGCATGTTTATGTTAAAATATCTGTTTTAAATACATAAAGTTTCCTATGTGCTGTGACAAAGTATTGGGTGAATTCTCTGAATAGGAACTTCAAATAAAATTAAAAATCATTGTCAGAAAAGAGAACCTGTCATCAGAAAGATTCTTGGTCCAGCGCTCCTAAGCGAGATGGAGAAAGGCCCAAACCATTGTTTTCAGAGAGTTTCTAGGAGAAGCTTGGTGAGAGCTGTTAACAGGCAAACCATTAATCTTCATCATGTAAAAGACTGTCAACCACTGCTTCCTAGAATGAAAACATGAGCTCCGACCTCCCATATCTAAGCAACTGCATTACGAGTAAGGATATTGTATTGAAATCATATGCAACTTTATCTACTTATTTGTTTGAATGGTGCCAGAGATGAATCCAGGACTGTGTGCATGCCAGGCAAATGCTCTACCACTGAACTATACCCCTATACCCAATAGTATTGTATTGAGGAGAGTAGCAGAGAGAAGAGGGGATGGGAAAAGAGAAGAGGGGAAGATAAGAGAGGAAAGGAGGGGGGAAGGGAAGAGATGGAGGAAAAGGGAGGAGAGAGGAGAAGGGAGGAGAGAAGAGAGAGAAGCAAGCAAATGCACATAAGTACTTAGCATTTCCGTGTGGCCCTTCTGAATTTTCAAAGCATTTGTTGATCAGTAATTAGCAATCTTGCTCTGGAACTCAGGAAAACAGGTTATTATTATTTATTCCATACGATAGGTATAGGAGATGGAGAGATCACAGTAATACGAAAGATGATCATGCTACCAAGTATTCGGTAGTTTTTTTCTAGCTGAGAACTGATAGTACTGAGAAAATTTTAGTCTCAGTAATTTTTAATGAGTGTAATTTTCAGACTATGTATGCAATTTTAGTTTACTGGATCTTACAGCACACTGCCTCTACTGTGACCAGAGCTTGCTCCTGTCCTTCTAGACCTTTTGGCCACGGAGGGTTGTGAAAAGAGTATAGATGGTAGTGCACCACATGATCCATTGGATTGGGCGCAGGTGGAAAAGTGTATTGCTCAGGCAGTATGTATATTGGAAAGGAGCTCATTCCAAGATATTTGAAGAGTGTTTATTTCAGAGTTTCTTATCCCTACATTATGTTGGCATCTGTGCCATCTACGGTAGATACTAATCACATAGTTTGTAAGTAGCAAAGAGAGACCCACTTAGTTCATCAATGTCAAGAGAGATTTCTGACTTGTTATATTTGAGTAATGAAGACTTTTTTCACTTTTTAGTCAAATGCAGGTCTCTTAGTTTTCTTTATTGGCATTAAATGGGACTCCATCTTGAACACAAGGGCTAGGGTGGCATTTACTGATGAGAGAAGAACCATGACTTGTTCCCAGTGTGCATCCTAAAATCCAAACACTAAAATAATCTGAAACCTAGAAAAAAAAAACACTTTAAAAATGAACTGAATGTGGCTTGTGATCTAAAATTTGTGGATGAAAAATACCTGTAACGTTTAATCTTGATTGTCAACTTGGTAGGCTTGAGAGATGCCTACCAGATTAGTAAAGCACACTTCTTAGATTAGTCTAGGTGGGCCATAAGGGTGTGACCTTAGGGACTGTATCTGATTTTTGGACCCTTTCTCTCTGGCACTCTTTCCCTGCTCTCTGCTTCCCATATTCTGTAAATTGAACGGCTTTCCTCTACCCTCCCACCATGAAGTTTCTGCATTGGAGCCTGCAGACTATGGACTGAAAAACTATGAGCTAAAGTAATCTTTTTCTTTTTTAAATTGTGAGTGTCAGGTATTGGTCCCAGCAATGGGAAACTGACCAATACAATACGTATCTGGGGTTTGATGAGCAAATGAATAATCACTTCTACTGGTATCTTCCTTATTCTGCTTAATTAAATTCCTTTTCTTGATACTTTCTCAGAACACCTTTACCCCACAGACTTGATCCTGCCTCAGTGCCTGAGGCCTACTCTACACTCTGCTAGGCCACAGAAGTACTCAAGGGTAGGAAGTTGTTGATTACTAGAGATTTAAATTTATTGATGGTGATGTTAAAATTTTCTAGGAACTAATGTTTTATCAAGTATTAACATAAAATGGGTGAGAGAAACAGGATTCCAAGTTGTTTATACGGTCTTGTCATGATTGTAAAAGACAAACAAATATATGTGTAGAGAAAAATAATCCAACAATTGGATTTTCCTATTTTGTAATGAGTCATAAAGCAAAGTCCTAGGAATGAAATGTGGAGGAGTGATTCAATAAGAAGTTTAGAAATAAAAAAATACTCATTTAGGAATTGGTGCATGATAGAGATGGCATCACAGACAAATGGAGAAAAGTTCAATTATTTAATAGATGATGCTGGGATACTAACCATTTGGAGAAAAGCAAAACCTGTTAGAAACTCAGTTTACATAAAAAAGAAAACTGGTAAGTCTATGAAAGAAATAGAAGGAAAAATGTAATACAGGAGAGTATCTTTATGACATTGGATGGAAAAGGAATTTATTTTAGCAAGATAAAGCACACAAATCATTTCAAAAATTGGACTTTTCAACAAAGGATAACACAGGCATGTTTTACAGATGGTAGGGCTCAGAAGATAGCATCCCCAAAGTACTTTGAACTGAAGGACATTGGGAAAGCCTCAGAAGCAAGCAGGTTGCTCTCACCTTTTCTTGCATTTCTGTGGGAAAGCTGATCATAAAGAAATTCTCTCACCTTCCTCCCCAGAAGGTAGGTCATAGACCCTCAGTCCAGAGGGGCCCTACTTCATGCCCAGGGAAGGGAGTGGTACATAGAGAAGCCAGGAAGAATCTGGACAGGCCCTACTGAGTTTCTTCCCTTAGTCTGCTACCATTAGATCTAAGCCTTTTGTCCAGTCATGGCTGTTTGTTCTTCACTGAACCTAAGTATAAAAAGAGGGAATTTTTCTTGAGTCTTTGGGTCATCATTTCTGAAGGCTTCTGAGTTGTATAAAATTTCATTAAGTACATTTCACATGCTTTTCTCTTGATAACCTGTCTTTGTTATAAGGATGTCAGCAGCGCCCCTTGTGATAGATCAAAAGGTATACCCTTTTCACCCCTACACAGGTAAGTGGCAGACTGGGAGAAGATACTTGCATTATCTGAAATAGGCAAGGAACTATTATTTAGAATATGTAAGAAATTATTGCAAGAAAATTTTGAAAATACCTCAAGACAGGAATCCTATATAAAAAGGGATGAAGGATGGATCAGAAGAGGCAATTTACAGAAAGGAGGAACTCAGAGCTAAACAGTATATGAAGTACTCAACTTCACTAGCCATTAGAGAAACTCAGAGTGACTTTACATTCCTCATACTGGCAAACATTAGAAAGCAGTATAATACCTAATGCTGGCAGTGTATGGCAAACTGGAGACCCCAAGGGAGCATAGAGTAGGGCGGGCTTTCTGGCAGCAATCTACTGTGTTCATTTAACTGTGGACATTCCTGCCAGGGTCTGTCACACCTTAAATAGGATTGTAAGGGAGTACAGGCATGTCTTTGCAGCCTCATTTCTGATGACAAGAAGAGGCCATTTAGGTGGCCATCACTATGGAAATGAGTAAGCAAAAGACTCAAGATGCAGAAAAGTAATACACTAGGTGTTGACTAGAAACAATGAACTAAGTTTATATAGAGCAACATAGAGAGAACATGGAAAACATGGTATTGAGTGAAAGAGTAAGAAAGACCATACTTTTATACTATAATCCCTTCTATGTAATTTATGAACATATGCACAAATCAGAAGTGTATTTTTCTGAAATATCTATTAGAACGTAAATTCCATGCAGGATTTTGATGGTCTTTAAGTATGCTTAGCTAGGGGCTGGGGATTTAGCTCAGTGGTTAGAGTGCTTGCCTTGTAAGCTCAAGGCTTTGAGTTCAATCC
This sequence comes from Hystrix cristata, assembly GCA_004026905.1. Lineage (NCBI taxonomy): Eukaryota > Metazoa > Chordata > Mammalia > Rodentia > Hystricidae > Hystrix > Hystrix cristata. Next base: position 106,951 of record PVJO010000407.1, on the reverse strand, counting down.
CCAGCACCAAAAAAAAAAAAAAAAAGTATGCTTAGCTTTTAGAATTTTGAGAACATAGTAGATACAAAGGATATATTTCTTAAATGAATGATACTTACCTATGTACCTATATAACTAAATAGATTGAAGATGGTTTTTTTTTTTTTTGGGTGGTGGTGGAGAGGAAACAAAAATATAGTAATATTCTATCCACTGAATCATTCACATTTTTGCACCTGGGAGTAGGGAAAACTCATAGTGAATATATACGAAAATAGAGTTTTTCATAGATAGTAGGACTGATGCTGAGGTGGGATTGATGCTGACTTTTTTGTTCCCTCTGCTATAATGAGTAGTGTTTTATTTTATTATTCCCAAATCAACACTTGAAATTTTTTTTATACTCAAGAGGGGCACTGCCCTCAATGACAAGTTTCCTCCTACTGCTTTTGTCAGATGCCGTCTTACCCTGCCTCTCCCAAACACTGCCCCCCTGTAGATACATATCGTTATGGAATTCTTCTATCTTTGGCTTGGCTTGTGCCTTGGTCAACAAAAAGTGTCAACAGTCTCTCCCTTTGCCTTGCGGTTGACCTAGTTTAGGACTATTTTGTGCTTTCCAGAATAACTACCCTTTGGCCTTTGCCTTTCTCTACTCTGAAGGTCCATCTGGATTCTTGTTCTCAATCTTTTTCCCTTCATCTCAACCTGGTACTTCTTCCAGTGTACTGGGTTGAGCAGTGTCACCCTAATGTGTGTCCTTCCTGGAACTTCAGAATGTGACTTTATTTGGTAGTGCAGTAGTACTGATATCCTTATTAGAACAGAACAGACATGGAAATACCTGTGCATAGGTAAGTTACATGACAGCAGTGGCCGAGATTGAGGTGATTCATTAACAAACCATGGACTGGTGGTAACTACAATAAACTAGGAAGAGGCGAGGAAGGATTCTGTCTGAGAGCTTTCAAATAGAGAGAGTATGGCCCTGCTACCATCACGATCTTGGACTTCCAGCCCTCAGTATTGTGATACAATAAAATTCTGTTGTTTTTAGTCACTGAGTTTTGGGCATTTCTGACAGCATTAGCAAACCAATTCATCTAGCCAGATTCAACTGGGTGTCCACTAACAAGGATTTTAGGTTGCCAAAGAGGCCTTTCCTGTACTCAGTTTCCTCTTAGCCTACTGTTCTCAACGTCCAAAGCCTCAAGGAAAGAAGGAAGAAGAAGGAAAGGGAGAGAGCTACTCCATGCCTTATTTATGATAAAACAAGCTCCTACTTAACATAAACCAGAAATAAGATACCTTTAATGAAAAATTGCCTTGCTCCAGGAAGCCAACAGAGGAACAAAAATGGCTTCGGAGTCTGTAAAACGCAAGGGAAAGATTAAAGTCCAGTGGGATCTTTTCTATCCTGGGATTATCACTTCTGAACCCTCTTTTCAATACCTCTGCCCTTCAGGTGCTTTGTAATGAAAAGTTTGATCGAGGCTAGAATATAACCTCTCCTACCTCCAAAGGTCAGGGTGGTAAACTGGAATCTGTATCACTCTGCTGCTTTCTTTGTACTGCACTGAGCTTCTGTTTTGGAGAAGAAATTAAATAGCTGCCTCCGTTTTGCTTTCTCTCCCTGTTCCTCTTCACTGTATGGTGCATATCTGTGAACACTGAGAGATCCCAAAGATAGGAGGAGCAGGGTCTCGGGAACCTCATAACAAGAATGCTGTCACATCCACTGTACTAGGGCTCTATCTGTGATGATTCACCGATGGGTTGAGATGTGCTGGTCTTTCTGCATGCATGTGCCATTCATTCCCCTTCCAGGGAGGATCTTGGCTTCTTATTACAATCTTCCAGCTGCTCCCATTGTCCTCTCCAGTCCCTTTCTACACCAGACAGACTGGATCTTTCCAGACTGCAGATATGAGTCACTCATTCACACCTGCTGAAAAGTTTCCAGTGATTTACAATGAAGGCCGATTTTTACATTGCCATCAGTGGTTAAGACCATTGCAAAGGACCTCGTCCGTATCATCTACCTCTTCTCCTTTCTATTCCTTATAATAGGGCCACTCTAAGACACTCACAATTCTCTGAGCCTCTTTTTCCCTCTCTGTTCTGGGCTATTTCACGTACCTTTTCTCTGCCTGGAACACTCTTTCATACTCCCGGTTGTCTGTTTATCTTTGTTATAGCTTTGGATTTCAGGTAAACCTTGCCTTCTCTGAGAAATCTTTGAGTGCTTGCTGCACACATACATACAATTACCTTACTAAGTACTAACTTAGTACATTGAAAACTGTATTTTATGATTTCTAATACCATGTTTATGATTATATGAAGATTGCCTATCTCCTTCACTAGACAATACATTTCTTGAGGGTAGGAACTTTATCTTGTTTATCATTTTGTCTGAACACCGAGCCCACAGCCTTGCTTAGACTAGAAGCCTAATAGGTATTTGTTGCATGAATGTTAGATTTTCAGATAGCCCTGTAACTCGGGTTCATCTAGTTCTGATATTCCATGAGTCTACAGACCCTGTTATTCTCCCACCGTCCTGACATATATTTTCCACATTTACTCTGATTATGAATTTGCTGCTATATGTATGCTAAGAGAATATGTGCCTCCATGCAACATACTCAATTAATGCTACTCTACTATAATTAATTTATATAGCATTTTGATTTATTTCTTTTTTCCAGAGGAAAAGTTCTTGCATTTCCATTTGATTTAATTTATTTTACTACTCGTTGGCTAATTTTTTCAAAGAATGGTCTCTGTTTTCTCTATATCTTTGATATTTCAGGCTGACAGTTGCAGTTATATAGGAAATAATTTTTTTCTTTTTTGTGTGAGATGATGAATCTTTTCCATTGAGATATTTTTCAAAAAATAATCTCCGTCTGTATTTGACAAGAGGTCTGCCTGCCCATTCCCTCCCTCCTCTTTGGCTTCTCTGTCTTTCCAGCCCATACCACTTCTTTTCACAATAATATTTTAGTGGCACTCTTAGTTTATTTGGTTTTAGTGGTGTGCATTTTTCCAATTGAGAAATAAGACCTTGGCCTAGTTTTAACCATGAAACTCATATATACAGTTTAGACTTTTCTTATTCTAGAAAGATCTGCTGAGAGAGTGGGCAGCTTAGGCAAAATCAGGAAGACCTACTGAATACCTGAGTTTTATATTCTTGATCTCATTTAATCCTCACCAATAGCCTGAGAGTTCATTATTCATGAATTCATTCATCAACTCATTTATTTACTAAGCTAATATTTACTGAGTACCTGATGTGTGCCAAGATATTTTTGAGGGTAAATTGAAGGAGGTGTGTAATGTTCTTGGTGACTTGATGAATCATGATGTTACTTACAGAGATGGGCAGATTAGGGTAAGAGAAAATGTGTGGGTGGACAGCCTATTTAATTGAAGTATCTGATCCCTCTCTCTCATGCTCCATTTTTTCAAATAAAGAAATTAACTTACAATAGATGCCCAAGAATCCACGATTAGTAGAAGGTAGAACTCAAGTCAGTCTAGTTCCAGGCCCAAGCACTTTGCTCTGCATTCTCCAGCCTCAAGAAAATGAAGTATGGCTGCACTGCGTGCTCCGCAGAGTCTGGCCCCTACCTATGTCCTCTTTTAGCAAAATAGCATCCTTTATCTCATCTGAATGCCTGCAACCCAACATACAGTGTCTGTGTATTTCTGAGGCTGTTACTTTTTGGCACAGACATACAAGAGCAACATCATCTAATTTTAGGCATTCTTTGTGATCCAATGAAAAACTATCACTAAAGAACACATCAGTCGGTTTATTTTCCTATAGTGACTCATTAATGAATGCTCTGGCAAAAGTGCTCCTCCAGTCAGTTAGGCAGTAAAATAGAAAAAGACAAAGCTACCTTGGGCAGAATCACCTTTGTCCTCTTTCCCAAGAGAAGCCAATCCCTGGCTCCTACTCTCAAGTTACAGGGGCCTGCGATCACAACCCTGGTACTACTGATAGACACATATGCCCTGCTGCACCACCCCTCGTCTTGGGCCACTCCTCGTCTGCGCATGTTTAGTGAGGGATAGGCCCATCAGCTCTTCTCTGATGCCTGTGATTTTTTTCCTCTGCTCACTTTGTGCATTGTCAGATGTTCAAGCTCAGGGTAGAGTGACACAGTTAGATCCCCGTGGGTTTTCAGGATGATGTATAAGTGAACGTTTTGAGGACTTTTCTGCCACATTCTTCTCCGTTCATACATACACAACACTTGCATACAATACTTCTTGTTTAACACTGGTAGTGTTACAGCTTTAAAATATTTTCTCAGTGGAAGAGAAAACAATTGTCAAATAATCTTCTGCATTTTAAAAATTTTTATTTTATTTTCTTTTTTTGGGTGCTGAGGATTGAACTCAGGGCCTTGTGCCTTCCTAGGCAAGCGCTCTATCGCTGAGCTAAATCCCCCATCCCCTGCATGTTTTTCTAAATGGTAGCAAAGTTTTATTGAAGGTAGGAGAAGAAACAGGATCTGCAGAGTGAGTTTGGGCCCCGTAAAAGTAGGAAAGGAAGTACAGTCTATGCCATGAACGCGGCCACCATGCAAGGTTGAACACGGTGGCCTCGTCTGCATGTTAAGCAAGCATTTGTCTGTACTACCAGCCAAGCCTTCAAACTTCAAGGAAATGTATTTTCCTGGGATACTGGTCTATCAAATGTAGAAATCCTAAAAATCTTCAAATACTAGAGGAGGCGACAGCAGGCTTACTCAGCCTCAGGTAGCGCCTCTGGCTCAGGTTGGGCCCTTAGGCAGCTTCCCGTTTCCTGGCTCCAGTTGTCAGAGTTCACAGTACTCTGAGCTTTCAGTGCCACAATACTAAGTCACTGCTTCTCAACCCCCTTTTCCCTTTTGATAAATTTGCAAGGAGATTACAAACTGCTATCTCCACATCTTTACCTTCCACAATGGGATCTCACTAGAATCACAGCAGGTGGCAAATTAGTCTGATTTATCATTATTTGCATTTTTAATTTGTGGTATTTTAAGCCCAGAGTGTTTTTATTCATCTTAAAATGACAGCATAAACATCAATACATAATTCATCACCTGTTTTTCATAATACATGTGGTTAACATCCATTGATAAGCAGAGAGGTCATTGCACCTTAAACAGCATGAGTTACAGCTTCCACTTTCTTGCCTCCTACTCTTTCCCTCTGAGGTCTGGAAGAATAAATTGCTGTGCCTGAAGCACAACACACAGCCTCTGCGCTGTGGAACAGGAAGAGCTTTCTCAGTAGTAGCTAGTCTTGAGAAGGACCACATGTTGAATAACTGAGATACATTTTATTTTCCTTGCTTCCACAACTCTCTAATTTGGGGACACTCAGTGCTTTTGAATGGAAGCAAAATGCGAGAGAGTACAAAGAGATTCCTGTACCACATCCTACTGTCTTTCTTTTCCAAGCCGTAAACCTCACTCTGTAATATTCCCTTGTCATTCTTTCTTTCCCTGCTCGCCACCCTGTTTCACCAGGGCATTGCTTCTGCCGTTGCTCTTAAGTCAGAGAAAGATTAATTTTTAATCATTTTGAAACACAGATAACCAACATACATAGACAAACTGCGCAGGAATTTGACTAGGAATATACCAGCAAAATAAAGGCAATTTTATCAAAAGGATGCCAAGAAAACCAAGCAGACTAATTCAGGAGAGTTAGAGAGGTCTCATTATGTTCTTGGTGGCAGGAACTATAACCCAACTGAAACAGACAAACTATTTTTCCTTGCTACTCCAGATTCCTCTACACAGAAAGCCTATTCCACCAGACGAAGCACCTTTGAATAGTCCAGTTTACCCTAGTTTTCCTTTCTCAGTCTCTTCCTGCATAGATAAACCCATTAACAAAAATGTCAGTTGTTGGCAGTACTCCCAAACCTTATTGTAGGTAAGACCAAGAAGATACGCTTTGCTTTCCATACACCATATAGTACAGTGTGTGACTGGTTCTCTGTTATTTAATGTGTGGGCTTTATCCCCACAACCAGCTTGTAGTCTTCTTTAGAATCTTCCATTTTACCATTTTACTACTTCCATCAAATGTCTCTATTAAACACATACAAAATGGAAGTTTAAGCCATAGATAAAGGTAATCACTTGTATCCTCAGTTTAAATGATTATCCTTTAGGATTTCATTAGCTTCATCAAGTATATCTGAAATGCTGCTTACAATGCTTACTACTTTACTGGGTACTATTCAAGGTGCTGGGAAGTTCAGTGACCACAGTGAATTTTAAAAACTTTCTAGCCCCAAGAAGATTAAGAGACATAAGAAAATCTTTGAAAAGTTATACAATTTCTCCACCAAAAATAATGGCATCTGACTCCAGCCCAGTTTTCTGGAGACCTTTACGTTGGCTATATTTCTTGTTAATGATGGGCCTCTATTCTGATAATAAATTAAAACAGCTCCCAAAAAATAGCCTGGCAACTGAATTCAGACTGATCATGGAAGAATCACTCCAGAATGAGTGCTTTAGTGGGGATGGATGATAACAGATGATGTATTTCCAGTGAGACCTTGGTAGCTTTTTATAATAATTGATGACATTGAATTGTCTCCATACCATGTGGCTACAAGCTGCAACATGTAGTCCCTTGAAAGCAGAACAGACTCATTTGGAGTGCATTTTAGAATACATCCAGTTGCTCTTTATTCTTTTATTACAATTTGACTCCTTTCCTGCTAAGCTGTTCTCTGACAAGATTTATAGTGTAATTTATAATGGGAATGCACATGCAAGGATAGCCGAATAAGTAATAAAGTTCTAAAGGAACAGTTATGTTAATTTATAATGCACCATTTGTCGACGATCTGAAAGACATTATTTCAAACAAAGGTAGCTAGGGGGATGTTAATAGCCAGCAAATTTATTTTTTCTAGCTCTTATTCTGAGTAAATCAATGCATTGCAGAAAGGATTTCTCATCATGTTAGCAGTGTTCTTAATTGTCCACAATTTTCATAATTTACTTTTTAAATCAAAATATCATAGTTGGTGTTTTCAACAAACTTCCAATTTTAGATATTATGTATACTAAAATATGCCAGACTTTGGGTTTTACTAAAGGAAACAAATGGCTTAGATGTATTTCCAAATGTTAGCCTAGTATCATTTCATTTAGCCTGGCATGCTCCCAGATGTGAGATAAATGGAGAATTGCTAATTTTCCAGATAATCTGATCCAAAAAATGTTCTTTGCTTGGCTTTTCTTTTTCATGGCCAGAGATATTTGAATTACCTAGCTTTGCTCTTCCTTTTACATAGTCTGTACAGAAATGGTCTGGAGATAGGGGAATAAGCAAGGTTCCACCAATCTTTCTTGGGACTGCTGTGGCCTCTATGTTAGTAGATGAGGGTTACTGTGCAAAAACCAGAAAAGAAAGGGCAGTAGCTATATTTCTTAGGAGCTTCTTTGGATAAGCTCTGCACCTACACGACTAGGTTGTGTAGATGAGGCCATTAACAGTGCAGGTATTTTGAAAGTAGCTCCAAGTCAGTGGATAGGTCCAAGTTAGGGGAATAGATAGAATAAAATAACCTTAATTACAGGAGATTTTTTTCACAATTTGTGTGCCTGCAAACTTAGTTGGCCTAGCCTGTCTATCCCAGGTTTGTAGGACAAATCTCTTCTTACAGAGAGGCTTCCATGGCCTCATGTATGTATATCTAAATTGTCTTCTCTTTCATCCCACTGCTAAGTCTCAGTTCAGATCTTCCAGTTCATCTTACCTACCAAATACATTTCCCAAGTTTTACTTTCATCACTTTAGTTCCTTAATCACAAACTTCCACTGGCTTTCAGTTTCCTGTACCACAATATTCAGTGTGCAGGGCCCTCTGAGATCTGTGCCCAACTCATCTCTTGTGCCCCTACAGGAAGTCTGTATTCTAGTCATATGAAACTTGTCATTGGTCTCCTTCCTTCTCTGGGCTTTTCTGGGCCTTTTTTGGCGGGGCAGGATAGGGTCTCACTATGTAGTCCAGGCTGGCCTTGAACTTACTGTGAAACCCAGCCTAGCCTTGGACTTGCAGTGATCCTGCCTTAGCCTCCTGAGTGCTAGGATTACAGGCCTGGCTTCTTACTTTTAGAGGCCCGGCTTCTTACTTCTCTTACTTCTTTACCTGACTCATCCAAATGTGTTAAAGTACCTTGCTTTTCCTACTGATCCAACTCCTCTTCCCAAGGAAGGCCTAACTCCATTTCATTTCTTTCTTCCAGACCTCACCAACAATACAGCCCAGAGGGACCTCCTTTGCTGATGAAACCTATCCTTGGTCACTTAGTCGTATCTCATGCAGTGGCACCTCTTGCACCCAAATCTTAGTTGCATACTGAACTTTTCCCCTGAAGGTGGCATCTTTTCTCAGCTCAAATGCCTACCTTGTGTCTGATACCTCTTTGGATAGTCCATGGCATCTAGCAGACAGTATTCACTGATCAAATGACAGGATGAGGCCTAATGAGTGGAAATGTAGTTCCCTCTCTCCTAGCTGCACCTTGTGCAGTGAGGGATCTCTTTATCCTGTTCAGAGAAAGGTCAGTAAAACTCTGAGAAGCTCAATACATGACCAAGGCCTCTGGCAGTTATTTGTTGGAGTGGCTGAGTGGGCTGTGGGGTCTAAGTGGCTAGACTAAAACAGTAGTTTTGCTACCTACTAACTGTCTGCCCCCTCGCTATCTCTCTGTGCTCATGAACAATGTCACTAATAGTACCCATGCCATATGGTTTTGGAGGGGGATAAATAAGATCTACATGGGTAAAGCAATCAGTGCTTGACATATAATACATGCTCACTAAATGTTTGTTCTTGTTATTAAACATCACTTCAAATGAATTTCTTAATATTAGGTTCCAGTCTTTGCCTTCAGCGTCAGTTGACAGTAAAACACAAGATTGCTGTTGAATAATGGACTTTGGAGGTGGGTCTCCAGCCTCTAGGATGGTCTGATAGGGGGAGGTGTTCTGGGACGGGTGACTTTCAGGATTTTGCCTTGGGCCCTTTTACTGGAGTAACAAACTCAGCTCTACAAAGCAAGTCTTATATTCCTTTTCATGTGCTTCCTCCACAGGTCATTGACAGGACAATAGCAATAGCTTTCTGGGTTTCAGAAAGGCTTCCTCAAAGTCTTTTTTTAATCATTTGACTCAGTCTGATCCTAAGATCAGGACAGCCCAGGACAGGCTACAGATGTGAACCATATAGGTGAAATGATCAGAGAGTCTAAGAGCCAGACTAGGCCATGTCCTCAGGCTGTTAGGTATCCTAAATATTTCTGCTCTGCCTGAGGCAGAGCTGCAGTTTACAACACCATCCTGCCTGCATGTTGCTTGTTTTTTACCATATGGATTGTGTGAACATCACCTCTTTACCACATTTATGTAGTTTAAAATACTTCACTTAGTGGGGTGCTTTCCCCTCAGGCCTACATCTGACACAAATGAGATTTGTCAGCCTTCTGAGCTGTGAGCTAGAATAGCAGGGCCTAGAAGTTCTCGGCCTTTCTTACATGAAAGACAACCCATTTTGCTACTGTACACATATGGAGAAGCACACTGGGCAATCTGCCTTCAGGGTGGCGAATGGGAGAGTTACCTTGAATTCAGTCTCAATGTTGGCTAGTCTGGCTAACTCGTTGCTTAGCTCCAATGCGGTGAGGACAGGGTCTTCACTGGACAGGGACAGGTAGGCAGCACTTGCCAGTCCTTTGTAGGCATTCATGCGGGAGCGCGAGTGGCTGAAGGAGTCTTTCCGCTGCTTCTCCGTGCACTCGGTGCACTTGCAGAAGTAGTCATGGGGCCGCTCTATGCGGGCACCCTTGAGCAGCAGGATGTGCACGATCTCGTACTCCTGACAGTGGGCCGCCAGGATGATGGGCGTGATGTCGTGGGAGAAGCGCGTGCCATCCTCGTCATAAGCGTAGAAGTCATCGTCCCGCAGCTCCTGCTCCAGCGGGCTGAGTGTCAGACGCTGGCCCTGTGCGAAGGCCGGGTGGTTAAGAATGGCCTCCACGATGCGCACGTAGCCCTTGCTGATAGCCAGCAGTAGCGCGTCCCCTACCCGCGCCAGATTCTCTTTCTTGAGCAGCAGCTCGGTAACCTCCAAGTGTTCGTTGCCCACAGCCAGCTGCAGCGCATTCTGCCCCATGTAGTCCACACAGTTGAAGTTGAGCGTTTTGGATTCCTCCAGCATTTTCCTGACCACCGGGATGTTGCCATACTCAGCTGAGTCCAGGAAGCGCTCTTCCTCGGACGTAAGGCTGGTGCCCTTCTCGTTGAACATGTAGGCAGGGCCCCGGATGGCCTGGCGGCGGCCCTTCTCCCTCAGAGTTGTGTGCCGTCGCTGCATGTTTTTGAAGGTGCTGCTTCCCAACCTGCGCAACAAGAAGGCAACAGTGCTTACTTTCCCAGAGGCCTGTGGACTCCTTAGAGTCAAAACAAACAAAAATTGCTGAGATTAAAGAACATATCATAATTGGAACCTCAGACAAATTATGAAGTCTTATAAGAAATCACTGCTTTTATCACTGAGATTAATACAAAAAGATTTTTTTTTCCAGTGTAGGAATACTGAGTTAGCCAGACTGTTTAGCCCTAAGGTAGAGGAGTGGTGGGCCTCAGAGCTGAAAAGTAGGTTGAGGTGGTGTGTGATAGGAGATGGAGTACAGAGTGTGGGGTAAGGGAATGGTGAAACACTCAAGGGCTGTGGGTTTTATGTCAAGTTGAGAAAGTCACTGCACCCTTCCGTGTTTGTTTTTTTACTTGCACAATATGGATAATTTTTTGTGTATTGTATTGATGGGGAGGATTAAACAAAGTAACTGACATGTAAGAACTACTTAATGTTGGTTTTATTCTGTCCCTTTCTGTCTCTTGTTCTGCCCAGTTTTCAAGGGCCCTGCCACAAAATTGGCCACCACAATTACTGCTGCCATTGGTTCAGACGCCTCACTTCCAATGAGTTCTTGCGCTGTGGTAAAACTGCAGTAAGGTGCAAGTATGGCCACATGGATCTGGTTCTACACTATGTGCTGTTCTCTAGGGAGACTGTTTTCTGGTCCCCATGTAATTTAAACACCTACTGAAAGGCAAGATATGGCAAGAAGCAGGAATGGAGTCACTGCCACTTCCTGATGCTCACGGAATCAACCCTCCTGAAGAAATTCTTATGATTGAACTTGGATTTTTATATGTGCAGAAGAAATAGATCAGCTTACATGCTGAGTTCATTTATAACTTATCGCTCTTTCCTGTTGTGGCATAGTGTAGAGGTTAATACTAATATTACTAATAATAGCACTTAACATTTATTAAGTTCCAATTATGTGCCAGGTGCTGTACTAAGAGCTTCACATATATTAATGTATATAATTCTTATATCAAAATGAGGAAGATATTATTATTATCCTCATCTCAGATGAAGATGCTGAGTGAAGGGGGGTGCTGAAAGATGACCTTTGACGTCAGAAAGTTGAGAGCAGAAATTCTGACTCTGGCATTTGCCAGTCTTGTGACTTTAGAAAAGTTAGAAAGAGTAATACCTGTTATGTAATTCGAACTCAAGACAGGCTATTCCATCTCCTGCTGGCCTTGAGATATTGATCAGCTGCCCAGTTCCAGGTCTCAGACAATTGTAAAGCAGAACTACACAATCCCTAATCCTCCACCAAATTTCTCAGATTCTTCAGATTCTCCAGTTGATCCTACCTGAACTTTCTATTCTTCTTTCTAATGCACTCCCCACTTACATTATTCAAATAATATTACAATGGCATGAATTTTAACAAGAGAATATGTGTTCTAAAGACTAAGTACTTAGGGATTTGTTCTTAACTATTTTTCATGGCCCCAGAGAATTATCTCTTGTTACTGATAATGTCTCCATGCATAAAGAATACTCATCATTTCACTTAAGCCATTTTAAACAATAAACAATGCAGAGCAAAACTTTCAAATAAAACCTAGTGTTTTGAGATTTAAAAAATAAAAGTCATTGTCAGTCTTGGAAATTTTTGAATTTTGGGCTTCTTCTGGTTTTTTGCTCATTTAACCTTTTGACCTATTCTAATCTCTGGTTTTAGGTCCTTGTGGGCCTGATCTCTGATATAAAGCAAAGATTAGAGGTCAGAGCTTGATGCTCTAATCCTGCCTGCAGCTGAGTCACACTTCCGTTAGGAAAAGCTGCTAAACTATATGGTGAAGCAGCTTCTTCATCTGCAAAGCATAAAAGGAATAATTATGGGCAACTCCTTCCAAAAGCAACTGTGAGTGATAAATCCTAATAGAGAACTCTGCATGCCATTAGAGGAAGAATCTGGACTGTCATCCACTTTTCTAAAGTGCACTTTGATAAAAGATTGCCCAGGAGAAGATTGTCAGGATTCAAGTTCATGAGCTCCTTCTAGGTCCATTTTTCAACAATACTGTCATTCCAGAGAGATAGGCTTGTTATTCATGCCAAAGGCAGACCCTAGACTGCGAATCCCACAGAAATGTTTGCAGAGAGCGATTCACAAGTAGCATGTAGGCCCTTACTATTATAGATTTTTCAGGAGAGGTTTAGCTGAGTCAAAAGCTAAACATTTTCCTCCTTAGTATCCCCAAAGGACCTGGTTTCAGGAGATGTAATGAACTTTGGTTCAAGGCCTGTAATCTGGGCATACACACACACAGATGGAAGTTAAGATCACAAAAGACTAATAATTTTTCTCTTGGAATTGCTGTCCTATGATAGGTTTCTGCCACTCTCGAGAGTACCTCTCTGGATGTATCCATCACAACTCAAGCCTGGAAACTGCAGTTTCCACTCAAGAGCGTGGGAACCATGTGTCAGATGTGAAACAGCAGCTGTCCTCAAAGAAGCAGGCACTACAGCTTGATTCCACGTCACTTTTCTATTAGAAATCTGTCTAAAGAGGAGAACAGTTCAGACTACAAGGTCAAGGGTATCCAACTATTACACAGCAAGAAACCTTGGGGAGATAAATTCAAAGGAAATATAATAACTACTGAACCAAGTCAGAGCAGAGAAGCATTTCACAAGGACCATGTAAGTACCCAATCTAAATTCAGAGTCCATATGAATATCAGACATCACAGACACTACAGCCTACGAATTTAAAGGATGTTCAAGTGTCATTTGTTAATTCCTTTCATTAACAAAACAAAGCAAAACCAAACATATAAAGCAAAACCAAACATACAAAGCAAAACCAAATATACAAAGCAAAACCAAACATACAAAGCAAAACCAAACATACAAAGCAGTTGTTAGCAAATTCTCATCTTCTAGGTGAAGAAACTGATGTAGGTGAAATGAAAATGCTAAACTCTAGGACTGGTAATTCTGTACAAGAATAGAGCGAGCATCATAAAAATGCTCTTGATGTTCCTATATTAATTGTAAAGAGAGAGAGAGAGAGAGAGAGAGTGTGTGTGTGTGTGTGTGTGTGTGTGTGTGTGTGTGTGTGGCTAGTACTTGTCAGAAGTTAAATGTCGTCACCAGTTGTCATGCCTTTTTTCTGAATGACCTTGAAGGCAGACACCCAGATGTAGCAAGAAATAAGCAAGTTTCTCTTTCACACCTTTTACAGTCTGTTTTGTGATACATTTGGGTGCTCAAAAAATGGTCAGTTTTGCTCTGGAATATGCATATCCACATGTAAGGAGATGTGCTTCTCGGTAAGAGTGCTTCCAACATAGAAGTTTTGCAACAGACCCTGCACCTTGTGAATTGACATAGATATTGGTAGAGGATGTTTAACCTCGCTGCGTGGGCTGCTTAGCTGTGGCTCCTCCTACCCTGATATCTTTCTAATGTTTTTAAGCATTTGTACACTTACGAATTTATTTAGCTACTATATCTTTGCCATTTAATCTTAATGTTATACTTGTGTTTTCGCCATATATATCACATGGGTTAGAAAGAATCTACAAAAAATGATGTGCCATAAAATCATTTGGCCATTAGTAGCTCATGGTCAAAGATCACACTATGTTTCCCTGTTGGACTCTGGTGATCTTATTCCAATTTTAGTCAATTACAGGCAAAATGATTCTGCCTAAAATTTAACAGGTGTTTGATTACTTTTACCTTAGTATTTTTCTTAAAAATGAAATTTGAATGCAAATGCCTTTTTATTTGCATATATTACTGAGATAATGAGTGATCAAATTCATCAAAAACCTCAATTAAGATACTGTGTTTTTCATTTTCCAGAAATGCATACATTGACATTTGGTGTTATTGAGAAGAAGGTTTCCAGTGGAAACAAAACCATATTTGAGAGGAGGACTGATTATTAAGCTCCCTCTTCATTCCTCAGTTGCTATTTTTATCAAGATGCTCTTACAGATACATCAGCCAGTGTCAAGGAAGCCAGATGTGAGTAATCCATGAGAAGTATGAATCTTGCACCTTAAGCTGCAAGTAAGCATGACCAGAACACTTTTTAGAGATGAGGATTGTGGTTAATTACTGATGGAGAAAAGAGCACTTAGAATGTCTTTTTAGAGATATTTTTGTCTCTTTTTCTAAAATTGCTACAAGAATCAAAGATCTTTGTGGAAATTGTCTGAGCCTAAAATCAATTCAGTCTGTAACATTCCCCAACAAAACAAAAGAAAAGAGGGCTGGGGTTTTAGTTAAGTGGTTAGAGTGCTTGCCTAGCAAGTGCAAGACCCTGAGTTCATTTTTGTTTTTTGTTTTTTGTTTTCCCCAAGTCATTTTTTGAGAATAAATACTCAAGACCCTAAGTTCGATCCCCGGCACAAAAAACACAACAAACAAAAAAACAAGAAAACTGACTTTCAATCTAAAAAGTAAACCACAAAAACAAAACAAGAGAAAATTCAGAAGTCAGGTCAGACATTCAAGAAAACCCAGCTCTGCCCTATGCCTGTCTCCTAAATGCACATGTTCTGAGTTACAGTCCATAGCAACAGTGATAAAGTAGTCTACTGACTTGCAGTCTTTTCCTAAACCTCAGTTCTCTCACCAATGTAAAGGAAGTAATAAAATTCATCTTCCATGTTCCTCATGACCATGGTGAAGATTAAAAAATACCTTGGATACTATACAGCTTTATACAAATGACCATGACAATAATGATCAAAGTCTTACATACCAATACACTTCAGTACATATTTATTTAAATTGGCTCAGATTTTACTCTAAATTGAAATACTCAGGTAATTTTTAAAATGACTGCGTAATAGTGATAATTAAATATACATTTACCATGTACCAGATACTATACTGAGTACTTTATGTGCATTACTGTTTTAAATAAATTATCCTATAAGTTAGCTATTTTCCTAAATGACTACTCAATCGTAATGATTAACATTTATTGCACATTAGCCATGTGCCAACTTTCATGCTGAGTACTTTATATGCATTATCAAGTTTACATAAACTTCTAGATTATTTAGATGCTGTTTCGTCCACATTTAACAGATGATGAAAGGTTTAAATAAATTAACCGTATATCCTAAGCTACACAACCCATTAGTAGGAGTCTAGTCTGCTTGATTTCAAAGTCCTTACTTTTGATTGATATATCACTGCCAACCATCCTTTTGCATTTTTTTCTAGGGTTTTTAGTTGTGAAGTTTTTCATTACAGTGCAGAATCCTTGAGGGCAAGGGAATTATTTATATGGCATATGCACCTGGTGCCCAGTAGCCCTATGTGCCTATGTTGGCACATAGTACATGGTTTAACAAACTTAGTTAAGTCTCAAATATTTGGTTTGGGTTGGTCATTTAAGAAGACCAACAAAATAGAGATGTTAATGTTTATAATCATTTTTTTTTTTTAAGCAGGGTCTTGCTAGGTAGCTCAGGCTGACCTTGAACTTGAATAGATCCTCCTGCCTCAGCCTCCCAAGTGCTGGGATTACAGGCATATGCCACTACACCTGGCCTTCTTTTTTTTTTTTAAACTAATGCTGGAGTCATATAATCTTACGACTACTGTTTCTTATTTCTGATAGACAACTTTTCAAATAAAGTATGAATTCTGAAGTAATATAGGTTTCCAATTAGTTCTACTCTAAAGGATGGTCCATAAATTGGTGGATGAGGCAGTTAATGTCAAAGGGTATGATAAGTGCCTTGAGTGGCTAGGACAAAAAATTGAGACATTTCCATGTCTTTATATTACTGAAATAATTTTCATATTTCGAAAGCATCCAACTTTTCTAAAGCGTCATCTTCTTTATTCTGTTGAAGTTGCAGTTAGTGCATATATTATTTAATGCCTAGTAAATACTTTAGTGTCATTGAATAGTATTAACTTTATTTTAGTTTCTCATATTAATTGTAGATCTAAGTATTTAACTTTCTAAGCTAGTGGTAATAATATGCTTGTACAACATATACATTTTGAATAAAAAAAGCTGCCACCTAATTATTTCATTATATACATGAGTTTATACACCTTATCAGTCATCCTACAGGAAGTGAGCCAACTGTCCCTTTCCTACTCATTAAATGTATTAAGATAGACTTTCCAAATGAATCTTCTAATGTAGGATACTTTTTTCTTTGCATATTATACTGAAAATTATTATCTAATGCCCCTGAATGTTAATAAGTGATTCTATAAATAATACATTTTTCAAAAAATAACATCATTTAGAGAAGAGATTATTCTCAATTTTTTCAAATTACTTTATATATTATTTAAATTTAGTGCTTCTATTTTTTTCTTCTCATATTTAAAATATTTATCTGCCTATTTGGACACAGGAATGAAACTTGATGTCTATATCTCATGGGCACATCTCTAGATGAAGCTAAAACAAATTTAGATAGTTACACTTAAAAAAATTTTTTCTTGGAATAAAATAAATATTTGAAATCTTCTAATAGTTTCAATGACCTCTGTGATAAAAGTCTGAAATGATTATCTACCATCAGAAAAAAATAGAGGCCTTTAAGTTGTGAAATGAAAATACTGAAAAAGGTAGCGTGCTGAATATATATCTAGGGGGAAATGTTGATTGCTTTTACTAAGCAACAGTTCCTTGTAGGTCTCATCCAAGACACCACATGCATTCTGCAATTAGCCTCAGTGAGGCTCCACACAGTTTTGATTTTTTTTTCTGGGTTAATTACTGCCTAAAGGAGTTAGTTTCCATATCCCTAAGCATATGAGCAAGTGATTTGAAAATAAATGTTTATGAAATTACAGTTGTGACACAGAACCGTGGTGAGTTGTTAGACACTCGAATCAATATCATTGTTAAAATTACCAGAGAAAGTGGATTTGCATCATATCCATAATGAATATTCTAGATTTTATGTGAGTTCATTCATAAATCTGGGTACATGGTCCTTAGAAATAGAACCTACCAGCAGATGGCATTCTGAGGCAAAAATTCACTGAGTGCCACCAGACAGGGTCAATCATTATTGCCTTTTTCAAATCTATCCTGAATTCATTAAGTCTTTTAATTACAATTAATAGAAATATCATCTTGGTTGTGTCTACTCAATCGTGCATACGTGAATTTACAACTTCAAACTTAAAGAGGAGACTCTTGTGGTCCAGAGTTTCAAAGCTCATGTCAAAGCTGTACCAGGATCACATCTCTTTTATTTAAGAACATATTTGTTATTTTGAAATGGATGTCTAAAGGAGTATATGGCTCAGATCATATTTTCAACAAGGGGGAAAAATGAAAAAATAGCCTTCTCACCACCTGTAGTTCTTTAATGGTGATTATTTATTAGAATATAGTCTTCCTCCTCTGAACTCCTTATTTATGTAAGGATAAAGACAATAAAAACACCAAATCAGAAAAGCTGCCAGTAGTTAAAAAGGAAAGAGAATACACATACGCTCTTCTAGGAATAAAACTGTACCACTCCAGCACAAAAAGGACTAGGCTACTAGGATGAGTTGTCTATTTCTAAATGATTTTATAAACTTAGACTGTCAGTAAAAGGAAAAAAATACCCCTACTAACTCAACATACAAGAAAAATTTCAACCCAGCAATGCACTGGAGAGAAAAGGCTGATACGTAAAAGTTTAATTTCATATTTCAGAAGGAAATAATCTGTATTTCGAAAAAAAAAATCAACGTGAAAGACTCATCATAGCTACTTACATTGAGGGTAGAACACGCAGGCTTGTCCCTCCTCTAGATGACTGGAATTCGGTGCTGAGTCGCTAGACTCTGGGTCCCCATGGGTGGTAGCCAAGGCGGCGCCGCTCTCCGTGGTGCTGAAGTATAGAGCCGGTCCAGAGAGTGGAGTTGCGATGATGTGAAAGCGCGCCCCGCTTTTCTTTGTGCTGCAGTGGTAAAAACTCGCCTCTCGTGGCAGACCCGCCTTACTGTCCTTTTCCTAATCTGGGGAAAATTTTCCAGAGAACGTGAAGGAAAAGCATCCGTGTGTGAGACTGGCATGCAGCGTGATGGTGGGTTGGTATAGTCCCCACCCCCTCTTCCAGACGTAGCTTTGAAAGGAAGAGAGCAACTCTGTCTTTCTACCAGAACCTCTCAGGATTTTTACCGGCTCCCTCCATTCCAGAATAATACATCACACACACACACACACACACACACACACACACACACACACACACACCCCTGAGTTATATAAGGCAATATTTTCTGGCTCCTGAGGTAGACTATTCACTGGTTTAAACAAATGAAAAATTACAAATGAGCTGAAGCCGGTTTCCTACCTGTTGGGTTTGTGTGTATTTACAGAGAGAGGGAGTCAAGAAGAAAGCTAAAAGGAGTTTTCAGAGTGACATAACTGATTTCCTTTAATGAGCTTTAAGGACACACCCCACTTTGTCTTCTGTGAGTGTTGCATTTTCTTTCTAACCTTACTCTTTTGATTCATGATTTTTCAGCGTTTGTATAGGATCAGGAATAGGTTTGTGCTGTTGGTCAGTCTGATGCTAGTAAAAAGACTAAAAGAACTCTCTTCCATTGTAACTTTTCATCTCCTTTTGCCTGGCAATCTCCACTCTCACCAATGCTGTGTTACTAAATGGTCTCTGATTCTTAAACATTAAGATATTTGACGGCATCTTTGGAGAGAAAGCTCCTTGATTGAAATAGTGCCACTTAAGAAAATCTATGACTGTTTCTAGATAGACTGTTTCTATGTAGGTTGCAGAATAAAAATCAGAATGCTTATTCTTTGAACCCAATTCATGAGTTAATTACTGGCACCTTATGATGACTGTTTCTCTGTGAAAATGTGATGCTTAAGGTGAAAGGGTGGGCTTATAATGTATTTTGCATACTTCTGTCCTAGTTTTATATGCAAATCAGATTGCCCTGGTTCATTGACATGCTACTAGCATTTTCTCTGGAGATACCATGGTGTGTGGGAAAGACCCTTGGATTTTAATTCACTTACTAACTGTGTGACCTTGTGCATAATAATTAACTCATTGAACTACAGTCCCTTCATATGCAAATGGTGGGTAATAAGAGGTTGGTGATGACTTTTACCAATTATTATGATGATAATTAATTGAAATAGCATATACAAAACACCTAAGGAATTGGCATTTCAGATGTGCTTGTTACATTTATGAAAATAATTCTGTAGTTAAAAGTCTCTAAAAAGATGGACAACAAATTAATTTTATTCCATAAACTTCCACACAAGCGTTCCAGTATTGATGATTGTGCTTTGCTGAATAAAATATCTTTTTCAAATAGAAAATTTCTTAAAACTGAGACTTTTAAAAACAATTTTACAGTCTTGAAGGATAAGGGAATTTTATATTTCATTAGACTCAAGAAGAAGTAAATATAACTCATTTGAATTAAGAACTCTTTAGTATTACACTCAAGTGTAGAACAAAATATAATATGTGAAGCCAACAAAAGCATCTTACACAACCACAAGATAGAAGATTAGTTCTGACACTGATAATATCCTTTTGATTGGGAGCTTCATCACCGTGATTAGTGAATCAGTATAGAGTAAGTACTCTTAATTATAAAATGCTTTCTCAGGAGTACTGGGTTGTTGCTTTTAGTTGAGAATGATGGAATTATCTATTCTGTTTTTAATAAATAGCCAAGAACATATTTTCATGAAATTCTGACATGAGCTATGTCCTTGTTTCCACTCTGGATAATCTCATTAAAAAAATCAAACCATATTTTAAACTGTGCTAGTGATAGTACAGCAGATATATATTTTGAGAGAGAGAGAGAGAGAGAGAGAGAGAGAGAGAGAGAGAGAGAGAATTAGTTCATTATTTCGTAACTAAATTAGTTGAAGAAATGTCAGGATCAGGCCAGACATCTCTTCAAAAGCGATAGGATAAGGTGGGATAAGATGACACCTTGTGACGAATCCAATTCTCAAGGTCTTCATTATTGAGTATTTTGCTGCTTCCAGAAGATATGATATGCAGACATTTGGTTCAGTGGGGAAATATATATAATCTGAAAAATGTTACACCTTTATCAAAGTATCATTTTTTGAAATGATTCATTTTTTTAGACTGAATTAATTAGATCTTCACTGTCAACAGTGAAAGTCAGAAAGACTCTTAGCTGTTGGACTGATGTTTCTGCATTAAGTCTTGAGATTTGTTTTCTTACAGTCTTAATTTGACATAGGATCACAGTGGAGTATAGT
Source organism: Hystrix cristata (assembly GCA_004026905.1). Classification (NCBI taxonomy): domain Eukaryota; kingdom Metazoa; phylum Chordata; class Mammalia; order Rodentia; family Hystricidae; genus Hystrix; species Hystrix cristata. The sequence continues at coordinate 86,276 of PVJO010000407.1, read as the reverse complement.
GGTTAGAGTGTCTAAGACTTCTCATCAACTTCTTGTATTTTAATAGCAAATCTTCCATTACCCGAGTTCATTCCTCAGGTTAATCACCTGTAAATGAAGGTGATAATAGCTCCTTGCTTGTAGAGTTACAGTGAGGATAAAGTGAGCTGACAGAAAGAACTTAGAGTAGTGCCTGGCACTTAATCAGAACTTAGCATGCTTAGATGTCAGCTTTCACTATTATTTAACAGCATACTCTGTGACTGAGGAGTGAACATACTATTGATCAGCGGTTCTCAGACTTTCTGTGTTCTGCCATAACTCAAACAGCCTGTTAAAGGTATGCAAACACAAATCCCTGTTCATCCTTCTACAGAGAATTTGTACACCAACCCCCCAACCCCCCATCCCCGCCAAAACTTAAAGAGATTCCAATGCAGGTGATTCACAGATTATCCTTTGAGGAAACACTGCTCTTGCCTGTTGGGAGATTAAGTTGTTTTAGAAACTGCAGCCATAAGTGTGAAAGTCTTTTTCAAATAAATGAATCCTTTGGGACACTCTCTCCTTTGTATTCTTCTCGGAAGTTCTTTAATAGTCTGTTCGTTTTGTTTGGCTAGTGGAAAAATCTGGCTCTTTCTCTTATATAGAAATATATTGACCAGAGTTATTAGACTTTTGATTTATAAAATTGTTGCAAATAAGCTTTCACAGAAAAAAAATTCTGGTTGAAATTATGAAAAGCCACTATGTTGAGCCCATTTAAAAAAACAAAGGTTCTCTATTTGAAGGCCATATCACTGTAAAGCTTCTCCAGACTGAGTATAGATATGGCAAAAATTCTATGTTCTAGACTGTTCTCAAATTGTGAAACAAGTCGAGAGTAACTGAAAATAGCTTTATGTTTCAAAGTGATGGTAATAAGGATGCTAGCTGAGTATGTGGCACATGCTTGTAATTCCAGCACTCTAGGAGGCTGAGTTAAGAGGATCACAAGTTTGAGCCCAGCCTGGCAATTCAGTGAGACCCTGTCTCAAAATTTTAAAAAGGGGCTGAAGATGTAGCTCAGTGAGAAGGCCTTGGCTTCAGTGCTGAGTACTACAAAGAATAAATAAATAAAATAAGGAATAAGGCTAATTTAATTCTGCTCATATTTATGGTTTATGAAAAGTTGGATCTTCTATGGTGGTCTGTTGATTTCAAAGACTTTTTACAAGATTTATATAAGCTATAGTTGGCCCATAAATAAGTAGAATTAGTAGGCCCAAAATAGTAGAATTTTCTTTAAAAAGCAGACAGACACTAATATGAAATAACTATATATATTTGACTTTGAAAAGAGATTTAAAATACTGTGGTAGAGGGGCTGGGGATTTAGCTCAGTGATTAGAGTGCTTGCCTTGTAAACACAAGGGCCTGAGTTCGATCCCAGGCACCGCAAAAAAAAAAAAAGAAATACTGTGGTAGACAAGGTGATTCCTTTTCAATAACGGACTTGTTCAGGGATAGCAGTCAGCTGATAACCTCCCGCTGCCATATCCTTATCCTTCAGGGGCTGCTTCACCTGCAGAGCTGCCTTACCTCAGTTCACACCCTTTCTGGGATAGATTGTTATCTTGTGAATAAGCAAGGTGGGAGGATGTAGGGCATTTTAGCAATGTTCTTTTTTTTTTTAGAATGGGGGAGCAGGGGCTGGGGATTCAGCTCAGTGGTTAGACTGCTTGTCTTGAAAGCACAAGGCCCTGAGTTCAACCCCCAGCACCAAAAAAAAAAAAAAAAAAAAAGAAAATTGGGGGGCAAATCCAGGGTCACTCTACCATCAGGCTACATCCTCGTTCCTTTTTTTGTTTCTTTTATTTGGAGACAGGGTCTCATGTGGGACTTGAATTTGGAATCCTCTTGCCTCAGCCTCCCTCAGTGCTGTGGTTACAGGTATGCACTACAGTATCTGTCTAGGGATACTTTTATGGGCAGTACACATTGTCCTGAACATGCTATTAAATTGGCAAATTATCATAGTTTTATTTCTTCTTCTATCCAATTCTTTTTCTTTCATAAATGTTGGTCCATAATCAGTATCTTTTGCCCAAAACTCCATATCAGCATCTAATTCTAGAAAATCCAATCTGCATTAGTTAATACCAACAATAAATTGAGAAAGTAGGTGGTGGGAGTTTTATAACTCAATTACCAACCACTCTTTTAACGGCAGTGAGGATTCCATCACCAGTCATAGATGGTGCACAGGTGGCTGGTGGGACAAGGTGATGGTCCGGTTATTAAAATGATCACTTGTGGTGAATTGGGAGGTTGTACTGGGAGAAGAGACTACACTAGTAAGTGTGACATATCATGCATTTGAAACATAAAGGAGAAATAATAATGGCAAGCAGAATGGTATTAGATAGCTATCTTCAAATACCACTGATTTTTGATAGAAGCTTTATTGATTATATACGAAGAAGCTTTTATGATTATAGTGAAAAAGTAACAAAGGTCAGCGTCCAAGCCTTGGATTTTCACAGCTGACTAAGTACTTAGCCAAGATAGGCCTGCTGTATCGAGGTTAACATGCAGGACTCTGATTGGATGAGCATATTGGCATGGACGTTCTGATGATTTTGACTTCACGTATGATTTCTCTGATCCTTCTAAGCCTGAGGACATGGCCTACTCATCCTTATTAAGTGATATTCTTATCATTGCACACTGGAAGACATTTTATAGGCCTCTTCCTCATGAGGTCATGTGTGTGTGTGCCTCAGATCCATACCACTTTCCTTCCAGTCCACAAAGCCAGTAGTAAGGTTAAATTGTACACGAAGTCTAAATTGACTTTGCTATCCATAGATGCATACTATAGCAGAGGCTGTTCTGTGTCCAAGGCAGGAAAGGGATAGCTCCCCAAAGAGCCACAAGAACTAAGCAGCACACACTGAAGAGAGCTGGGGGAGGATGTATGGACTGGATTCTGAGGGTGCTTGATCAAGAAGGCCTGAAATAAAAACCAAATAGTGAGTTTATTAACTTTGAAACATTTTTTTAAATTATAATATTTTACAGCTTGGCAAAATCCCAGACAATGTTATGAATTCATTGTTAGAATGGTTTCTGGAAACATGAAAAAAGCAGTGGCTCTCTGTATACAAAGTCAAAATGACAGAATTTTCCATGGTACAAGGTGGAAGAAGGGAATAAAAAGCTTATAAATGTGAAGACGCTGCATAGAAAAACTTTTTTGGCTAGAAGACCTGCGAGGTGATTATGTTCCTGGGACCTAGAGGATATATCTTTTACCAAGAGCATAAAAATGATTTCATTAGAGGTACAACCAAATCATTTAAACTTTCAGTGATGGTTCTTCTCTATAAGCCAAGGCTGACGGTAGTATAGTCTGTTACAGAACTTGACTCACTGATGGTAATGCTTAATGTAGAACTCTTCAAAATAGAGGCCAGGTAGCAGTGCTTAGAGGTCCTAAACCAGACTGTTGACCAGCAAGATTGAAAGAGTAGTCCAAGGAGAATAACCCACAGAAAAATGGAAATGGTCAATCGAATATAGTATCCCTATTTTGTCCCTAGGGACAAAATAGATAGATAGCTGTCTAGATACTATTCAGTTTGCATGTGTGTAAAATACTTTTTCAAAAGGAATGACTGGTATACTGAAAATGGTCATCACTGTAAAACATCATGATTCCAGATCATAGATGTGTATTACTAAATGAAGAAAAGCCAATCTGAAAGGGCTACATACATATAATTCCAACTATATGACATTCTGGAAAAGGCAAAACCATTAAAACAATAAAAAGATCAATAGTTGCCAGAGATTAGGGAAAGGGAAGAGTTAATAGGTGGAACACAAGGGCAGTGTAACTGCAGTATTCTGTAGGATACTATGACTAATGGAAGATACATGTCATTATATATTTGTCAAAACTTAAAACATGTTCAAAAGCAGGAGTAAACTGTAACATACACTTGGACTTTCAGTGATAATGATCTGTCAATTTAGGTTCATTGATTGTAACAAACGTTTCACTGTAACGTGTAATGTTGGCAATGGGGGAGACTACATATGTGGATGCATGGGTTATGTGGAAACTATACTTTCCACTCAGTTTTCCTGTAAACCCAGAACTGCTCCAAAAATATAGTTTTTTTTTTTTTTTTTTTTTGGATTCATGATCCCTTGCTTGTTTTCTGGATCTGATCCAGTTTTTCAGATCTGAAACTGATTAATGAAGTGGGCCATTTCTCAAGGGAAAGAGCCCTATGTTCTGTGTGTAGTAATGATTCTCTTAATTCTTCTCCTTTAAAGGGTCCACTGGCTATTTATTTGAATAATTTTTTACTAGGGAAATGTGAAAGAGGAAATTTTAGGCATTTTGGGCTTTTTGGACGCAGATTTTGATGACATTAATATTCAAAGGCCCAAAGCCTTATCGTGGTCCTCTTGTTAAACTGGTGACAAATGGTAACCAGAACATGCAGGAAGTCCACTGAGCCCATGAACTAACCTTGATGGTCATTTTCCTGGTCCCCAAACAAGTGAGTTTGGTATTCCTGGCATTTGGTAATTTCTACGTTGAGTCCTAGTTGTGTGGATAAAAACTGTCCTAGCAAGGAAAACCAAGTAAAAGGCTCTGAACCCTACCCCTGTCACTGTAGCCAAGATAGTAAAATACAAATTAACAGCATCCTGGAGAAGGAAAGTGGTGATGATTAATAAATTCATTTGTTAATGATCTAAAGGATACAGAGATGATAGTTCATTTAATAGGTCGGTCTGGTACCTGCAAAAGCCAGTGACCTTAGGATGATAACTACGGACTATTGCAATTTCAAATAGTAGTTACTATTACAGCAGCAATGCTAGATGTCATATATTTGGGCAGGCTAATGGGCCTCAGATATATTGTCATTGTTTTGGAAACAATGTATTGTATTAGTATTTTATATCCCATGTTATAAAAAGACTTACGTTAACTGTCCTGGCCTCTATTGTAATATAGTACAAAGAAATCTGGACTGTCTGAGCAGCTGCAGAATATCACAGTGATTTATTACACTGATGATATTACGTTAATTGGGGCAGATGAGCCTGGGGTGGTCAGCATGTTCGCCGTCTTGCTAAGACATGTACCCCTGAGAGTAGAGGATAAAATCTCCCACAGGAAAGATATCTGGGTTTGTAATAGCCAAGTGTCTTCAGTGTCCAGAAATCACAAGCATGCTGGTACGTCACCTCCAAAGTAAAAGGTAAACTGTGTCTTGAGATACCCCCCCAAACAAACAAACAAACAAACAAAATGCAAAAACTAGAACTTCCCTTTTGGTTCTAGGAGCAGCAAATTCTACATTTTCAGATTTTGTTCCAGCCCATATTCTAGGAAGCATGAAAGTTTGACTGGAGCCCCAGGCAAGAAGAGACTGTTCAGCTCAGCCAGGTGGGCTGCAAGATGCCGTGCTTCTTGCATCACACAGTCCGAAAACAGTAACAAATATTGGAGGTGATCAGTGGTAGGAAAATATGTCTAGTATAGTTTGAGTCAAGTCCTAATGAGAGAATCACAGCATGGACATTTAGGGTTCTGGTCATGTCATTTGCCATAAGAAGTATATATCTTTTGAAAAAATAGCTTATGTAATTCTGATGGATCCAAATAGAAGTGAGTTATCTGATCATGAGGAACCATGCATCTAGAACGGTCCACTGTCAGTCAGGTCCTGCCAAATGCACTTAAGTTATAAGATCACATTAGCCCAGGAACAATCACTGTAAAATGGAGGTGGGATATGCATGTGCAGGACTAAGAACTAGGAAGACAAGAGAGCATAAACAAGCTTCTTGAGCATGAACAGGTGGCTGTAGTACCTGTGGCACCTACCACTGTGATACCAGTGTTCCTTCTTTAGCTCATACTTAGGGTTTTATGGGAAATTTAAGATACTGAGTGGAGGAGGGAAGAAGCTGAATTTAGTGTACAGGTAGGTTGGCTTAGTGTTTGTGTGTAAGTCAAAGATAGATGGCAGCTACACTACAGTTTCATTCAGGGATGATTTTGAAAGACAAGGGAAATCCTTCCAAGGCAGAGGTGAACCTGGTTATCTCCTCTGCATGGAAGGAGAACCGACCTGAGGTTAAATATACACAAAGTCATGGGTAGTGATAAAGGCTTGGCTAGCTGGTCTGAAGCCTGGAGGGAGAAAGAATAGAAAATTGGTGTCAAGAAAGTAGGGTGGAGGCATATGAATAGACAAATGGGCGTGGGTATAATTTTTGAATACCTTCATATTAAGGCCTATCAGATAGCATGTACCATGGAAATGATGCTAAACAACCCAGTAGATAAAGTGATCTGCTGACATCAGCTAGCATAGTAGATACATAAATGGTGGCAGCAATGATGAAAGATTTGTATGATAACCTGACTCCCACATACCGAGGCTTTTCTAGCTGTGATCACTGTTGAACATCCAGTATGCCAGTAGCAGAGACCAATGTTAATATGGCACCATTACTCATGAATACTAACAAGCCTTTAGGTGGCAGGCTGACTACATTGTGTTTTTTTGGTTCTGTGTTAGTGCTTTATTCTTACATGTCTCATAGGAATGGACATGCATTATGGGTACAGATTTGCTTTTTCTACACACCTGGCCTTACCCAGCAGTATTATCCAAGAGTTTATAGAATGTTTGATTCATTGATATGGAATCTTAAATAACAGTGTGTCAGACTAAGGCACCCCCTTTATAACAAAGGAGATTCATGACTGGGCCTAACCTTGGTGTCCACTGTCATATCTGATATTGTTCCACTCAGAAACTGCTCGTCTGATAGAACATTGGAAGCTAAGGCACAGTTCTCTACACCGATGAGGTACCAGTCTCTGAATTTCAGTATGTGCATCAAATCAGTGACCATTTTATGATGCTGTCCCCCCACCCAGTAGGGAGAAAAAGGAATCAAGCTATGTTCCCAGTCTTCAATGGAAATATATGTTCTCAAGGACATACAGCAGGAGTCTCAATTATACACTTGTCATTTGGGCATTTTGAACTATTTGGGACCAAAGGCAAGAAGAGGAGTTGCCATCTTGGCAGGCTAATTGGCTGTGATTATTAAGAGGAGATAATGCTGCTATTGCAAAGTGGAGGCAGAGAGGAATGTATGTGGAACCAACAGATCTGCTTGGGCCTGTCTTAGTACTCCCTTTCCTAGTCATGACTGTAGATTGGAACAGTGGCGCTAGGCAAACAGCATGGTGACCAGTGGTTCAGGTCCTGAGGGCTGAAAGTCTGGGTCCACTAACAAGTAAACACCCAGGCCAAGAGAAATGGTAGTTGAGAGCCAGTGGAATTTAAAACGCATATTGAGGGAAGGAGATAAAGTGTTTCAGTTGGGACCCTGAGATCCACTTAGCCTTGACATATGTACTTTATTCCACTAACATCTCTCTTCTAGGTTTCCCTTCAGAAAAAGAGGCACACCAGGCATATGGAAGAGCTGGTCTTCCTGGATCTAAGCAGTAAGAGAGTTAGACTGTGGTAGACCCAGAGATATGTCACCCAGCTTCTCCCTCTAGGAAACACTTACTGTCCACTCAAAGGTAATTAGCATCAGCAGATAGTCTCCATTGCAGCTCCTTTGGCATCTGCTCAGCCCTGCATACTCGCCTTGCCCGAGATCACATCCTTGCTGGAACAGTCTGTGTCTGGTGACTGTGTGAAAGGGTGTGTGTGTGTGTGTGTGTGTGTGTGTGTGTGTGTGTGTGTGCGTGCGCGCACGCACCAGCCATTTTGGCTTGACACAGGACGCTCTTCTGGGGCAATAGTTACATTAGAGTGCCTTGATAACTTGGCAAAGCTTGGATCACATCTGTCTTCTCCCTCTGCTCGATCTTACTTCTTCCTTTTTCTCTTCATCAGTGTTGATTATAAATGAACATCTTGTACTCCATACTTCCTATCTATATCTGTTTCCAGGTTACACAATCTGCAACAAATGTCTTATAGGTATATATAAAACAAGTTAGAAATAGGTGAAAATAATGTGGTAATAATAAGAATAGAAAAATAAAACTGCCTGGCTTACGCCGACATGTATAATCTCTTGAGTCCTCTCTACTGGCTGTAATAAGCTTCATGTTTGCTAGAAACTAAGTAAAATAAAAACAAGCCAAATAACCAGTGGAAACCATATGACCAGGTGCAGGAAAACAGTTCCTCATCCTAAGAACAGCAAAAGAATATTTTGAGAAGGAACTGTGTAATGCAATGAACAACCTTAACAATTAAAATTATGCTGCATGGTTAACTTAAGTTGGCTTATTGCCATTTGTTACATTTATTTCAAATGGAATTATAATCAATCACATTATTTTGAGCAGGTTTATTGTTTGTTGGTCACACTCCTTAGGCTGTGGATTGGTGGCTAAGTATTAGTCATTGGAACTAATTATCCAAAGGTGCTTGGTTAAAATTGTTTTATTGGAGATGGTATATGCGGAACAATGATGACTAATGTTGTCTCCGACACGTTATTATGTATTTCATCCTTCTGTGTACCAGGATGTTTTTACTTGACCTAACGTATCTCCCCTAGTGACTCTTGCTCGCTGAAAAGTAATGTTAGCTGGGACAGAGGACATTGGCAAAGAGCAGAAGGAAGGAAAGAAGAGAAGTAGAAGCTATAAGAGGGACATTGAAGAGCCTAGAAACTCCTCCAACTGGAGAATTCTTAACTAAATTGTAAAATTAGAAGAGTTTTGATGTTGACCCTTGATTTTCTAGGAGATTGGGCAAATATGTTATTGGTTTCCTTACGAAAGAGTGATCTTGTTTCACTGGACTAATTCTAGGAATAAATCATTCCTTTAAAAAAAAACCCAAACTGTTTTATATCTTTTATATTAACTAACAGTTTTTTAAAACTGGGATTATCTCTGGATTTTGCTAGATTAGGGTATATGAATAATTGATGTGATAGATTTCTTATAGTGCCAGCTGGAATGGTAATTACAAGTTTATATTTCTAAAAACATTATATTAGAACACAGCACTTAGAGAAATTATAAAGAATAAAAGGGAAACTTTTGGTTCCTTGGAGTTTCTAAACTGCATTCATTGCGTTGGGTTCATTATTTTTCTTTGTTTCTTTTAACTTTCAATCTTTTTATTAGAACATGTTTGCAGCAGATAATGAATACATTAATCATGGGGAGTCGGTACATAAACACATCACATTTTGATCCTTTTTTGAATTTCTGCTCCTCATTCCTTCCCTCCTTTAAAATTCAATCTTATTTAAATTTTAAAAATGAAATGTTTAAAGTTTTTAATTCATTTTTTCAGTGTGATTTTAGTTTCAGTCATTTGGCTACTTCTTGTTTCTGTGGGACTAACTTTATTTTTTAATCTTCCTACTTTCGTCCCTACACTATTGATTTCCTCAAATGTTTTCATCCAGCACACACAGTAAAACCTTACTGACTCAAACTATTTGCAGAAGAGATGATTTGAACTAATGAGAAGACTGTTTTCCGTCTTTCTATAAAATATATACCGTTTTAATTTCCGTATAGAAATTTCACTACTTGAGTACTAATAAGTTACATGGTATCTTCAGGAAATTTGTTTTAATGGGAAGATAGTACTTTTTATGAGTTTTTGTTGAGTATTGTACTGTCCTTTGCCCTCAAAGCAAGCTGTTTTTCTGTCCCCCTATCTCTGTTCTCTTTTGCAAGGGGCTAATCTGTGTAGAATGCATTTTCCGGGCTCTCCTGTCAGTTGGTTTCTGTTATGGTTTGGACCTATTGTGTCCCCTAAAATGATTGTGTGTTGAAGGCTTCGTCCCCAAAATAGCAGTGTGCAGAGGTGGGGTTTTGGGGAAGTGATTAGATCAGGAGGGCTCTGGTCGCATCAGTGGATTAGTCCATTGACGGGTCCAAGATTGAATGGACTACTTGGAGATGGTGAGAACTCTTGGAGGGGTAGCCTACTTGGAGAAAATAGTTCACTGGAGATGTGCCCTAGAATTATAGATCTTGTTCCCAGCCCCTTCCTCTCAATCCATCTCTTGTCTGCCAGGATGTGAGCTTCTTCACTCTACCACCTGCTCCTCACCATGATGTTCTGCCTCACCACAGGCCCAGACACAGCTGATAGCTTTGAAATCACGAGCCTGCAGAAACCTTTCCTCCTTTATGTTTACCTCACGTGTTTTGTCACAGTGAACATAAACCTGACTAGCCAGTTTCCCTCTGTGTTTGGCCCATGGGGATTATGGGTGGAAGATCAGTGGGTAGGAGGAAAAGGAGCTTTTCTAGTCTCCCTCCATAGGGAGGCACTAGCTGCAACTCCTCTGTGGCTTCAGCGCTCTATAGGTAGCTCACCACAGTTTCAGCATTTTCTTGTCAATCCTACACCCTGGACTTTAGGGGTATTTTTTTTTCTCCCATTGAGCCTTTAGCCCAGAGGTAATGGTGGTTTCCTTTTATTGCCAATCTTTGAGCTGTTTCATTGCTCCTTGTTTGGCTTTTCAGCTCATCTGTCACTCATGTTGCTAACTTCATTCCTCAAATTCTGTTTTGGGAAATACTGACTTTTTAATTAAATGATGTTGGTACAATTAGTATTCATTTTTTTCATATCTTGTAGTACCATCAGAAAAAACTCCATATGGACTGAGGTCTAAATGTAAAAATAACTCACGTAAATAATAGAAAATAATGAGTAATGAATGGCTCTTGACTTAGGTATGGGGAAATTTTCAAATCATGATTCAAAATCTGGAAACAACAAAACAATGGATAATATGAATTATGTAAAATTTAATGGAAAATATTATGTGGCAGAACACCAAATGTAAAGTCAAAGGACTAATGACAAACCTTATATCAGGGCAAAGAACTAATTTTTCTCTAACAATAGGGAAAAAACTGAAAAACATGAAGTAAATGGGTAAGGAACCCAAACAATTAAAAAAACAAAAACATAAAATAGCCCTTAAATAAAGGTGAAAACATTCAACTTTAATCGTAATAAAATACAAATTAGAACATTATGGAGAGACCATTTATCACCTACCAGGTTAGCAAAATATTCAAAATCTAGATAACACTGCTGAGGCTGTGGAAATTCAGATATTTTCATATAGTTCTAGTAGAAATGCAAAATGATATAATCGCTCTGGAGAGGATTTGATGATATTTAAGAAAGCTACATATCCATTTACCTTTTGACCAGAAAATCCACTTCTAAAAATTTGCCCTGATGACACACCTTTGCAAGTATGAAATAGCACGTGTGCAAAGTTATAAATTAAGGAATAATTTGTAGTTAAAACATTGTAGTCCATCTAAGTGATCACTCAAGGGAGAATAGTTGAATTAAAATACAGTATTCTACATGATAATGATGTAGGAATAAGGTGTGGCCTGACCTGGCTGGAAAGATGAACATGACCTTGGGGAGTGGCCTTCACCTGACATCAGCCTGGGGTGTGAAATTCCAATTGCCCCTCTTCTCACAGGATCGAGAAACTCTCATGAGAACAGAATCCAGATAAATGTGAATGGCACCACGAGTTCGGCCCTTCTCTCTCCCTTTTTGCCTTGCGCACTTGCCCTCTTGCCCCCTTAAACCCCCTTTACCCCCTGCTCCCTAGCCCAAGCTCTATCTTTAGCTCCCTAGCCTCCCAGGCCTTTTCAGATCCAGAACCACAGCAGCAGCAGCAGCAGCAGCAGCAGCAGCAGCAGCAGCAGCAGCAGCGGCTGGCTATTTTATCCACCTGGCCAAACCAGTCTCCCCTTTGTTACTTAAATAAACTTTCTTAAAACCCTAATGCCCTAAAATTCGCTCCTGCAATTCATTGCCTGTGTAAATAAAGAACCTGGAAATACACTTTCTGAATTCACCTTCCCCACCGACAACAATAATGTACAATACAGCCAAAGAGGAAGAATAAGGAAGCTGTCCTTGAATCTAGGATATACTGTTTAATTAAATAAATCAAGTCACAGTGGAGTACATATTGTAAGTTACCTATCTTGTAAGAAAGAAGAGGAAATTGCCTATTCTTACAAAATGAATATATACCAGTAATTAATGAAATATAAACCAGTAATTAATGAAGATATTTACATACAGGGTGTGTAAGAGTGGCACAAAGGGTAAAGGGATATATGTGAGATTTATAGTACCAGTCTATCTTTATGTAGTTTTAATTTTGAACCATGTAAAACAATAAAAAGATGAAAAGGCAGGCACTAAGTTTGAATAAAAACAGAAAAAAAACCATCTGAACTGCAAATCGATTTAAAAATAATCACACAGAGAAAAGAATTAAGTAACTTTTGACCATAAGGCTTTGTCCGTATACCCTAAATAGAATGTATTATAAAGTTTAAGTAAAATTGCAGAGCTGGGTATAGGTCAGTGGGCAAGCACTTTCCTAAACTGGGATTCCCAAGGCCCCGGGTTAGATCCTCAGCCCTGTGGAGACATGTGGGTGTGTGTGTGTGTGTGTGTGTGTGTGTGTGGGCATGCGCAGCATGGGGGCAGCAGGGACTGAACTAACATCTACTTAGCAGATTTGTTGGTAATGGTATTGAGGTAAGAATAGGGCATGGCTAAGGCTGGCTGGCAAGGGAAAGTGACCTGGGGGAGTGGCTTGGACCTGAGGTCAGATTTCGGAGGAGTGGCCTGGACCTGATGTTAGTCTGAGGTGCCAATTTCAAGCACCGGACCCCCTCATGTGGACTGTAGGGAGTTCTCCCGAGTTTCCACGGGAACTCTGTTTGAAACATGGAAGCAACACTGGAAGCAAGGCTCTTCTTTTCTATGGAGCTGCCAGGAAGGGGGCTCTCCCTTTTCCCTCCCATGGAAGATGTTGGATGTGTACCCAGCACCACCGCTATCATGCCTTTCTCGTAACTCCTACCGTGCCTTATAGGCCCAGTACACATTTTGTTGTTTCTATTGTTATGCTCAACTTTCCTTTTTTTCTTTTCTCTATAATTTTAAATAAAACTTTAAAACTACTGTTTGCCCCCCTCGTTCAATTCCTTGCTTGAGGAGGGGAAGAACCCAGGAATATAGGAACCCACCTGATAACAGTATTGAGATAATTCTAAAATTATTTTGTGGGTTTGAATAGGATAAAACAAATGTGTACATAAGTGTTACATCCGGAGGTGGACTGTGAGCTGCTGCCCTGCTAGAAAATATACTTCCCGGTGATTGTAAACCCAGCTACAGTAAAGAATTAAAGAAACTGAGTTTAAATTAAGAGAAAACTATTTAGAGGACAATTTATTTAAAAGTGGGGAAAAAGGGGGAAAGGGAGATGATAGATAGCTACTGGACCAGTAGGGAGCATTCGAAAGTGAAATACTTGTGGGCCTTTCGTTGTAGCCCCTTTTCATTGAGGTTTTCTCCTTTGGGTTGGCCCTTGGAATCTGATTGGCTCTTGGGCTTGTCTGTCACCTCTGCCTCAACTTCTCTCAGCCCTGTGACCTTTGTCTTTTGGCAGAGGGCAAAATTATGGGTGGGTGTTTTAGGGCCAGGTAATGCAGATGGAAGAATCAAAAGGGAGAGTTTGTTTTCTTTATGTTAATCAGACTACCTGGGGCCTTCCCTGGACTAGTCTCTTTGCCTTTGTCTCCTTAACTGTTGGAATCCAGCTGCCTTTATGTTTCTAACTATTTGATTATAGCTGTCTGGCTTTTAGAGTCTAGCTATAGAGATCAAAATCGTCTATTAATTTTTAATAACGTCTAAGGAGGCCTTTACCCTATCTTTTCCTACCTATGGGGACCCCTGTCCCTACAGAAAGATGGATGAATCGGTGACCCAGACAGAGGCACACTTCCTTGCTCTGTCCGCTGAAAGCACTTGTAAGCAGTGCCACTTCAGTAGCAACAAGCACAGTGGGCACCTAGATCTGGGTTTTTAAATACCAGTAACCACCAAATAACTCCTTTGAGAAATGGCTGTTGCCAAACTCAGAGAGAGAATTTATAAGGTAAGCCCGAAAAATCTGGCATCCAAAAGCAAGTAAGTACACAAAGACTAATGAGTTCATTAAAAAGAAAAATACGAAAGCTGACTTGGGACAAGTTACACATCAAAAAGAATGATGATGATTGTTACATATTGAGTAAAAGGTAAATTCATGAATTCAGAATGATGAGAGAAGAGGAAGGGCTGGAGGGGGAGAAAGAGAAGGGGGGCAGAGAGGCTCTTTTTATAAAAGAATGTTAGCTAATAGATGTAAATGAAGTCATACAATCAGAAAATTAGCATTTCAACCCCTATCATAATGATTCAAACAGGGTTATCAATAAATGCTTTCACCATTAGTTGAAAGAGAGAGACCAGGTTATTTATGTAATCTCCAAGTATGCTGCCTAATTATTCCCCCGGAGAATATTTGGGATAATGGGAAAATGTCCTTTTCTAGTGCCCGTGCCTGATGGACCACGCTTACACCAAGTAATCAAACCTGGCATCTCTAAGAGTGAGATAATTGAATTATGTGCCTCCTGAAGGAATGCGGTAAGAAGTCACAGCATCATGTAGGCAGTATATTTGCTAGAAATATTTAATCTACATTTTGAGTCAGCTTTGGCAAATTGTGTTTTTGAGGAATTTTTCTAAGTGATCAAATTTATTTACATTATGTCCTTTATTATATTCTTTTGTCATTCTCTAACATAAGTAGATTTCAATGGTGGAACCCTTTTCTTCAAAGTATTAGTAATTGTGTTCTTATATCTTCCCAGTCAGGATCAGTGAATATTTATTTTTTTCAAGAAATTTTTCGATTGTTGATTTTCTTTCTTGTTTCCTTTCAATTAAAAGATTAAAAAAATTTTTTTCAATATTATGCAATTCAGATGTTCCACACCTTAACCAATTTCTACCCATACCAACTTTCATGTTATTTCTTGCTTTCTGTTTGCGTTGAGTTTAACCTTGTATGTAGTTGAGGACATAGATTTGAGACTTTGCTTCTTTTCTACCGAAGTTGACAAAGTTACGAATTTTCATGTAAGAAGGGCATGACTGCGTGCCACAGATTTTTGGATTGTTGTGTTTTCAATATCATTTGGATTTCTTCTTTGATTTATAGATTATTAAGCATGGTATTATAGACCATGTTTTATTAGATTCAGGTTTCCCATAACTTTAGAATATACATTTTTTTCAAGCGCACATGGCCATTCACCAAGGTAGACACAAATGCATCTGTAAGACGAAACATCAAAAAAGTCAAAGGATTGAAATGTTACAGAGAATGTCCTTTTACCGTGGTAGTATTAAAAATTAATAGCAATAAGCTATCTAGAAAATCCCCCAAATACTTAGAAATTAAGTAGGACTGATATAGGGAAAAAAGTATGACTCCCAATCTGCTAAATGTCAGTTAGCAGACATGTGAGTTCATGTTCCCTGAAACTGAAGAACGAATTCTAAGGTTAAGAGTAGGAAATTTATTGAGAGAGAGGAAGACAGGTCCTGAGAGACAGGAGGGGACCCGAGTGGGTTGCCAGTGAGCCCACTTTTCAGGGAAAGTTTTACAGAGCAAAATCGCGAGGTGGGTACTATGTGTGTCAAAATTATGATTAACCAATAATATTACAAGTGTAGTCGCTTAGGTAATATTGACCCAATATTACGTAAGGGGAAGAAGGTCACGTAGCAAATGAACATGGAAAGAATAAAGACATTCCAGGATGGGGTGGATCTGGAGGTCTTGGTCACCCACCAGGGTGACCTAGACTTTATCAGCTCAGACTGTTGTAGGAGGGTAAGGGGAACTCAGAAAGTATATTTCCAGTTCTTTATTCTCACAGGCAGTGAGTTGCAGGAGTGAATTTTAGGGCTTTAAGGAGGTTTATTTAAGTAACAGAAGGGAGACTGGTTTGGCTAGGTGGATAAAATAGCCAGCGGCTGCTGTGGTTAGGGATCTGAAAAGGCCTGGGAGGCTAGGGAGCTAAAGACAGAGCATGGGTTAGAGAGCAGGGGGCAAAGGGGTTTAAGGGGAAAGAGGGCAAGTGGGCAAGCAAAAAAAGAGAACAAGCTCGTGGTGCCATTCACAGTTATCTGGATTCTGTTCTCGTGAGAGTTTCTTGATCCCATGAGAAGAGGGGCGATTGGAATTTCGTACCCCAGGCTGAGGTCAGGTCAAGGCCACTCCCCAAGGTCATGTCCACCTTCCCAGCCAGATCAGGCCACACCCTGTTCCTACTTTAAAATGAGTGTAATCTTCAGTTCATTGTTCATCCCTCAGCCAGGGGTGTAGCTCTGGTCATTCCATCCTTATCTTGGCACCTGACTTTCAGTGGATGTGCCTCCAGCCATAGTTTCAGTGTAGTCTCCTCTTGTGTGTTGACTCCACTGAGGGCCCAGCCCTGTCTGCCTGCCTATAATATTTCTACCTTAAGTTATGGGAAACCTGAATCTAATAATAAGGAAATTAACAGGTAAACCTACAATCTGGTTTATTCTATACATTAACTGACCTAGAATCTTTACAAAAGTCCATATGATTTTTAAAGAGACTACACAAAATCATGCAGGCTTGCCTAGAGTTAAAGGAATAAAATAGGCAAAATAATCAAGAGAAGAATACACATGTTGAATGAATCTTGGATCAGAAAGTTAAAAAAAAAAAACAAACCAAAAGACTTTGTGGCAACTATTTAAAAAATTTAAATCTAGACTGCGTAACAGATGGTATTAGTAGACCTTTTTTGGTGTGATAATGCATTTAAATTACATCAGAATGTTGTTATTCAATGGATGTGTATGATGATTTATTAAAGGTGAATTATTTAGGCATGATGTTTGCAAGTTGTGTTCAAATGGAAGACAGTAAAAGCGTAAACAATTGGTTAGTATAAGTAAAGGCAATGAAGTTTTTTGTTATGCTGTTCTTTAACTTTTCTTTAGATTTGAAAATTTCAAAATAAACACTCTCTCTGTGTAAATAATTAGAATACATTCTTTATTTCTACTTAGACTCTACTCATCTAAGTACATGCACTTAATTCTCATCAGTACTATTGTTACTGTCCCCATTTTGACATGCCACAAAGAAAAATAAAGGTAAATGTTGTCCCAGTGTTCCATGAACAGTAAGAAGTGGATAGGGGCTCAGATGTGGGTCTGGTTAATTCTAAAGCTTTCACTCTTCTGAACCTCTATGCTATTATTATAGGCAGCGAAGTAAGGTAGAAATATTATAGGCAGTCAGACAGGGCTGGGCCCTCAATGGAGTCAATACACAGGACAACTATGGCTGGAGGCGCATCCATTGAAGGTCAGGTCTCAAGATAAGGATGGAAAGACCAGAGCCACACCCCTGGCTGAGGGATAAACAATGAACTGAAGATTACATCTGTTAA